>CM043015.1:180242467-180818277 GCA_023690525.1 Holotrichia oblita | reverse complement strand
CTTTGCGATGGATGTTTAGTTAAGTTTCCATCACAACAAGCTCTTAATAATCATTCGCAATATGATTGCAATAAAATCTGTTCTATTCTACCATCCACTCAGTTAAAAAAATGTAAAACGGGAGACATGATTCCAGAGAATATCTTGAAATTCACGAGTTATGAAAAACAATTAACAGTTCCGTTTGTCATCTATGCAGATTTTGAGTGTATTTTACAACAAATTCAAGATGGAGCATTGCCGAATGCTTCACACATACATGTACCCTACAGTTTTGCATACAAAATTGTTTGTTCATTCAATCCTGCCTTAAACAAATTTGTTACATATACCGGTTTGGACAGTCCAAAAGTATTCATATCAAAATTAACAGAAGACGCACACTACATCTACAACACGTATTTAAAACACACAAAACCCATGGTACCATTAAATTCAGACGAGCAGATAGCTTTTGATAATTCTGAACTATGTCATATTTGTCAATCACCTCTTGATGATACTAAGGTGATGGATCATTGTCACTTAAGTGGAGTATTCAGAGGGGCTGCTCATTCAAAATGCAATTTAAATTTTAAAATTCAAAAATTCATACCAATATTTTTTCATAACTTAAGTGGATACGATTTGCATTTGTTTGTCAAGGATTTAGCGTATGACTATGAAGCTATAGATATTCTTCCTCAAAATAAAGAGAAATACATCTCTCTAAGTAAGAGTCTTATTGTAGATAAATATGTTGATAAGAGCGGTGTAGAAAAGTCAGTGTATTTAAAACTTAGATTTCTGGATAGCTTTCGATTCATGGCAAGCTCCATAGACAAATTAGCAAAAAATTTGACACCTGAAAGTATGGTGCATATTCGAGAACATTTTGCAGAAGATGAAAAGTTTCTGTTAGCTAGAAGAAAAGGGGTCTTTCCATATCAATATATAGATTGCTATGATAAACTGTCAGAAACAATGCTACCACCAAAAGATCAATTTTTTAATTCTTTAACCAATACTGAAATCAATGATTCTGATTATTTACACGCGCAAACTGTTTGGAATATTTTTAATTGTCGAAATTTGCATGACTATTCAAACTTATATTTAAAAATTGATGTTCTGTTACTAGCTGATATTTTTGAGAATTTCCGAAAAATTTGTAGTAAGACCTATGCTCTCGATCCTGCGCATTATTATACAAGCCCTGGCTTAACTTGGGATGCTATGTTGAAATATACTCGCGTTGAGTTGGAGCTATTTACTGACATCGATATGCACCATTTCATTCAGAAAAACATTAGAGGTGGTATTAGTCAATGTTCACACCGCTATGCCAAAGCAAATAATAAATATATGCGCGACTATGATCCTAATACACCATCTTCTTATATAGCATATTGGGATGCAAATAATTTGTATGGATGGGCGATGTCGCAGCATTTACCTTATGCGGGTTTTCGGTGGCTTAGCAGTGTGGAAATTGAACAACTTGATGTATTAACCATCGCAGATGATGCAAATATTGGTTACTATCTAGAAGTGGATGTTGAATATCCAGTAGAATTACATGATAAACATAATGATCTACCATTTCTTGCTAAAAATACTGTACCTCCTACTTCTAAATTTCAAAACAAAAAACTGATAGCTGATCTAAATAATAAAGAAAAGTATGTCATCCACTACAGAAATTTAAAACAGATAATTCAGAATGGTCTTAAGGTTGTAAAAATTCATCGCGTATTAGAATTTAAACAATCTGATTGGTTAAAACGATACATTGATTTGAATACACGGCTCAGACAGCTAGCAACAAATAATTTTGAGAAAGATTTCTACAAATTAATGAACAACAGTTGTTATGGCAAGAGTCTAGAAAATGTAGACAAACGTGTAGATGTTAAACTAGTGACACATTGGGAAAATGTGGGTCAAAAAAAAGGTGCAAAGTATTATATTTCAAAATTAAATTTTAAGAACGTTTCAATATTCGATGAGAGTTTAGTTGCAATTCAGATGGAAAGGTTAAAAGTTTTATACGCCAAACCGACCTTTATCGGTTTCGCTGTACTAGAATTATCTAAGTTGTTAATGTATGATTTTTATTATAATTTCTTAAAGCCTCTGTACAATGATAATGTGACGCTGTGTTACATGGACACTGATAGTTTTATATTACACATTTATACAGATGATCTATATAACACAATCAGAGAAAACTTGACGAAATTTGATACATCCAATTTTAGTACAAATAACGTTTTTAACCTACCACTTAAAAATAAGGCAGTTTTAGGGCTTTTTAAGGATGAGAACGCAGGCGCTATCCAAACAGAATTTATCGCATTGCGTTCAAAAATGTATTGTAATAAAATAGATGGTAGAATTAAAAAGAAAGCGAAAGGTATAAAAAGCTATGTTGTGGAAAAGGAGATTAGTTTTGAAGATTATAAAAATTGTCTATTTGAGAAGGAATTGATTTATAGAGACCAGAACCTTTTAGAAATTTTAAACATAAAATTTTTAGTATTAAACAGAATAAGTTAGCATTATCACCTTATGATGATAAGCGGTACATTGATGTGGATGGTGTGAATACGTTGGCGTGGGGGCATTATAAAATTAAGTAAGCTTGCACATATTGTTTCCTTCGTTCGTCTGCTGGAAGAAGTGGATATATGGTAAACCTTACTTACTATTATTTATGTATTTTGTGTGTAAAACAAAGAATTATTACAGATGGCATCTTCATCAGTATTGGAATTTGTTATTCAACATTTAGATAGCACTGGAGGAAGTTTAAGAGATATTCAACCATGTGTAATTCCCCAGATACCAATATGGGTGTTTAAAACTTATGTACACCCGATATGGATTGAAGCAATGTGGAACTCCCTTTCTAAAGAACAGCAAGATAAACTTGCCCACTACAGATTATGTTTGAAACATCATAATCTATCAAACTGTCATGTGGATGGTCCAGCTCCGCCAATATACAAATGTAGTAAATGTAATTTTTAAGTTTTTTTAATTTAAAATTGTAAACACAATTTCTTTTATTATACATGTTTATTATATACATATTTAACTATAAATTGACTTTTATTCTATGTTACAAAACATTAGTTTTATCAATCCAACTATTGTGGCTTTTATCAAAACCCAACCACTTGACGTACACTTTGCTCCCTTTTCTTCGTAAAACTTTTTCAACTAAATATGCATCTTGATGTTTAGCCTGTTGCAACTCCTGTTGATAGAAGCTACCAAGTATAGGATCCCCATTCATATCTTCCAATAAATAAGTCGCAGGATTAGTTAACTGGACTTTTGCAATTTTAAACAACTCAGTTGACCAGTTTGGAGTATATCCCTTGTCAAACAACGATTTATGTTTGCTTATGCGAACCACATCGTTTAATGCAAACTTTCGCTTTCCAGCTACTTTAGGACGATTATACGCACTTGACAACAAAGCAGATTCCTTGACAAGTGTTACATCAACAGGCTTCATTCCTATGGTTCTATGTATTGTGTGATTATAGCGTTTTGTTATATCATCTAAAATACTTTTCCAGTTATAATTACCTTGCAAACTAAATTCTTTGTACAATTTCTCCTTCAACGTACGAACCGCTCTCTCCGCTATTGAAGCCTTAGTTACGCTATAGGTGGAATAGTGATTAATTTCATATTTTTTCATCAACGCTTTGAATGATTGATTGTAAAATTCCTTGCCTGCATCAGTTTGTAGGTTTTAGGGTTCCTCCCCTCTTTCAAAATTTTATCCATAGCATCTTTAACTTCCACAGCACTCTTGGTTTTCAATGGTTGTGTCCACAGATACTTGGAGAAGGCATCAATTACAACGAGAATGTATTTGTAGCCACGATTTTCGCGAGAGTACAGTTTAAAATCCGCTAAATCGGATTGCCACAAGTCGTCCAATCCTTTGATAATTACACGACGTCTTCTAAAGTTTCTTCTAGCAGGTTTATGTAGTTCGTTAACGATATCTTGTTTAATACGACTCATTTCTTCTCTATGTCCTCTATACGTTGACGCACTTCTGTTAATTTAGCCTGTATTCGCTGTTCAAGCGCATAAAGTTTATTGGTGAAATCATCTGGATGTATGCTCTTAAGACCGTTTTCCAAGACATCCAGTTTCAGTTTTAACTGGCTCTCACTATCTCGAATTTTGTTCTGTACGTGTGCATTCATTTTATTTTCCAGAAGTAGGACGTTGTTAATTTCTTTTTCATGTTTCTCCACCATACTTTTCAAGCTAGTGACAGTCCATTGCAAAGGTTGGACTTTGTTCCAGTGAACATCCGTCAATTCACTCGATATTGTGTCAAAATGACTACCAACTTCTTCAACCTGCACAATTACGTAATTTTTAGTAGCACAATCTTGTTTATCTTGCGGATCTTGAATATTACACAAACGGTTACCACCCACATCATAGTTTCCATCTGATGTACGAGGTAGAAAAGTGGAATGTATTTCACCCACTTCACCCCTTAGATGACGTCCAAATTTATCGATTATCGTTTGATGTGTACTCCCCACAACATTTAAATGACGTCCAAACTTGTCGATGGTCATTCTATATGACACCTGCTTCTTTTAATTCTTCGATAATTGAAGCGATTTCGTTGTTATGTCCTGTATGACCCGCTTGCTCGGATGCTATTAATAACTTGAGTCGTTCGACAAGCTCATTTATATCATCCCAGTAGACGTATTGGTAAGCTCTATTGCTAACTAACATTTTCTGACCTTTCCCTTGAATCTTACCGCTTGTTCTTAGACTCTGCGTTGGCAACTCGGCTACAACTGTACGACCACTTTCAATACTTTCACCTGGACGAAACGTTAGCGGTTTGATTATTTCAATATATTTGGTTCCCCTATTTCCTTTAATCTGCTGTTTGGGATCGTAACCACGACGGTGCACATTTGTGCGATTTAGTATATCACGATAGCGATCTAGATCATCTTTGTTATAACCAATTGGTTGAGACTTAAAAATTAATTCATAAAGCCCCGCAGTTCCTGTATAACGTATGCCACCAACAATAAGGTCCTTGCCATCTATATCTAATATAGAATTTCCTAATTTCAATTTGTTAAGAACCGGATCAAAATGAACACCCGTTGTTGTATCATACTCGCCTTTCGTGTCAGTAAGTAAACCATCTATATATACTCTTGGCGTCATCTGATACTGTTCAAGGTATTCGTCAACACGCTCAGGATCTTTTTCAATCATTGACCGATATTCATCGCGAAATTGTTGGAACGATTTTTCAGTTTGAATCTCCTGGTTCTCTTCTTCTGTGAAAGGATCGTAGTCAACGTCAGTTTCGACCAGACGTCTGCTAACTGGAATTTTTCTTCTCTGAGGTGTTAGTTGGTCTGAAGTTTGTGAGGGAGCAGGTGGCGCTTCCAATTTCGATATTTCGGTCAGGGGAGTTTGTAACGTTTTTTTGAGATCCTGAGCAATTTCAGATTTTATCGCATCGGTGTCAATTTCTTGTTTAATTCCTCCTGTTTTGAGTATTTTCTGAAGCGGTTCTGTAATTGGTTTAAACTGTTTTTCTAACAAGTTTTCCGCTTCAGCCTGACCCATCCGCATAGCAAGCTGTTTCTTTCGAATAGCCTTACTAGCTTTAATTATCTCAGAAGTAATATGATCACGCTTCATTGTTAATCACACAACTGCAGATCAACTAATGGTGATTCTATATTATATAGTGATCGAAAAGTTTCCGATATCTGCCTTTATCCAAATCACTTTCTTTATCGATTACTAAAAAACCATATTTGTCTTTCCAGCAGCCTCCACACATTTCCTTGAATTTCTCAAACGTCATATCGGAACCAACATGCTCATCATAAATATGTCGTAAATTTAGATCGTCTTGCTTAAATAAAATTAGAAAATTAGCATTATCTCGGATTAGATGTTTGGGTATGCAAGCATAAGTTTGACATAGATAGAAACTATCCACAGATTTATGTCTTCCCATGCTAAAATATTCCTTAATTTTATTCTGTTTATCTGTTGCAACATCATCAAAAATAAAAACAGAATTTTCACGTGCCTCTGACGGATCTAATATGTCTTCGCTCTCTTTAAAGGCAAAGTACTTCACTTGTGGTACAGTTTCCATCACTCGCTGCAGAAATTGATACTTTGGTTGATGTAGAGACTTGGAATAGATGTAGATATTGTCAAAGCGAAGTCCATTCTTGTCAATTAGTAGATTTAACATAACGTTAGTTTTCCCTCCACCGCTTGGTGCGCTTAGAATACAGCGTATATTATTTGGTAATAGTCGACCATGACGTTGTTGCGTTGACTGATTATTACTAAAGAGTGTATCTAAGTTTTTTATTTGAACGACATCCTTCTGTTTGCTGAGACGCATTGTTTAAGACTAATATAAGCAGACTGTAAGAAAGATTTTATAACATTTCATCAATGTTGTTGACGAGTGAAGGAAGTGGTCTTGTTAATTCCTTAATTAACAAATTGCCAATTGAATTGCATTTGCCTGGCTACCAGTATTGCGGGCCTGGTACAAAGCTTGAAAAAAGGTTACAACGTGGTGATCGTGGCATAAATCCTCTCGACCAAGCGTGCAAGGAACACGATATTGCATATTCGCAAAGTTCAGATTTGGAACATCGACACGACGCTGATCGTATACTTCAAGAACGTGCCTGGAACCGTGTAAAATCAAACGACGCCAGTTTAGCCGAAAAAACAGCTGCGTGGGTTGTAACTAACGCGATGAAAGCAAAAAGAAAGTTCGGTATGGGAATGAAAAGAAGACGTGTTCCATTTAGGAAATCAATTTTCGTAACAGCAAAGAACGCACTGAAAAATCATAGAATCGGAAATATAAAGGAAGGTGCTAAATTGGCACTGGTAGCAGCTAGAGCTGCGGTAAAAAATGTTGGTGGAAGAAGAAACGTACGAACACCTCGAGTCATACCACTACCGAAAACTGGTGGTTTCTTGCCATTCCTGATACCATTGTTTGCTGGTTTGAGTGCATTGGGGGGTTTGGCTGGTGGAGCAGCTGGAATAGCGCAAGCCGTTAATAAGGCGAAAGCCGCGCAGAAAGAACTAGATGAGTCGCAGAGACACAATAAAACCATGGAAGCTATTGCTTTAGGGAAAAAAGGTGATGGTTTATATTTGAGACCTTACCGCAAAGGTATGGGGTTATATTTGAGACCTTATCACATGAGGTCATCTTCCAACAAAAAAAACTTCTAAACCGACTGCCACGCAGAGCATTGACCAACATTGACATTTTAAAGTTCGGTAACACACATCTTCCATATTTTCGCGGAGTATTTATGAGAGATAATTTACCGAAAAATCCTAAAGACTCTGAGTGTGCAGTCGTTAATTTGGACTCAAATATTGGACCAGGAACGCATTGGGTAGCATACTTTAAAGAGGGATCTATTGTTGATTACTTTGATTCATTTGGAAATTTGAAACCGCCCAATGAATTAATCCATTATTTAAAAAATTGTAATATTGTATATAATCATGATGCATATCAAAACTATGACAGTATCAATTGTGGTCACCTTTGTTTAAAGTTCTTGTATGAGAAGTGTTACAAATAATCATGTCGCATACGTTTACATTGAGAAGTACAAGCAATGCGTTCAACTCTACTTACTATCCACCGATTGAATTAGATCCTAGATATGAATATGCGCTTGGATTGATTGGTTTACATACTTATAACACGATACCCAACATTCATGATGGACAAAATAAGTTTTATTATGATGACCAAGTTTTAACAATACCAACAGGGGCTTATGAAGTAACTGATATTGAAGAGTACTTACAAAATTTTTTAGCCCCGAATGTCGCTAACAAGAATGCTGTAATTTCTCTAAAACCTAACAATAGTACTCAGCAATGTGAACTAACAAGCAAGTTTTCCATAGACTTTACAAAACCTGATTCTATTGGAGGAATGCTGGGATTCAGCAAGAAAGTGCTTCAACCAAACGTACAACATGTGTCAGATATTCGAATCCGAATTATTAAAGTGGTCACCATTCGCGTAGAGTGTAATATTGTCACGGCAGCCTACTACGACGGACGTTTATCGCATACATTATTCGAATTCGCGCCTTCAGTTGAACCTGGATTTAGTATCAACATTGAACCTAAAAATATTATTTATCTTCCAATCAATACTACACGTATCGACAACATTTCTCTCCGATTGGTGGATCAAGACGGTGATTCTGTGGATTTTCGTGGTGAAGAAATCGTTATTAGGTTGGAATTGAAGAAATATGGGATTGGATTTTAATGGTTATAAAACCCTCAGTCATCCTCACCACTCAGCAGTCGTAAAACAGACGTTAATCAATTAACACGCGAAAATCGAGATTTCCTTGTATCGTTGGGGTTTCAAATAAAAAATAATGGATACGCTCGACATATTCCAAGGTCTTCAATTCGACGAAGCAATAACCAAGAAGCAACTCCATACTTACTATCCTAGAGTGAGTAATTTTAAAACGAGCGATGAAATACGCATTTCCATTCAGCATCAAGATGTGTATACACTACCATCGGAAAGTTTTATTTATATCGAGGGGAGATTTAAGCCTGATGCAGCTGGCAACGGCACTTGCGAACTCACAAATAACGCCTACGCCTTCTTGTTTGATCAAATTAGGTATGAGATTAATGGTGTGGAAGTAGACAGATGTACAAAGCCTGGAATTACAAGCACTATCAAGGCTTACATATCATACGGTGATAATGAGACAAAGTTTCTCGAAATGGCCGGTTGGTGCCCGAACAGTAAAACGCAGCCTACAATTGCACCAAGCAACAAATTCAATGCCTACATCCCCTTAAAGTTCTTCCTAGGATTTGCAGAAGATTATAAAAAAATAATTATAAATGCGAGTCAAGAATTAATTTTGCTCCGAAGTGGGAATGATTTGAATTGCTATCAGAATACAACTACAGGTGGTACAAAGGTTGCTTCGTTCGATATTGATAAAATAGAATGGCATGTTCCTCACATCAATGTAAACGATGAAATTCGTTTGAAACTTTTGAAAACGTTAAATAGTAACAAATCCATTTATATACCCTTCAGAAAATGGGAACTATTTGAATTACCATCTCTACGTAAAACAAAAACGGACGTATGGCCAATCAAAACAAGCACCAACTTAGAAAAGCCTCGTTATGTTATCGTTGCATTTCAAACAGATCGAAAAGATATTCTAACAAAAGATTCATCTAAATTTGATCACGCATCGCTTACCAATCTGAAACTTCATCTCAATGCTGATAGCTTTCCGTACGACAATATGAATCTGCAGATTAATGAAAATAAATATGCTGCTGCGTATCGTATGTATGCATCCTTTCAGTCCAGCTACTATAACAGAAACAATCAGCCTCTGTTGAGTTATGAAAAATTTAGAGACTGTGCGTTATACGTAATTGATTGTGCCAATCAGAAGGAAGCAGTTAAATCATCTATTGTTGATGTTAAACTCGAGCTGGAGTCACTTAGTAGTTTTACTGAAGATACTACAGCTTACTGTCTCATTATACATGATAACATTGTTGAGTACACACCGCTGTCGGGTACTGTGAAGAAAATCATCTAAAAAATGGATTTAGTAATTGACATTCAAGGTTTCATGCTAAATGATGGCTTTGTTGTGAAAGAAATAGCGATTGGTGACGGTAAACAGTTGAACCACTTTGTGTTTAAGCCTAACCGTTCATATCACAAACTTCAATGGCATGAAAAACGAATGGTTAAGTGGTTGGAAAATAATCATCATTCCTTACGGTACAGCGATGGACATGTCAGTCAACGTGAATTAGTCAACATACTGCGAGAGTTTATAAATCCCAGAAGTATAGTTTTTGTAAAGGGACATCAAAAAGCTGACGTTTTACAACAGTACATTAATAATCCTATTGTAAATTTAGAACATGTAGAAAATACACCTAATTTAAAAAAATCGAATTGTAGATCTTGCATGTACCACAAAAATATTCTTAAAATATGTTCCGTAGCGAATGTAATAACATTATGTAAATTTTTAAACTTATAATAAAGAGATCAATGTTATGTGTTCTTTTATTTATTAATAATAATAATAGGTAGTGGTGCACTTGGTCGTGGGAAAAAACTTGAGACCGTGGGAAAATTCTGAGAACCGTGGGAAAGTCTGGTCACGTCCTGAAAATCAAAGGATGTGGGTGCAGTTGTTTGTATTGAAACGCTCACAACACGTCAAATAATCACGTGTTCGCGTAGCTAATAAAATGAAAATGAATAAATTATTTCAGCTTGTTTGTCATCATGTAAATATTTACCAATAAGAGTAAAAAAAAAAAATTGTCACTTGTATTAAATATCCTTTATATAAAAAGAAAATTTTTTAATTCAATCACCGTTCCACCGCTTCCCCGAATCCACCCTCAGCATCCGCCATCTTGCTTATTAGTATTTACGTCACATTTCACCTACCTGTATACTATATACAATTATTTACACAGTCAACGCTCGCGATTCCAGCGCCTCTACAAACTACCGCTGGTCAGGTTTCGAACTAAAGTGGAGGGGGCAATTTCTCGCATCTACCGTGGCTGAAAATTTGGGAGCACGGAGTTGGTCTAGAACACCCAAGCTCTAACTACTAACCTTCATATCGTTATGAAGCTCTTCATTTCGAAGGTACCACGGCGCATTGCTGACTAGCCAAAGTACTATGGTCTGGGACATTTGTCTGATTTCAATGTGTGATTTTTTGGTACTTCTCAACTAGCGGCAATATTAATTAATTAAATTTTTTTTTTGGCGAGATAATTAATCAAGTTCATTCTTTATTCTTGATAATTTAAAATAATGATTGAGGATTTGTCGGAATTATATGAAAGATAATTTAGTATACTGGTTTTGCGTCTTTGATAACTGAGTTGTTTTCTGAGTTGTGTGTGAGTTGATAGCATGGTGATTACTTCCGGCAAATGACCAGGTTTTGAAAAAATGTTGGACAAAGTTTTGTTGAATTTAGCTAATTTTAAAATACCTAAGCACTGAAATATTTTCGGATTCAGATCTTGATTTTTTTTCAGCTAGTTTTACGACTCTATTTGAAGAGAATAATTTCGTATTCATCAATGAAACGATCCTGAAGCTAATAGCAGTGCTGACCCTCTTAGATTGAATTCACCTTGTAGATTTTTTCTACTTGAATTGTCACTTAGGTTTATTGGTCTATATTCGAGTTTATATTACAAGCAAGAATTTGCTGATTAGGTCAGTCGTTGTTGAGAAAATGTTGAATTCTATTAGTTAATTTTATTCTCTCGGATTATGTAAACTAAATACTTTAAAAACTTTCTTATAACGCTCTCGTTTAGGTAGATTTTTTTAGCTATAACATAGTTTTTTGTCGGTCCCAGTCCAAGCGAATGAATTAAACATCTATTAAACTTGATTTTAAAAATTGGATAAATATAGCACACAAAAGAAAGAAAAATGATTCAATGAGAGAATTTGAAAATTAAATTCAAGACGATTTTTCAGCATTGAAAAACATGTTTTGTGTTGGGCCATGAAGAAATCAGCCAAAAAAATACGATCAACAAAAAACAAAGGATTAGATACCATAACAGATGTACGATAAGGCCGTGCAATCGGTAAACTCTTCTCAACACCATAAGTGAGCTTTTCACCATTGGGATTGAATCACATAACTTCTGAAGCAATGTTATAGTAGAAGGATGGTCTGAAAATACTTATAGATGATGGTGTGGTTTATTATGGTTTAATTTTAATTTCTGATCTTACGTTGGCAATACACTCTATTTGACAATATATAAATTGACAGAACGACCCTCTTATTGCTTGATAATGTAGGCATGTTGTGTTTCTGTTTTTTCAGTCTCATTCTACTAAATGTAGTTGCTTATATGCGTCATAACTTCAAACTTCGGTAGATACATGAATATTTATGTGGCGCTTTGAATAATTATAATATGTATATGTATATTATATAATGTATAGTCATACGAAATAAAAAATTATACAATTGAAAAAAAAAACTGATAAGAAATTTTAGTATGTGTATGTATATAATGCAAGATATGTTCAGCGATATAATATGTGTAGTACAAGTTAGATAAATTGTAAGTACTTACATTCTCACGTATGGGTTTATTTTCTCTTAACCTTTGAGTGTTTACGAATTAGTACAGGTCAACAGAAATGTCTAATAATAAGTAATGATACATCCATGTGAACTATCATTATTCTCTTGCAAAATTTTGTACCCAGGAAGTGGAAAAAAAGTAAAATATTGGGAATACAATCGCTATTAGGTTTGCGATTGTAATTTTCATATGTATATCTGTTATACGAGGAACTTAGCTTTTAGGTTACGCCATGTATGTATGTTATTAACTACAACTATTCGGCAGAGATAACCGCTTTACGTGAACAGAAACGTAACATAGACGGTATTACGGCGCGCTCGTTTGTTGCAATAATTTACTAGTGTGGCGTTGTCTTGAGGTAATAAAATATCCTCGACATTGGATATTACCGACCTGCGCTCGGTCGGGTCTATTTATATACCTATCTTTTGAGCACGCTGTAAGCTTCCACTCGCTCACACATCTGTTTGATATAGGTACGAATACGTATACGTATACTAAGCTTACCTATAATACAAACATACAAATTCCTCCACTCCAGTGCATAAAATACCTTATCTAAATCATACTGCGATATGACAAAAGTAATCTGCCTGATTAATTTCGCTTGATAACTAGTTTGTTTATATTCACATACGATTTTCTGAGAAAGATACTGTACGGAGTACTGCAATATTATAAAGTGTTTTGACGTTATGAGAAAGTTTCCGATAAAAATTTGTAATATGTAAAGTTTCTATCAGATATTCCTAGTATTGAAAATATACTGCCGTTGTAAAGTTTGCCGGCAAAATAGAAGCTATATAGGGAGTTAGTGTGTGTATGTTCGAATATTCTACGATACGTAAGGATGATATTAATATTTACTTCCATTTTAGTCAACACAATCTAAAATTGCGGTACCTTTTTGCGTATTTACGCTAAATATGGTCAAGCCATTCTGGTTTATCATTAATTAGATAAAAAAAGAATTAGCTACATACATAGGTATACTATAAAGCGGTTTGAAAATTTCGTACATGTAAGTACGTAATCATATGAGAATTCCTCTTGAAATTTTTCATCGTAAGATTATTTCGTAAGTTTCGTAAGTCAAAAACAACGCTATAAATTAAATGGTTACTTATTTCTTAATATACCGTTTCTATTAACAAAAACTGGTATACATAAAAATCGTTCCTGAAAAATCAAGTGACAAATAATCTGTGACATGAACTGTTGAACAAGTTTCTACAATACTTTTTAAGTATTCATTACATTGGCGTTTTCACAGTTATTCTCATAATTCTTTATTTGTCCGCACTTGCTATGTAATACCATTTGTGGCTTTAGAATAGAAAACACGCCCAAATAAGTTCTGCTTTTTGTTGCTTAAGGTTTATACGTGTAATGTTTGTTTTAAAAATATGAAATAGTCAAGTACTTGCTCCTTAACCGTTTGTAATCACTCTCCAATTTTTTGAATTTTGATATTCAATTTGTTTGATTGTTTAAAACACAAATTAATTTTGTTTTCATGTACCTACCATGGTATATTTTTTATGAATTTTTAAATCGCGCATGAAATTCTATATCAAAAAAATATATGCAGTGTACTTTCTCTTAGCGGAGACCTCTTACACGCGGACATTCTTTATATTTATGTAAGTGGACAGATTGTCGGGTAGATACCGAAAGAAATGTGAATGGTATTACATATAAAAATTTATTCTATTAAACGGACTCTCTATTAACCAAACACAGACACACGATCAACAATTGAAGTGTAATGAGCAAGTACGCGTAGATTTTTGATTTTATATTATTACTGGTATGTGAAGTTCTATTGTTATAAATGACTTAGTAAATGGCTTAGTATTTGTGCTTTAGGTGCAAAACTTATTATAAATAATAATGAATGAATAATAATATTCCACTATCTGGGTCCATAATCCGCTCAAAGGCAATGGAAATTGCCAAGCAATTAGAATATGAAAACTTTAGTGCCTCATCTGGTTCGTTAGAACGCATTAAAATAGACATACGAGGGAGCGTTTTTATATTCGCGGAATGGGAAATAAGGAGTGGAAATAAAAAACCAAATTATTTTTCTTTTTCAATATATTCACCTGCAAGACGGATACATTTTTCACATCTTTTAATTAATTTATTTATACCCTCATAAAAAAATGATTTCTCTTTATCTGCAAAATACGCCGAAACTGCCTCCTTGACTTCATCATCGGCAGTAAAGTTTTTACCCCGCAGCTCTCTTTTCATTTTCGGAAACAGCTAATAATCACTCGGGGCCAGGTCTGGGCTTTAGCGTGGGTGATTCACAATTTCGAAGCCCACCTTACGCAGGGCAGCTAACGCAACACGGCTCTTGTGGACGGGCACGTTGTCGTGCAAAAGCAGCACACCTTTCGTTAATTTTCCCCGTCTTTTCTCTTTAATGGCTTCTTTTAGTCGCTCTAATATTGAAGCGTAATATTCTCCAGTTATAGAAACACCTTTATCTTTATAATCAATCAACAATATTCCTTCCGAGTCCCAAAATACCGTTGCCATGAGTTTCCCAGCCGATTGTGACACTTTAAATTTCTTGGGAGGTGCTGTGCCCTTTTTATGCCACTGCATGGAGTCTTGTTTGGACTCAGGTTCATAATGATGAACCCAAGTTTCGTCTCCAGTAACAATTCGACTCAATACACCATCCTTGTCTTCATTACAGAGGTCCAAAAATGCACGCGAACACTCTACGCGCTGTTGTTTTTGCAGCGGCGTGAGCATTCTCGGCACCTATCTTGCGCTGACCTTAGACATGCCGAGATGATCGTGTAGGATTTTAAAAATTGTTGTATCAGAGACTCCAACCATTTCTGCGAGTTGTTTCTTCTTTAGTCGAGCATCCTCGAGTACACATTTTTCAACTTTTTGGTTAAGTGCTGGCGTGGTCACCTCAATGCTCCTGCCCGGCCTCGGGTCGTCTTCAAGGGATTCCCTTCCTTGTTTAAATAAACTATGCCACTTGTACACCATGGTTTTTCCTGGACAAGAGTCGCCGTAAACCAATGACATCTCATTCATTATGGTCGCGACTGATTTTCCTTGCCTGGTAAGGAACTTTATAACGGTACGATATTCGATTTTTTCCATATTTCACTTTTCACTCCTGATTATGTTACTTGGTTGACGATAGCTCAAAGACTAACTGTCTAATAACAATGAAACTTCGTATTTATACTAATTGTGAGTCGCTGCACAGGCTACGCCCCCAATGCGCCTAATCACTCCCCTACAACCCGCTAATTCCGCGAATATAAAAACGCTCCCTCGTAATATTACTTTTAATACAATATTGTGAGAAAGTGCAAGCGTTAAGGTTAACAATTTTAAAATAAAAATTCTGACTATAATTAGTGGTTATAATTCTAGAGACGTTTATAATGCCGACGAGACGGCCCACTTTTCTGGCGCTCTGTCTAATAAAACTATTGCCTTTAAAGGCGAAACATGTGTCGGTGGAAAAATGACTAAGGAGCTTTCAACCATTTTATATTGTGTCAATATGTCGGGGCAATCAGAAGAACTACGTGTGATCGGTAAATTCGATAAACCTCGTGCATTTCGGAAAATTAATTGCAATAATTTTCCGTGTTTTGGCGATTTAATAAGAAGTCATGGATGACATGTGAAGTCATGATAGAGTTTTTGTGAATTCGATAAGAAAATGGGCTTGCAGAACAACATCAAAACCCTACTTTTTCCTGAAAATGCTGCATCCAGGGAATTTGCCGCTAAAAACTATCAAAATAATTTTTCTTTCGCCTTTCACAACCGCAGTTTATCAACCATTAGATCACGGAATTATCAAAAAAATTACACCTGTTACAGATCAATAACTGTAAAATATATTTGAGCTAAAATATCTAACCAAGTCGATTAATTTAATGTTTCAGTAATCTGCGGCACATCATGTTGATTTTGATGAATACGTAAGTGTTGACAAACACTTGGCCTACGAAGGTGTAAATGTAGAAATAAGTGTTGAGATTGGTGAAATCTTGCTCCGGAGCTGTCCGTTTAAGAGAGAGTACACTATATAGCCTAATATGTTTGATAATGAATGATGTACAATTATTAAATGTATTCAAAAATTTGATAATATAAAGGACGCTTCATTTAAAAAAGTTACTTTCATCGGCATTAACTTGGTTGAAAGGAACGCCAATTTTTGTGCAGCTCTGTATCTATAGACATAATTTTTGAAGGCATCAATTTGATGTTTCATATTTCAGCTAGTCGAATCGAATATTAGGTCTTCAGTTGCAATACATTCCAAGTATAGAATTTTGAACACACACTCAGGGATGTCAGAAAGTCACAGTAATTTGCCGTGTCAGCCATACTAGGGATCTGAACCTTCTGACCCTCTATCGTGGTCTACAGGTCGAGTTACCAGAACTTTCTGACATCCCTCCCTCGCCAAAAATTTGTCGCTTCTAGTTGAGTTGCTATGATTTTCTATCTACTGCCCACTCCACGTACCTTAGTCTCAGAACGTCTAGCTAGCAGACACTTTGAATAAACATGTTGATTGGCACGTTTAGTGCAAGTGTTTAAACACAATTGTCAGCCGTTTTCTACTCGAGTTCAAGAATTATTTACTCCATACTGCTTTCTGTCATCTAAATGTCGACTAGCTTGGCGGTGTCAGAAATTACGTTACGTCTTCATATATTCACTCAGTGAACAGATTAGTGAATTTCTGTCATTAAGTTTAAAAGTCTCATTGTACGAACGAACAACAACGACAGAATTGAAATTTTTGTGACTCTTTCTACCAGGACTATAGTTTCTGAGAGCTAAAACACAGCTATTCTGATATTGTCCTCTCTGTAAAAATTCTGGTCAGCTATCATAATACATTTTTTTGCATTGCATGTAAACAATGCACCAAACATGAAAAATAGTATTAAAAGTTGAACTGTATAGACTATGTAAGAATGCAGTTCACGAGTTTGCTTCAATAAGGTTATATTTATTACTCAAAACAAAATTTTCCTCTACTTTGACCTATAAGCTAGTTTTAGGTATGGCAGAGAAATAGAAAGTACCTGCTTTATTATCTCTATCTTTCAGTACAGAAAGAGATATTTTCCACTGCTATTTTACACATTCTTGTTGTACTCCATGCCTGTACAAATAGATGTTCACTTAATGTAGCTCTCGGTTGCCATGAATTTTTAACGAAGCTGTGAGTTTTGACGAAACGATTTGTTTTCTCAGTATTCCTTAAATATACATACATATAATCCCCTTTACGAAGTAGTTTGCTGTTTGCAAACATAAATTAAGACTAACTTATTATTTATTTAAGTCTTAATTTACTTTGTTTTTGATATTAACTTTTAGTTCAATAAATGCATTCTGTTAATACATGCTGTATTTTTATCACTGTTTTATAAGCTACGCTCCTTTGACGCCATTTATTATCTCTGTACACAGATAATGTTTCTGTTTTCGTCTACTATCTCTAACAAAAATTCTAGTCATATACATGTTTTTCTACAAAAAGCATCGATGAATGTAATATTAAAATTATCATATTGTTATTAATCCTTTAACAGTTGAGTTAAACTTACTTGGTCTATGTTGGGTGTTAATTGGAAAGCATATTCATCTATCTCACTAAACCTATGAATTAATACGTAGATGGTAATATTAAATCAATTAGGTTTATTTCTATAATTGAATGAAAGTATATACTGGTGTACGATTATGTAAATAGATTTACACATTGGCATCCAATAAAACTTCATGTCTGTTTATTCATTAATTAGAGATACCGTGTAGACATTTTTATGCTAACGTAATAGATCAAATCTGTATTGAAATATTTTTCTTTCGTAACCGAGCTGGAGTAACAGCTATTTAGCAAGTTGTAGGTGAAATTTTGAAAGATAAGGCTTACCATTTTCCGAACAACATCTATTTTATGAGTAATAATAAATAACACACGAAAAGATTTGTTTAATTAGATATCTGTCATTTTAACGACTGCTTCTAATTAATTGTACATATCTACGATCTACTGTCTTTAATAGTGCCTAGCACCTGGCACCGTTGGTATAAATAACCGTTGACTTTTCATATTATAAGAGTCATCTGTCATTGTTTTTCATGGATTTATAACATCTGAAATTAGCTTTCTCGGCATTGGAGAAAATTCAAAGTAATTAAATTTTAAACGCAGCATTTCTTCGGAGTAAGTCCTTCTTAATTAAGATACATAAATATCTGGTTCTTTTCCTCTGGGATAATTCTTTTTTAATTCTTGTAGTATTTTAAAGTCATCTCTTTCGTAATGTTTTAAACGTTTACGATTTTTTTTCTAGCAATTAATTCTAAATATAATACTTTTTTCATACTCATAGTCAGTTTATTAAATAAGAGTACAGTTTCAATAGTGTGTTTGATTTGTACATTAGTATCTTGTTGGAAATGAAATACGTATCATTTAAGAAGAAAGGAGAAAGTTATGATTATCGGAAGAAAGGTTTAGTGAGAGCGTCTCTTCGTATACAACTGTTGGTCGTCAGGTAAAGGAGTTCAAGACAGCAGGAACCAGCGATGAAGAGTCTGGTAGGATATAAGGATAGATCTGAATTTGGAGATAGATAAATAGATTTTATTAATTTTCAGTGGGATGTCAGGCGGACTTGTAAACAAAAAGATCTGCTTATGAGTTTTGGTCGATGGAAAAATTACTTATTCGGATATTTTCAATCAGTTTTGTCATATGGCATCTCAGAGTAGGCCTAATTTCTTGATACGGAGAGAACCTTACAACTCCAAAAATGGTGTTGGTTACAAACTGGCTGAATCACATTCTTAGCCTATGTGCCACTACAACCTGTATTGACATAATGCAACTATTGCAGCGTACACTTGGTGAACTCTTAGTTAAATAGCAGCAATTAGTAGCTACTACTCACATGATACTCTTAACCAATCGCTACTGGAAATCCGGAAACACAGGTTGTGATTTTATTTCGAAAAAATCTCACATTTTCTTTCTATCCAAACATACAATAACTTACCAAACTAGATACAAAATCTAAACAGAAAATAAAACATTTCTTCTTGCTTGGAAAGTGCCATTTCTGTAACTGAATTTTTGAACGATCGACTAAATTATTTCCATTTGGTTTTTAATGTACATTTTAATTGTGATATTTTGACAAGTCACTATCTATTTATTTTGGAGAAATCATATTCCATGAAGTCACTCTAAGGATTCATTTGGACTGTATCAGGATACTGGAGTTGCTAGGTAATATGCTACTGCACAATGTGAATATCACACTGAATTATGAATTTATACTATTAATCAACCAAATGTCTACAGGGAATTTTTAATTTGACGTTAATATTGGCAAATGATGGCAGATAGAAAATGACAATCTAAGTTGTACATGTATGTAGAAAACAAAACTACATTAGCGTAGAATGGGGCCGTCCCGTTTTTTTAAATGTGTTAATAAATATTTTATTATGAAAAGTTACTATAATCTGATGTAGGTAATAGCAAAAATTATAATTTTAGTGTTACTGGAATTACACAAAAAAGAAAATAAAACCGATTATTTGTAAATCGCGCGTTTAGTGACGTGATAATGGTACTTCTTTTTATTGGCTTAAACTTGTAAGAATATATCAACGACAAACGTAGTAATGTAGAAGCATTAGCCTATAGCATTAGCTATAGGGCATGACAGGTGTGTTGACAGTGACAATTATTATAAAAAAGACGTTTTGACGACAAGACGTGTAGGTATATGAAATACATTTATGTTGTGGAATCAAATGTAATAGAACTTTCAGTCTTTAATGTGTGGTTTTTGTGTACTAAAATACGAAATGTAAAAAGGTATAAGTAAAGCAAGAATTTGGAAAAGCCGTTAATAGTTATATTGCATATAATCCTGTCAACACGTAAAAAGAAAAACGATGTGACTTTTACTAAATAATATTTGTTTACCATGAAAGATATTGAAATGATTTTGGTCACATTGCAAGCAAACAAGTACAGCATCTACACGAAATCAAGAAAATTGGCAAACATGTTTTGTTCAAGGAAATTATAGTTCTCTTCGTGATAATATATTCTTGACTATAAATGGTAATTCTATACAAGGATTCATTGGCAGCGGAAGTGATCTGAACTTGTTAAAAGCCAACAGTTAGGTGCAGATGGGAGCGCCAAAATTTGATAATACTTTGTGTTTTGGTAAAAGGATTAGGAAATGTGCAAATAAAAACATTCCCGTCTGAAGTAAAAGTCAGTGAACACATTCTTAAAGCCGACATCGTAATACAGAAAACCATCTAGACGTAGCTAAACCAGGGCATGAGAAGAAAATTAGCGAAATTATAGCTAATTATAAACCAAAACACCCTAAAGAAACGAAGATATGCACAAAAATTATATAAGTACACTCATTTTTAGCAGATGTAACTACTCTCTTTTTGGGTTTAGGCTTTAGGTTTAGATAGAATGGTTGAGTGGAAGAGCAGATGTCAACTTTTAGTGATGCATCTGAACTCCAACGCCACTTTTCACTTCATTATTAATATTAATATAGAAATACTTTTGATTTTTTTGTAACATACATATGTTGGAAATAAAGATGCTTTTCTGGATTCTTGCAACGAGATACAAAACATTTCATGATTAATTGATATCAACTAAGATTCAAATAAAAATAAACCCGGATTCCAAAGGTGATAATGTTAAAAAATACACAGATTAAAACTGAAATCTAAGCACACCACAAAATAATAACAATACAATATCTGAGGCAGCTAACCAGAGCATAGATTTATGGGACTCTGTGGATACCATTCACAAACATTATTACATACTGAAAATACAAGAATAGTCTCTGACCAATAAATTTATTCATTTTGGCTCTCCTTTTCTACAGAGGACATTCATTCAAGCACTGGTATTCCCTATTTGGGATCTGCCACTAATTGATTGCTTTGGGAATGGCAGTACTATAAGAACCAGCTGTAGGGTGTTGCTTTGGGAAATTGAACTAATGCAAAAGTGACAACACCCTCAAAGGAAACAATATTTTTAGAGTTAAATGGATATAATGCATGAGGATATAATCACAGATATTTAGAAAATATCTTCAATACATGATACTTTCTCGAAGTGTTATATAACACTAATGGATTTAAAGTTAATCTTCGTTAATTGGAATGTTGACATGTGTAATTATATTTTCCTCCTATTGCTAAATAGTTTTATAGCTAAGTTAGTATCTACAGCTTTTACCTAAAGATTTATTGAAGGTGGTGTTTGTACACCGAATATTGAATTTTATTATTTTAAAATGTTTATCCCTGGCACCAAGGGGACCTGCTAGAAGAAACTTTGAAATAAACTAATGTTCAGTTGCCATAATGTTTGTCTAGTATGATTATAAACAAGTAATTATAAACGTAATATTAAGATTTAATTACAGACTAATAGGCGAATAATAAGCGACATACTTACATAAATAAAGTGCTTAATTGTTTTTTGAAGGTATTTCAAGTATAATTAATTGGATAGACGATTAAAGCTAAATAGGAATAAGTTTAATATCAAGGAAAAAATATACATACATAATTATGTATATATTTCATTTAAAAGCTTATTGCAATTTTTTTATTAAATACGTTACTTAAGTCACTTCTTCATCTACAATATATAATTGAATTTTAATATTATGCCAATAATAATAATAATAGTACAGTAAATCTAAGTGAAAAAAATTTACTTAGATTTATTGTCTCACGTTGTACGGTCGAGTAGTACCCTTCAACTTAATAATAATAATAATAATAATAATCTTTAATTGTCAACAGTCATATACCAATTACAGGACTATACTAAAAACAAAATACAAAACGTGAAGTAATATACATAAGAAATAATAATGAAATACTATAAAATATACAAAATAGCAATTCTAATTCTAATGAAAACACTGAGGTAAACAAAAGTCTCTTATTTGAATTTTTCTACCAATAACTGAAAATAATTTGTCTTTAATGTAAATAATACACAAGGTTGCCCTCCAGGAATTTCAATAACGGTGTTTAGGTTCTTGAATTAATCCGAGTTCCTTTCAGTGACGGGAGGCGATCTTCATTCTCTCTGACAGTCAGGCAGCCTTAAAGGCTCTACCACCTTGTTATGTAGCCTCCAAACTAGTATGGGAATGTCTGCAAAACCTAACTGTTCTGGCCAGAAACAAGAAGGTCACCTTGGTGGGGGTGTCGAAACCCACAGCTATAGCGGGCAATGAAACTGGAGACCAGTTGGTGAGGAAAGGTTTCCAAATGAAACTTTCCGGACCGGAGGCAGGTGCAGGTATCACAAAGGGACTCAGCGTAGAGCAGTAACATGTTTATTAACAGGACATGGCTGACTAAGGGGTCACCTGCACAAGACGGGGATCTATATAAGGATGAACGCCATGCATTTGCAAACGCTGAAGAAACCTTGATATATGACTCCAGGAAAAATTTGGGAGTTTGTTAACAACTAATATAGTTAACAGCAAGCAGTAAATAACAATTGGCATACTAGTTTTATCTTAAGACTGATTGACTTGATGTTAGTAAGTCAACACTTAGTCACTGATTGTTACTTAACCTTTTTTATGTGTGATGGTTAAATTATCTATTTGGATCAATGATTACATATTAGTTAACGTTTTCTTCAAAATAATTAGATTCGAATTGGGTATTTTGAAAGAATGTTACATCAATATTAATGTGTATATAAGCTAACGTTCAATTTATGAAAACAAAGGATTGAAGTTTATTTCCCGTATACGCATCGAACCTCATTACATTAACAGAGAACTAACTTTTTAAAATGTCAATGCCAAACCGTCGTTACTAAATTGAAAAATCCACACTAATAAAATATTCATTCATCAGCTCGGCTTGTCCTTCGAATCTAAGCATGTACCAGTAGCGCGGCAAAAGTTAGGAAACTGATGTATCCGTTAGGATAGATCATCGATTTTCTACATCAAAATCCGTCAACATTTATGTCATCCTCATCAATTATGCAGAAAGTCCCAGCTCAACTCTAAACTGACGTTGCTGCCGGTTAGCCTCTCGCATGCTTTTCCATCCACCCGTCCGATATCTCTGCGTCTCTTCAATAAATAATTTAGTCGCTTTTAATGATGAAAATATAAACTACGACATCGCCGCTACTGGTTGTCCCTCCGGTCCGCCCTATTATTTATTAAAATAGTTGAGTTTAGGATTTCCGGACCGTATGATGAAGAAATGCATAAGGAAATTGTGTACTGAGAACAGTCCGACGAATGTGTATAACATGGATTTAAAGTTTTACCATTGGGATTTTCTGAATTCTTGAATGGTTTTGCTCCAAGATTTTATTTGTTGGTAGTTATTTTGCGTCTTTATATTTTCTGCTTTTTTGCAGGCGTATTTATCCATGTCATGATTATCCTAAGTTAGTTCCTAATAATATTCTGCGACTGTCACTCTCCAGCTTTTTTTCACTAAAAGATTCAAACATTAAATCCAAACAAGATTCGAAATATGTATACGACTTGTTAGTATTTTGCTGGTAGCTGGAGAGCATAAAATGAACGAGCAGATTGTGCTGGAAAACCAATTTAAGCAATGAATTGGTTGAAATATAAGTTTAGAAAAGAGCTGAACTATGAAAAGTGTACTTTTGTATCAAAGTAATATGAGGAATGCTTGTTAAAAATTAAAAAAATGAAAAAAAAAGTATAATTCAGGACAGATAAATCCAATTGATGCACGCAACTTGATTGATCGTGTTCATATGTGATTGATGTGCTTGATATCGAATGAAATTGTTTATTGAATTACGGCATATTAGAAATATATTTGTTATAATAAGCGTATAACAAAGAGAATGTACTTGCTACATACTCATTTACAATCAACTCAAATGGTAGTAAAACATATGTATGTACTACAAAAAGAGAATGTCGTGTATTTTGTGGGACAAGCAGGATCTTGTTTATTATGAACGCTTCGGATAAACAATTGCTCAATGAAATCTTGTCAACAAGCAAAAAACTGTGACAAAAATGATTAGCAGTAAATACGTTATTGTAATTGTAATAAACTGATGGTCATGCAATTGAAATTATAAATTTTAATTAAATTTAAAACATGTTAATGTAACCAGAAGCTTCATTAAAACTTAAGTGCATGATACTCAAAACCGCCGTGGGAAAAATATCGTCATATCATTATAGCAGTCAATGTGCATATGTATCTTGGTAATTTTCAAATCGGTTTTTCCAATTTTTAATAAAATTTGTTACTGGAACTATTACACGGTATTAATTATTTTCTATAGGTATCTGTTATCTAATCACTTGTTTGCACTTTCGAGAATACACATTAATGTATATATACATATGTATTTGGACATTTAGATGTATTTCAAAAGATTTTTGATCATTCTCCAAATTTTCCCAAGAAGATCGTTGAAGAAGATCTTAATATTCTTAAAGGTCTATCGAGGCAGCACTCAAATTCAATCAACAATTTACATTTAACTAGACGGTACATATCTAGTGATCTTTTAAAAACTACATGACAAAATGTTTATTAATAATTAGCCTTCTCGCAACTTGGTTCCTGTTCATCAGTATATTATTTTCGTATCGAATACTCATTGGAGAAATTTTCTGCAATTGTTTTGGTATGTAGTGAAGAGGACATTAAATGTGGTTGAAGTGTATAATTACTGTTTCCTAACAGAATTTTTTTTTTAGTAAAGTTTTTGATCATGAGAGGATCCTGACCATTTTGCAACATTATTCTTTATTTTTAGGTTAGCATTACCTTTTGTTTGCATGTTTACAGCAAAGCGACCTTTACTTGATTTAATTTATTTTGCATCTTTTCCCTTCGAGACTGTACTTTATAAAAAGTTTTAACAGTTGCACTCATTTCCACTGGACAATACCTACCCTACTCCACAGACAGATGCTTTTGAAAAAATCTATAAAATCATCTGTACAAATAACTATACTGCCTATTATAAAAACACCAATATCTAGATAGTTAGCACATATCTAGTAATTCTAATAGATTAAGACACAGGAAACGCATGATGGAAATAGTATTGTCAAGATATTGTAATAGATCATTACATTTAAACTGGATATGTAAGATAAGTTGCCTATACGTATAGGGAATAGCAATTAAAAGAAATTTAAATTAAAAAAATGTCAATAAATAGAATTAAAATTGTCAAAATTACATTAAGCAACCATTTAGTTAAATTAAGATAAACTAGATTTAAGTTGTCGACATGAATGACAGATCGGACATTTAATCTAACTGACATTTCGATAAATTTACATATTCAAAATGGAAAACCATCGACGATAACCCAATTACTCACGTGACATCACCTAATACCATTCCCAAAGGTAACTTCACATTAATCCCAGGGATTTGAGAACCCATTTCATCTGTGCCAATTTCTTAGTATAAATCGACATTGTTCATCCAAATAACAGACAGCCATGAATCACAAAAAAAAAGGCTTTCTTGAAAAAAATAAATTTCCGAGACCCATTTAAACTTAAATCTCCTATTCCCGAAGGGAGACAAACAATTTAATTAAATTGTCTACCAAGATTTTTCCAAAATAATACCCTGAGCCACCAAGATCCAGACCTTTGTCCATTCAGAGGCAGATTCCGAAGAATTTCTTCCACGTCAGGAGCATGAAAACCCCTCCAGCTTGAATTTTAGATCATACGGGGAGAATTCAGCCAATACCCGATCCTGATCATTTCCCGACTGAGACACACTCGAACGGACCTCTTAACAGATAAGTGCTTATATAAAAGAAAGTATTAAAGCAAGAAATTGTTCCTTTTAATTTAAAACAAATTAAACTCAAGTGTATAACGACGAGTTAACCTCAATTAGTTAAATAAAACAGAATGCTCAACAAGTTAGAGAGAATCATCCAAATTAAACTTACCTTTGGAAAATCCACTTATTCGTTGTAGTTGTATTACATATTTATTTTATATAAAAAATCACGTCTTAACACGTTATCTTTATAAACATTAATTGTTAAATATTAGTTTCTTTGATGTTGAGAACATAGGTTCAAATTATCACGTTTGTATCTAAGTTTTAAAAGATTACCAACTCAAATTTGTCACCAATAATTTATTCCTAGTATTAAGGCGCGTTATTTAAATAAAAATTGAATTTTGTTAATGTACAAAACCTGTCTTTTAATTGTGTGTGTATGGAAAAAAGAGTCTTCAATCCACCTGAACCCTGAGAAAGAGTTTTGAAACAAATCAATTCGCAATTGTGTAAGAAAACAGTCCAGGACAATATATTCCATCTTAGAGAATCTTTATCTTCTCTCTAAGTATTATCTCCTCGCTGATGTTTGATACATGCTTTTGTATTATCATATGTATGTATCACTTATGCTGTGGTAGCTTTTGCAATTTGCGCGGATGTTATTTTCGGCAAATTTAACAACTTAAATTATCTAAACACTCTTTTACGGTCTTGATAAGAGGATTGACTCTAAATTCCTAGGTTTGACATCAGTTGTTTGCCATATACATAGAGTTAACTGAAAAGAGTTTAAACTATATCAAAATAACACAACAAAAAATGAAATAAAGTATTTATAAAACTTCTGAAGAATGAAGACAGTTTCGCTTCACGAAAACAGTTAAGCAAATGATCCTCCTAAGTTATACAAAGTTAAAAAAGTCGATTTAACGAAGAGTCCATTATTACGAATCAGAGTGCAAATAAATTAAAGAAGACCACAACAATAGCTTTAGAACTTTGTCCTGCTTAGAAATTATTGTGGGAGGTTTTATATATGTGTATATTCTTTATTTATAATGCTCGTACTGTTTTTCACGAAATGCATGTTGGTTTAACGACTAATCTCTATTGATTCAGGAAAAAAAATGGAATCGTTTTAATGTTGTAATTTTCTATGCGTCACAGAGTATGATAAACACCGTAACAAACTCTCAAAAAATGTCTGCTATCAATGTAGTATGCATTGTCTATCTAAATCCGGGAAATGTTTGGATAATGCTATATCAACAATGGTTCTCATTAGAAATAACCAATCTTCGATTGGACTATCGTTTGCTCGCCATATTCTTTCATAGAAAATGTATAAATAAACTACTACAGTTCCTTTCTATTTCTTCCGATGTCTTTCGTGAACTGAGCGTGATATTAAAATAAGCTATAGTGTTGAACGTTACTCCGGAGATTTATGGGTTGTAGATATTTTTATGCATGTTCGCCTACTGACTAATTGTTTACGTGTTGAAGATTGGGATAATCTAGCCGACTGTTACGGTTTCAGAAACACCACACTATAACTTCAACAGCTGATATCTCAAATAAACGAAGTTTGATTGATTTAGCAATACATCTTCCTTGTTAAACTGTGTAGGATATACACAAATTTTAGTTATATGACTAGTTGACCCCACCCAAACTCTTCGAGTTTGGTCTAAGCTGACCCATCCCAAGTATTCGAATTTAGACTGAACTCTTCCGGCCCACCGACCAGCATTTCCGCTAATCTTAACCCGCTCCACAACTTTTAAGCGTCTTCAAGGTAGCTAAGCTAATTCAGAAACCAGCGCCACCTCTAAAATTATTTATATAACAGTAGCCCTGAGTACCTACAATAATATACACGAAACATGCGTGCATTCTGTTAATCTAAACTCCCTCAATAACTTTTAAGTGTGTTAAACACTACTCGGCCTACGGCCTCGATACTTATTTTATATTTTGTCGATTTTTTTCACGAACCATTTTAATAAATGTCAATGGCGTTCTATGTAGAAACGCTATTTACTTTACACACTGTAAAGTATGACCGTTTCATTACCAGTTACCCTGTATGTTGGTTGACCAATTTTTTAGTGTGTTAAAAATTATTTGGGAAACGCTCTCTTTTTATCCCATCGTACTTACTCTTATTCGTTTGAAAATAAATAATAATAATAATATTACTTATAATAAAATCAAAATACCGTTGATCTCTTAAATACTTAGATAGAGGTATCCCTGTATATATTTTCTACTTCGTACAGATTTTTAATCGACAGAATATGTCGAGAAGGTGTCCCAGCTAATGAACTACTAAAATGAAAAAAAAAAATTGTTATACGAATTGAGCAGTATGAAAGCAATGTGCATACTTATTTTATTTTTAATCGATTTTTTTCACGGACTATTTCAATAAATCAATGGCATTCTATGTAGAAACGCTCTTTATTTTACATAACTGTAAAGTATGGTCGCTTCATTAGCAGTTACCCGGTATACTTGCTGAATTATGAATTTAAGTCATCATTCTACGATTTATACATTTTATCAAACAGAGTATTGACAAATGTGTTTATCAATATTTTTAATATCGTTGGGAAGAAATTAAATTTTCCCAGTAGTAATATGAAAAGAACTAATAAACTCTATAACCTTCTAAGTGTAAAAGTCCGTCTTGACAGTTCAAATTTTGATCGCAGACGCGCTAACGTCAACGATTTATTATGAGAGCCGCCTAATGATTTTTGCTATAGTTATTAAAGATGGTATTTTGTACGTATTTTAACGTATTTAATTTTTAAATATATTTTTTTGGTAATAAGTAAATTACGTCATGTACTATTTTTTCCATTATTTTACGTAATGAGGTTTTGACGATTACAATTTGACTTTTCACGTTTCGCGTTAGATGTATTTTTTCAACTATTTTCATTAATAATAACGGAATATATTATTTATAGGTGAAATGTGTATCTATTAGTATATTGACAAATGTTTTTAACATGACGTATATACTTATATTTTTGAAGAGATAACATGTGTTCAGAAATACCATAATATTCAAATTGCGCGCTTGATACCTTGCACTAAACATATATACGTCAGATATGCTGCCATCTATTAAGATACAATTAAGTTATTTGGTAAAGTGCAGTTATATCTACGATTATTTAATTAATCTCAATATTATATGTATATATTATCTTAATGACAATCACAAAATGTTTTACCGAAAAATCAACTCATGATCTCGATGTAAACGCAGAATAAAAAGTCCGTCTTGACAGTTCAAATTTTGACGGCAGTGGGGCTAACGGAGGCCGCCTACGATTTATTGTGAGAGCCGGGAAAGGTTTAAAGATGGTATTTTGTACGTGGTAGGTACCTAATAAACGTATTTAACGTATTTATTATTTAAATATATTTTTTTCGTAATAAATAAAAGGTGAAATGTAGTATTTCTTTATTTATTTTACGTAATGAAGTTATAAACGCTTATAATTCGATATTTCTTTCAAGTTTTTTATTTAATAATAACGGAATATATTATTTATAGATGAAATGTGTATCTAATAGAATATTGACAATTGTGTTTATCATGACATATACATATATCTGTATATTTAGAGAGGCAGCATGTTTTAAGTTATTTCATAATATTCAAATCGCGCGCCTGCTATATTTGTCTTCTCGCAGTGTTCTAAATAGTTTAAAAGAAAAAATCACTAACGTCCTTGATTAAAAAGCTGTCGGATTACGTATTACAGTAACAAATAAGTCCTTACGGGTAACTGTATAGGTGTTAATGTACAAATATTAAATAAATCTCGTAATTTTTAGAAGAGAGGAAATTTGTTAGGAATTTCAATGTTTACCTGTCAAAGTCGTTGACTACAGATCTTTTTTTTTTTTTTTTTTTTGCTGGACGTAGCGGGATCGTATATTAGTCGTCATGATAAAAAGAAAACTTCATATGAACATATGACCTAAAGGTCTTAGCTTTTGAGATACAGGGTGATAAAGTTTTCGAAAATAAATAGTTTTTTTTTTTGCTGAGGTAGCGGGACCGTATACTACTCGTCATGTTAAAGAGAAAACTTCATATGAACATATGACCTAAAGGTCTTAACTTTTGAGATACAGGGTGATAAAGTTTTCGAAAATAAATAGTTTTTTATTAATTCCTGTAATACCACTTTAGATATTTTAATGAAACGTGGTATACGTGTAGTATGTATCAAGAGGCATTATTGAGTGTTCCCCATTTTTTTTTAATTCCACCAGTGGCGTTCGTACGGAATTTCAGCTACCTACTTTGACAGACGTTTAGGTCACACGTTCATATATAAGTTTATATAAGTTTCCTTTTTAAAATACATCATAAAATCGTTCCCTAAAATATTGACATTCAATTTCCCTGAATGTATACAAATAAGACTTTTTAGCTCTTTCGAAAATATGTAGATATATACTTAGTATAATCTCGATAATACACTGACATACAGATAATTAAACTATTCTTACTTGTTTCATATTTTTAAATTACTTTTAGACATGGAGAGATGTTTGTAATTATTACTACTTGTGGTATTTATTGAACCACAAAATAAGAAACGATTTTTAGTATAAATAATAACGTTTTTCCAATCGGACAATTGTAAAAAATTGGAAATTCTTTAACGCATTTAATGATTCATCGTGTTTTTTTAATTATTATTTCTTGTGTTTCGTCGCCGTTGAAATGAAGACTTCTTTATTTTATATATTATTCTTTTCAATCATTAATAAAAAAAAACAAAAAACCAAAGAAAAAAACCATAGTATCCCTCGTCGAGATTTGAACGCCGTACCTCTAGCGCCGTGGGCCACCGTCCGTTCCGATGCGCCACAGGAGCTCGTAAATTCGAGATATCATATTCTCATATAGAAATATCTAGTACCTATCTGTTTTGAGGAATTTTGGCGACGTTTATCAAAAAATAAGCGGTTTAGAAAGGCGTTGGAACTTTGAAATTTTGGAAATCGTCATTATAAATACGGCCGGTTCGGCGGTCACGTCTGGGAAAGCGTCGTCTTATTGGGCGTCGGCGCCCCGACGCTGTATTTTTTAGTTTTAATCGGAAAAAATTTTTTTTCCCCAAAATAACCAAGTACTCGTCGAGGAGAATATGTTCGGACATGAATAGTTTTGGCGTAGCGTTAACCGTTCGGGAGATAAACGCGAATTTCCCACTAATCTGAAAACATCGGGAAATGTCAAGGTCAGTTCGCCGGAAAACCTAGCCATTTGTATAGAACAATCCTTTAGGCGTCTATCGACACCCTACGTGTTGATTTTCCTCCTTCCGTAAGGTCGCAGGAGGGACGCCCAATCAACTCTACAATCACCAATTAGTATAGTAAAAGAGCGGAATATGGCTGTCTTGATTGAATAAAACCCGCTATACAGGCACTTTCCAAAATGAATGTCCATATTTCAGGGAAGGGTTTTTTTTTTTTTTTTTTTGCTGGACGTAGCGGGATCGTATATTAGTCGTCATGATAAAAAAAGAAAACTTCATATGAACATATGACCTAAAGGTCTTAGCTTTTGAGATACAGGGTGATAAAGTTTTCGAAAATAAATAGTTTTTTTTTTTTGCTGAGGTAGCGGGACCGTATACTACTCGTCATGTTAAAGAGAAAACTTCATATGAACATATGACCTAAAGGTCTTAACTTTTGAGATACAGGGTGATAAAGTTTTCGAAAATAAATAGTTTTTTATTAATTCCTGTAATACCACTTTAGATATTTTAATGAAACGTGGTATACGTGTAGTATGTATCAAGAGGCATTATTGAGTGTTCCCCATTTTTTTTTAATTCCACCAGTGGCGTTCGTACGGAATTTCAGCTACCTACTTTGACAGACGTTTAGGTCACACGTTCATATATAAGTTTATATAAGTTTCCTTTTTAAAATACATCATAAAATCGTTCCCTAAAATATTGACATTCAATTTCCCTGAATGTATACAAATAAGACTTTTTAGCTCTTTCGAAAATATGTAGATATATACTTAGTATAATCTCGATAATACACTGACATACAGATAATTAAACTATTCTTACTTGTTTCATATTTTTAAATTACTTTTAGACATGGAGAGATGTTTGTAATTATTACTACTTGTGGTATTTATTGAACCACAAAATAAGAAACGATTTTTAGTATAAATAATAACGTTTTTCCAATCGGACAATTGTAAAAAATTGGAAATTCTTTAACGCATTTAATGATTCATCGTGTTTTTTTAATTATTATTTCTTGTGTTTCGTCGCCGTTGAAATGAAGACTTCTTTATTTTATATATTATTCTTTTCAATCATTAATAAAAAAAAACAAAAAACCAAAGAAAAAAACCATAGTATCCCTCGTCGAGATTTGAACGCCGTACCTCTAGCGCCGTGGGCCACCGTCCGTTCCGATGCGCCACAGGAGCTCGTAAATTCGAGATATCATATTCTCATATAGAAATATCTAGTACCTATCTGTTTTGAGGAATTTTGGCGACGTTTATCAAAAAATAAGCGGTTTAGAAAGGCGTTGGAACTTTGAAATTTTGGAAATCGTCATTATAAATACGGCCGGTTCGGCGGTCACGTCTGGGAAAGCGTCGTCTTATTGGGCGTCGGCGCCCCGACGCTGTATTTTTTAGTTTTAATCGGAAAAAATTTTTTTCCCCAAAATAACCAAGTACTCGTCGAGGAGAATATGTTCGGACATGAATAGTTTTGGCGTAGCGTTAACCGTTCGGGAGATAAACGCGAATTTCCCACTAATCTGAAAACATCGGGAAATGTCAAGGTCAGTTCGCCGGAAAACCTAGCCATTTGTATAGAACAATCCTTTAGGCGTCTATCGACACCCTACGTGTTGATTTTCCTCCTTCCGTAAGGTCGCAGGAGGGACGCCCAATCAACTCTACAATCACCAATTAGTATAGTAAATTTATGTAACGTTTTAAACTATACTATCGAGATAGATGTATTCGGATATTTACTATCTTGAAAACAACATATCATTCTAATATTACAGTACAAATCTCAGTTTTAGATCTAAGCTAATAATCAGGTTATTTGTGCTTACATAAGAATTGGACGAATTAACACAGTGTGTAGATGTGTGATCTATATTAAACAGTAATTACGTAATAACAGCTTTTGTTTGGATTTTCAAGTAAATTCATGGAATTGAGCCATTTCTAAAGTTAAAATCTTATCGCGAGAATCTCGCACTTAAGTGATACACACATCATGTTAGAAGAAAATAAAAGAAGTAAAGACTTGGTTAAACACCGGATGCTGGTTACTTCCTTTTCTCATTTCGCTTCCCGCAGTTACATCATTTGTGGTGGCGTACTAAAAAGTATTTACGATGTCGTGCATACAACTACGGGCCATTTACTGGTTAATTTTTCTATTAAAGTATTGAAAACCCTCGTTGTTGACAAAGCAGCCTTTTAAGTATCGGCGCATTCAACAGCTCCATTGCTAACAAGTAGTTGTTCTTTTATGGTGGGCTTTGTTAACGATGAATGGAAGGAATGTATTATTTTTTAGTGGAAAAATACCTCAGGTTATGTGCTCTTGTTCGTCTATTTTTGCCTTTCTTCTGTTTTTCGTAAAAAAGGAACAAGAATTACGTTTTTATTTTGCGGAGAATGCATAACAGTCAAACTGGGCAAAAATCAATTTTAGAAGTTTATACTTTCCGTAAATGTAATCATAAATCAGATTCTATAACAAATTTAATTAATATACTTTACATTTTCTATATTATATTTACAAAATGTTGATAATTTCTCTGCCTGTCTACCATCTTTTCAAATTAAATGCCAATTTTTCTGCAAGAAACTTCCGTTCAGTAAATAGAGGCTATGATTTAAAATGAATTTTATTTCTCTAAGAAAGAGCACTGCTTTGATGAACTTCATGAAACTAATTGAATTTGCTGTAAAATAAACCCTTTATTTATTAAATACACTTTCTCCGCGGAAAAAAATCGCAATTAATTTACGAAACATGGTACATTCTCTTTTATAATTTTCAAGTTTCTTGTTCCAATTGTGCCATCTTGCCTCGGCATTGGGACTAAATCAATACAATACACTAAGCTAAAGGAAACATGTAGAGAGTGTTTCATAAATAAAAAGATTAAATTAGTAATTTATGAAAGCTTTGAGAGTTGAGTAGAGATTGTTTGCTGCGTTGAAGTATTCCAGATGTTGTCGCCCAGTTTGATGCTTTTTCGACCAGTCTTTAGAAACCTGCCAAAGGAGCTGGCCATATGATTAACGAAATGTCAAGTGAAGACTTCATCGCACAAAACATAGAAATCTTCACAAAACTGTATATCTTAGCTTGCTGTAGCCGCGTTGTACCTAGTTCCGATTAAGTTGGATGCAACTTCCTCATAGTTTTGCCGGGCTTAGAAAGCTATCTAATGACATATCCCGCTGCTAAATTAAAATGTGAGCTACATGCGAAAAGTATCATATATTATAATAACCGTATAATAAGAAATTTTCAGGTCATCACAATTGCGTCTAGTATTTATAAAATATTACTAAAGCGACTCGTGTGTCTAGCGATCCATTTATACAGGGCGATTCATAACAAGCAACACAATGTTAGATGGTATGTACTTCCTATGAATCTATATTCTAATCTGCAGAATTGACGAGTTAAAAAACTTACATACTTACTTAATGTCAGTACTTTATTGATCGAAAATAAATAAAATAATTTACATTTACTTGTTTATGGGTACAATTGCAGCCAGGAAGTCGCTGCAATTGTGTCCACAAAAAGTCTATTGCTTGTCAAGAGTACTACTGGAGCTCTTGCCATTGAACATAGTTTGTTTTTGAAATATTGATTTTTTTTGTTAAACAATATAATTTATACGGGTTTTTCGGTCCTTTAATAATGAAATCTTTGTTTTCAATATTTCGTCACAATTCTGTAACTTCTTCAGGAAATTATATTATTTCTAAAAGTATAAACAAATTATACAAATGTAAAAATGTTTATAAAAACTTACAAAAAGAATTTAGATTAACGTCTGGTTTGAAGTAATTCAAAATTTTGTCAATGTTGGCAGAATTTGTTTTAAAATTTCAAACTAGATAAAAATTTTTAATTAATCAAGGAAACTAAATTACAAGCAATGGCAATATATTAAATTGTATTCCTATTAAAGGGAACAATTAGGGAAATTAATTGATTACATTATATATTGCTAAGTTGATTAGTATCTGTTTTAAAATTCCCACTATTTTCAGTAATATTTATATTAAACATTTCAAGAAATAACCTATTCCTATATCTTGGTTCTTTATCTCTAAAATTACAGTATTTTCGAAAGCAATAGTATGATTTAGTTCTAATGCATGATTAGCCAACGCACAAGAACGCTTACCACTTCTAATTGTGTTGTTAATTAAGTTTACCCATACATGAGCTTCTCCTACATTCAAGCCAAGCATTTACTATTTTGTGTGCATGAATTTATTTCAATTTAAATTTTCTATCCAAACATTATTCAGCTATTAAAATCATTATTGACTCAGAAACAAGATGAATGTGATGATCTCTTAATAAAAAATATTCAAAATTTTCATTTCAATACAAATCCTATCCTATATAATCTGAATTAAAGGATACATTTTTAATATTTCTAAGGCCAGTAGTACTACTTACTAGTGAATGTGAATATTTGATATAGGTTTCCTCGAAATGTAAAATTTACCAGGTAAAAATTCACTCACGCTTAGTCATCAAACGCATAGAGTCTTTCGCACCATCTGTTTCACTGAAAGACAGACCTATAGGCAAACTTTAATGGATGTCCCCGGAATCCTTTCAGACGTAACATATCGCCAGCAGCAGCATTCACGAGACGGCGACTGCGACGATAGAAATGTCCGACAACTAATGCATCGGTAACTGTGAAATGCATTCATAATATCGTATTGATTGACCAAGCGCAAACAATTCCCGTTTGCACTAGCGAACACACACCCGCACATACACATGCATACATACGTGCACAAACAGACAGTTTCAAACTCCGTGCACTTTAGAACAATAGTTACGTTACCTGGTATAGAGTCGAGACATTTTCGATCGCCTATTAATATTACTATCTCTATTTAATTCTCATAAATTCAACGTTCGCCTTAGATACTAGAATTGCTGATTTCTTCGCAGATATTCACCATTATGAAGGATTGGGTTGTTCGTTCTGTTCTTGTTGGAAAATTGATAATATCGCGATCAATAAATCGAGGAATATCTTTAGCTTTTGGGAATTAGGTATTTGTGTAGTAGAAATATATAGATTCAATGCATTACTGGTTTGTAAACAGAGATAATTTTCCATTTCTAGCAAATCTCAATTATTTGTGTAATTGTCTAAAGTAAAAGTATTAAATTCATTTTTTGATTACTTATTGAAGTTAAAATGGTAATGCTACGTTATATAACAAAATACTTTGCGATATGTTTAAAACATTGTACATGAATGGTATGGTTTCTAATTACATTTAGTATATGACTTAATTCAAATTTATGCCTCAGATTGTGGTCTCTTGTGAGTGACTGAAAAAGTATTTCTTGTAAACTGCCTCAATTTTAGAAACACTACCATAAGAGGTTGGTGCGTTTATCAGATCCATTATCCAATTTTGCTATTCCGAACAAAGATGTTAATAAAATTTATTGTGTGATGAAATTGTGAGTTTGATATGTTGATGTCCTTGCTTACGTTGCTTGTGATAACTGGAATCAGTCTTCTATGGTAATATAGGTACAACCATAGCTCCCTAGGTTCAATTATATTGAGCTTTGGACAGTAAGACATTGAAACGTGAGCTAATAGCATTATAATATTTTGCACAGTTCTGCAGTTTAATTGGTTGATGAATTTGACAATATTCTAGCAAAATAACTAAGTCGACTAAGTATAATCTTACTTAATAATTCAAAATAGAATGTTTCCATAATAGTTTTAATGACACGTTCTACCTATTAACTTTTGAAATTTCGCATAAATTCTCCGTTCTTTAGCGAAATGGACGTGTAAATATTGTTAATGTTTTCAGCAAAATAAGCTTTATTGTATGGTTATGTCAGGGAAGAGAGCGACATGAACAGGTGTAACGCGTCAACAGCGAGGCACCCATAGTGATTCTATTGTGGTTTGCGTCACGTCGCTCAGATGAAACGCACATGAATAGGATTTAAAACGTAACGACGATCATTTCTAATTATTTCACAGGTAATTTCGATGTGAATAATTGCGAATAAAGGGAAAAGAGAACTTGCGACCGCAGCGTTTTTGTTTAACGCGTTGTGCGAGCGTTTTTTTCACCAGCGGTGTTGGCGCCAGCATCGCTTAATCTAATCGCAATAAACTGTCGGCCTGCTTTTTCTGTGATAATATTAGCTTTTTTTTGGTTTTTATTGATACTGATACTTTCATTGTTTTTGACGTTGAAGTTAATTTTTATATTTATGAAGATCTGATCTTGCGAAAATTTATTCCATTTCCTAATAGTTTAGAATTCAGAAATTAAAATTTTCGAATCGACACAAATTGTGACTTTAACAAGCAAAAGTAGATATCGTTCAGTAAGGTAATTATTTAATAAGTAGAATGGAGAAGAAAACAAAATTGTGTAGAATTCAATTAACTGATGTCGAAAGTGCCGTAATGGAGGAAGGCAGAGAGAAGAATGTAAACTACTAAATAATAGACGATTCGGGAATAAACAGGCAATTTAGATTTAAAAACGACAATTATAATGGTTTCCCAGTACAAAGCGACGCAATACAATCTTTGAAATTTCCGTCATAAATCTGGAAGTAACGATGCTTGAAATTACAAAACAGCACCGGTGCATGAAAATGCATTCTCCACATATCCACGATTCACGCGACTCTCACTCTATTGATGGTTGGTCGTTTGATAATCGTGGGTGAATTAAATTGCGTTTGTCTTTTGCCGTAATTTGTTTGCTTTCTTTAACTTTGTTGATGCAAATCCTGCGAAAATACCGGAGTTATCTTAGTTAGCTAATAATAACAGTTTCATATCATATTTCAATTGATATTTATAATTCGAATTACATATAATATGATATAATTTGATACAATTTTACAAATTTACGTTTACTTGAAAGGAAATTTTAGTTAGTTTTACTAGGCGCAGTTGGTGGAACCTGATGACTCGTAGTAGATTAGTTGGGAAGAGATCTAATTATCATATCTTGCATAATTAATGAATACTATTCTCTTGTTTTATCTTCTTCCCAGCACAATAAGTGTACATACTTATTTTAGACAACGGAAGAGGTTAATCTAATATTCATGAAATGTATAGTTTAAAGGGCGAAGTATACGTGGGGAATAAAAGCGAGATGTGCAATAATAGTAATTGTAAATGCAGATGCAGTCTCATAATTTAGCAAAGGAAGTGTAACCACAATAAAGAGTTGAACGGAAAAAAAGAAACTCGAAAATTTGGATGCTAAGTAGGCCATGAAGTACTAGGATAGACATACAAGTCATGTCTGAGCTTAGAGCAAAATTGGCGTTAATCTCCGAAGTGTTGTTCATAAAAAATCAAAAATCACATGCACAACTTCAAAATATCTTTGCAATCTATTAGTTATTTAGTAATGGCCTTTGGATTTGACGGACAACAGAAACAGTATACAGTTGACATTTGTTTATCTGTCATCAAAACAGTAATGGCTGACTGATGGTTAAAGACGAAAGGTAGCCAAAAAATGTTTGCCAACTTTTGGGACATTACACGTTGAATGTTTCAAAATGAAAATCGTGATACCATTTGTATATATGTTAAACGATGATGAGTTACAGCAAAGTAGATGCGTAAAATTTCAAACGTGAGAAAGTAGGCCTTGAGTTGTTAGTTTGCTCTTATGTTGACGTATGTACGCCTGAATGCGGTACATAACCGCTCACTGTATTAAATGTTAGTGTATTTTCGAAGATGAAAGTCGTAGATCAAAACAATTTAAGAGAACGTGTGTATAAGTTGCTTGGACAGCACACAAAATTATTTTGCATGATTTTCTATGAGAAAATGTCAGCCGTAGAACGATTTATCCAATTTTCTCACGGTACAGCAAAGGATTGCCGGCTGCTGGAATTACAAAACCTGCCAGAAAACTGATATTAAATAGAAATCAACAGGAAAAACTGAAAGACGCTGCAAAAAATCATCTTGGGGCATCGAACAGAACTTTAGCACGAACATGTCGACTGTTGCGAGGAAAGTTTTTGAAGAACGGTGTTTCGTTAATTATTGACGATAAAAAATATTTTACGTTTGGATGGAGTAAAGGTGAACAAAATTGTTGGCAGCTTTTTTAATATTGTTTGGTTTGACCGATATAGCATTTGTTACAGTCTTTGCAGTATAATATATAAACGACAGTACTTTGATTATCTTTTTTAAAATATATTTCTAAATTAGTACCTGTTGTTACCCTAGTTGTTTGTTCGTAGGTGAGAAAATTATGTGAAGGTCTGATTTTTTAAAATTGTGTTTTATTGTGTCGTTTAAATTGTTTGTCAACATTTTTCTTGTTTTTCTTTTATTTTTGACTGCGATACTAAAGATGCGTATATGATCACGAGTCTGGCTATAGCAAAGTAAGATTATCTGAGGTTTCAGTCCTTCGGATTGCCAAAAAGACAATGGGCGTACAATACTCTTGTGTTTCAGATAAGTTTCTCTCTAGCTCTAAGAAAATACTCACATATTTATTAAAGATTTCAAGTTATGTTTCTCCTAGTGTAGGCGCCTAGGGATGGCTTCCTTTTTTTGTGAGCGGCATCACGGCTAGTTTGTGCGTATTAGTGTTCAGGCACTCTTGTAAACACCATAACCAAGTTAAATTCATGGGGCATGAAATTAGATTGAGAATTTTTTCTACAATCAGTGCCCACAGTTGAGATGATCGTACCACTCTTTGGGGACATCCCTTCATAGCTAACCATTTTGGGGTGGGGTGCAGTTGTACAGAAATATACCTTTTTACCAATAAACAATAAAACAATACCATTTTTTTTCTTCCGATGTGGGATATCAACGTATTAAACATGTTACATGTGTTAATTGTGCCAAGAAACTTTTATATGTATTCCGTCAGTTCTTCATAAAACGTCTTTGTTTTGCACTTTAACATTTTGATTAGTCAATTATTGCGGTATTTCCGCTTAACCCTTCCAAAGGTATTACAGACAACAATGTATATAAACGTGGTACACTAAACATAAAGGTCCGTCTTGCTGTGCTGGCACCATAGAACATTAGACGAACGTGTGAGCCAATCTCTTGGTTGATTGACAGGCAGGACAAATCCTTTTTAATATACATATGTATATATGAAGATTCAGTCTTTTATACTTAGTTCGTACCGATTGCTCGTACTGACATTTTAAATGTTTTTCAATACAAATAGAATAGAACGTTGAGTAGACGTTGCTTTATTTATAATGACCACAGTATGGTTGATGATGCTTGCTAAACGTTTCTAATATTCTTTGTTTGAAACTAAGCAAACGTACCAAGTCACAGTTGCGAAATCTTAAGCGTTTCAGTAACGGCACATAATTAGTTGCATTGCTTTTAATGTATTTTATTAGTAAATTGTGTAAGACTATACATATTTATTGCAGTCGCAATATAGAACACAATTGGTATCCTTTCATACTTGATGTCATTTTTTTCTGTATCTGTTATGTAAATTGAAAGCTGAAGGTAAACAACGTGCCGATTATATTGCATCTCCTGACATTGTGTATTTTCTGCCTTCTTCTCTAACGACGTCGCCGACTATTGTTCGAGATTAGGTCTAACATTGACCGGAAGGATGCTATAACTTTAGTGTTCAACTGATAAACCGGACAAACACACCGATAAAGGGAAGTCTGTGGTCGCGACAGGAAAAATTCCTAACGGATAATGATTGCTTTGACCGAAAGTAATAGATGTCTAAATGCCAACGGAGAAACAACGAACCGATAAAGAAAGACATTTGTTCGACTAATTTTAGTTTGTTTTTGAAGTGGAAAAATACATTCCTATACTCATAGACGTTACCACAAATTGCTTGCATAAAAGCATAGGTATGCTTTAGTTGACTTGCCGTGGTATTAAGGGAAATGTTCAGGTATACAGAAAGATAAGTCCTATGTGTTTACCGCAGGAATTAATGTAAAATTATCTAAATAAAATTTTTAAATTTTTTACGTTAGTATTTAAAAACTATCCATCATTTGACATTCCGATTTTAATGAGAACTAAATTGGTTTGTTAAGATAAACCGCAGTACTAATTAGTTATAATAATTATAGATAAAAGATGGGCAATGAGAATAAATAATGACAAATTAGGTTAGTCGGATTCTGTAATTTATTAAGTGAAATCTATAAAATAGCCATTGATTATTACCAGAGATATAGGCTGGTTATACATATAGATACATCTGTACATTTATTTTTGTTTATTCATGCTACTATTGAGAAACATGTCATGACAAATGAACAAATACCGTGGATTTAATTGTTTTGTATTGACAAACAAAGTTATTGCAAGGGCATTTATACTATTCGAGAAGTGACCTTGTCTCAGCAGCAAACTGTAATGTATGATGATATTGTGGCAATTCATTCTTTTACTAATTAACTTTGCAGTAATATTAGCACATATTGTTTAAAATATACTCTACACATTTTTCTGGACATGGATATAATACGAAGCCATTAAAATAACTGCGCTCATGGAAGATGTTTATTTGAAGTGTATTATGTAATAGTATTTTAGATGCGGTTCGTTTATTTGCGTTTACTTTGTTTTGTGTTAGAATTAATTATAAAGTATTATGACTTATTTTAGTAAAATAGATTAGTAAGTGTTAAAAATTCAACCAGTGGCATATCACATATTAAAATTTATAGAACAATCAGTTGAAGAGAAATAATTCGCTTAAGAAGAAATTTTTTTTTAGCGAAACACTATCAAATAATGAAGCATAATGGTAATAGACTGGAGAGAAGACACTAAGTCGAAATAGTTTAATATTCGTAGATGGAGATGAAAAGCCTAAACCTACGATGATTATTTGATGTTCTGTTTGTTAAGGTATCCGGATACAAGAATTTCATGGAATTTCACCACATTCAAAACACTGTTATTAAAAATGCGTATTAATGTAGACACTGTTACACCAGGTACTCCGAGTACCGGTAAGTAAAAAAAAAAGACTCGTCTTCTTTGTATCTTTATTCTTTCAGGCCTGCAACTGTGAGTCTTCTTCTTGCCATTCAAGTACTAATAGTCACCCCAATATCTTGCAATAGTATCAATAGTGGGTACAGAGGAAAAGTCTTACGGTTCTTCAAAGACTCACGGAAGTTTTCGTTCCTGTTTTAATTTCACCTGGCAATCTGAAATTGTTTTTATCTGTTTGTCTAGGATCCAAATTTTATCTCGTTTTTCGATGCCAAGTTCATTTGCTTTAAGCATTTTTGTTAGAAAAGAGTGCAAAAGTTCATTAAGAAATCGCGCCCGAAAGTTTCTTTACATTTTAAGTAGGACATGGAGACTGGCGAAATATTTTAAGTATTTCTTAAAAAAATCACATTTTGAGGATTTGTGCCAAATATTTTGGCGTTTTCTATAGAGGCTTATTGTCTGTTGTAGTAATTGATCTTTGAACATACTGGCGTCACATTACTGTACGATTTACCCTTGTTTCATAGGCATGCCTAATACCTTTGGCGAAGGCTGTAGACGAACGGTTACTTAATAAGTACATTCTAGTTTTAGAGGTTGGTATTTGTATTTAGTGAATGTCTTTGCTTGAAGCAATTTTTTCAAGAGAAGATGAATACAAATAACAAAGCCGTTATTTACTATATACAAATTCCAAACTAAAAACTTGCAGTTAAATCGTGACTCACTGTACATTGTATAGAGGTCACGTGCCGTATTAGTATGCAAAAATAATTCCTAAAGCCCTAACCTGCACTTTGTGTTCAATTGCAGTCATTCAAAGTATAATTTTTGCAATTTAATAATATTAATTGTTAGGTATTAAGTTATTTAAACAATTTGACGTATAAATTGATCATCGCACATGACATAACAAGCCAAAATTCTTTAGAATATCTTCAAATCTGGTAAACATCAGTAGAGTTTTGCAATAATGCGACCGGCTTAGGGTATCCACTGTTAAGCTGTTCATTTGTACGAGGTTTCTCAGATCGATTCTCATCTACGGCTCCGTTACATAGTCCAGCATCCAAGACTCAAAACACAGATACTTAACGTTCTTCAGAACCGCACCTTATGAATTATCGTAGTGGTCTCATGGTTTGTTTCTAATTTACAAATCCGCAGAGACCTAGATATATTATCCCTGAGCGATTATGCGAGAGCGCTGGCCAAATCCTGCTTGGAAAAGGTCCAATGGCCCGAGAATCCTTTAATCTAACACCTCGTGGAGTTGAATCCTGACAGGCCTCCACCACCAGTGCGCATGCGGCGTATACTTGAAGAACCATAACAGCGCAAATTCGCAACCTCTGCAGACAAATAAATCCTGGCTCATTTTGCGGTAAGATCGAATCGCGCAATTAAAAGTTTAGAAGGCTTAAGAATGTTCAACCCAATGGTAGAAATATTGCTCGAATGCTTTTATCTTCATTATACAGTTCTACTTCCAAATGTCCAATATATTACCTAAACTAAGCAATGTTTTCAGAGCCCGTATTTTCTTTTTAGCATTAGGTACAAGACATTGGCAACATTTATGGTACAAGAACTTTTATTCAAACCCATGCAGCCTTTTCATTTCGGTATGCAAGTTATATGACTGTAATACTTGTAATCGCTAAAGTACGAACTCAGCAAATAATATCTATATAAGCAAATGTATATCACTGTATGTCAGTCAGTACTAATAAAGCTCTTAGTCCGTACTCATCGTATACTCTATTTTTATCCGAACAAAAATGTTAATTTAAAAACTTTCAAAATAAAGATTTTAAAAAAACATCGTTACCTCTCGGCACGACGTAACTGGCGCAGTCAGTAGGATACTTTCACGCAGTGCAAAAAGTAAAATTCTTAGTGTTCTGTGGCGTGTCTCAACACCTTAGAAAGATAATAGTGTTTACGAAAACCAACAACCCAGCGAGGAAAAGCGGCATCACTTATGCACACCTTCATCGATGAGCTGTCCAGGGATCTACTATTGATTCCGTAGGAGCTAACATTGTTCCAAGTAGGCTAGGAGAAAACCACGAGAATTTCCACAACAGGAAAAGAAAACAAGAAAATCGCAAAGGAAACAAAACAAGGAATGGAGAAAACTATTTTACTAACACTGTAAGTACTTTTCTTTACAAATTGCAACATTAAATGAGCGTAGATCAATTAATCGACCAACTAAATCAATTACAAATACAGCAACAAGAATCAACAATGGTACCACCACCTCAAACTCAAGCTCAAACTCAACCACCCCCATATGTCCATCCTTATGCCCCGAAAGACATAACACAACCTATGATAAATGTCATACCCCTATTTGATGGCGACCCATACACCCTACCTATTTACATAGAAAGTTGTGAATTCTTGATTACGCAATTCGCTAACATTCAAGACACGACAGATCCAATTAATCAATATCTATTAAGAATATTGCAATCAAAATTAACAGGCAAGGCATTACAATTAGTAGGTAGCAGAAGTAGGTTTAACACATGGAAAGCATTGAAAGATATACTCGAACTACATTTCGCGGATCAGAGATCGGAGCGATGTTTACTTTCAGATTTAATGAACACGAGACCGGAAAAAAATATGTCACCCTATAATTTCGGAAATAAATGCAAGGATACCTTGAATTTGTTATTAACTAAAGTTAAACAAACTGAAGATCCAGAGCGTTTCGAATTAAAAACTGAAATGTATAGCGAAACCGCGCTAGACACGTTCCTAAAAGGTTTAATGCATTACGGCAATATCGGTGATAAAGTTAGATTTAGAAATCCTGTAAATCTAGAAATAGCAATGGCATATGTAATCGAGGAAGAAAATTTTATGTATTCAGTTGGTTCAAGTGCTAATTTAAATCAAAATTATAAGCATGTTAAACCCATGACACCTCATAATAATAAAATTATGACTAAACAATCAAACCCTCAGCAAGCTAATAGAAATCAGACATTCATATCTAGTTACATTCCACCACCAATGCAAAGAAATTACCCTGTACAAATGAATCCATTTGCACAAACACAATTTCAATCATTTCAACAAAATCAACCGCAACAACAATCATTCCAACAACATCAGGTAAAACCGTCAACTTTCGCTAGACCTTCAACGTCAGGAACACAACCAAAACCACCATCATTTCGATTCGCTAAATCACCGGGACAGATGCAAGAACAAAAGAAAACTTTCAAACCAACACCAATGGAGTTAGGAACTGTTTCAAAACAACATATTCCACAACAAAAATGGAGCAGGGAAGAATTACACCAACAAGAGGACAATGAACAAGAGGAATACGAATATCAACCTGATTGGGATGATAATACGGAACCCTTTCCCTGGGAACCGCAGGAACAACCAGAGGAGCCTGAAGAAAATGCAAATTTTCATTAAGAGCCTCGGAAGAACATCAAAATGAAATAATAAGTTTAAATAACCATCATTCATCTCGTCTACCTTATATTAAATTACCCGAAATTAATGCGAAAATGTTAGTAGATACCGGAGCGTCAGCTTCATCTATTAGTACTTCTATGGCAGAAAACGAATTCCCTGAATATATCCAATATTCCCCATTTACCGTATCAACAGCTCATGGACAAACACGGCATAATTACATAATTGAAATACCATCTTTAAAAACGTTCAATGCCCCTGAACAAATGCATAAATTCAATATCTTTGACTTTTCAAAAAATTACGACGGAATAATAGGTTTAAAATTATTACAGCAATTAAATGCGATAATAGATATCAAAAACAAACTCTTACGAACTGATTACGGAAAAATACCTCTTTATTTCGAAACTTGTGAATATACGATAGGCCCACGCGAACGTAGAATCATTAAAGTGCCAGTGACCCACAATGCAGATAATATTTTACTACATCATCAGATCATAAGTAAAGACGTAGAGATACCAGAAACATTGACTCATGCGGAGGATTACCATGCAATTACAGAGTGCGTTAACTTTAATAATTACCCAGTTAAAATATCATTTGATAAGCCACTCAAAACAGAAGTCTTTGTTAATTCACCTTGTAATACGCAACTAAGTACTAATATATCACCACAACAACTAGACATATTATTACGCGACAATGTATTATCAAAACTGCGAACACATCATCTAAATACGGAAGAACGCGTCGTTATAATAAAAAAATGTTTACAATATAAAGACATTTGTTATGACGAACGTTTACCTTTGACCTTTACATCTGAAATAAAACACACTTTAAACTTAAAAGATGAAATCCCAATTTATCTAAAACCCTACCGGAAACCCCCTGCTCAAAAAGAACAAATAAATAAACAAGTAGAAACATTGTTAGAACAAGACATCATACAGGAAAGCCATAGCCCATGGAGTGCCCCAGTTTCCATAGTACCAAAGAAAATGGACGCTAGTGGCAAACAAAAATGGAGAATGGTCATCGATTATCGGAAATTGAATGAAAAAACGATTGACGATAAATACCCGTTACCTAATATATCGGATATATTAGATAAATTAGGAAGAGCGCAATACTTCACAACGTTAGACTTAGCAAGCGGATATCACCAAATCGAGATGGAGCTAAAAGACATCCCAAAGACTGCTTTCAGCACAGAAAATGGACATTACGAATTCAAAAGAATGCCGTTTGGATTAAAAAATGCACCATCAACTTTTCAGCGAGTTATGAACAACATATTACGAGGATTAACGGATACAATATGTCACGTGTATCTAGACGACATAATAATCTACAGTACCAGTTTACAAGAACATCTAGAAAAAATGGACAAAGTTTTTAATAGGTTACGAAATGCAAAAGTCAAAATCCAATTAGATAAATGTGAATTTTTACGAAAAGAAGTAAACTATCTAGGTCATACTATTACCCCAGAAGGAGTTAAACCAAACCCACAAAAAATCGAAGCAATAAAAAAATTCCCACTTCCCAAAACACAAACAGAAATTAAAAGCTTTTTAGGACTTTTAGGTTATTACCGAAAATTCATAAAAAATTTTGCGGAAATTACAAAACCATTCACGAAATGTTTAAAGAAAAAGAGTAAAGTAAAAATTGATAAAGAATATGTAGATTGTTTTTCACGTTGTAAAAATTTACTTTGTAACGAACCAATTTTACAATACCCGGATTTCACTAAACCTTTCATAGTCACAACCGACGCTAGTAACATAGCCTTAGGCGCAGTATTAAGTCAAGGAACAATAGGCGCAGATAGACCAGTTTGCTACGCAAGTAGAACTTTATCAGAAACTGAAAGAAAATACTCCACAATAGAAAAGGAATTGTTAGCCATAATATGGGCAACCAAATACTTTCGACCATATTTATTTGGACAAAAATTCTATATTTATACAGACCATAGACCCCTTGTTTGGTTATCCAGTTTGAAAGAACCAAATAGCAAATTAAGCCGTTGGAAGATCAAATTAGGAGAGTATAACTATGAAATTATATATAAAAAGGGCAAATATAATACTAACGCAGACGCACTAAGTAGAGTAGAGATTAATCATAATGAAACCGACAGCGTAATGGTAAATATAACTGATCAAGAGTTAGAAAATTTAATCAATGATCTGTTAGCAAATAATGATCCAATAAGGACAGCAGATTTACCAAATACCCAATTCAGTGAAGAACCAGAGCCCGAGGATAACGAATTAGGACAACCAGGACCAAGTAGAATCCAACCGATAGGACGAAAAAATATCAGAATAGATGATCCACCGGAGCAACAAGAAATAATTAGCGACTCAGACCATTCAAATGTGAATGTGGAACCTCAAAATTCAATACCTATTTTAGACGAAGCAATCGATAAAAAACCAACACAGTTCATCATTCAGTTTTGGCATCTCGACAACACACAAATAAATTTAGAAATATTGGAAGGGAGAAAACAATACTCAGTCAAAATAAATCAAGAAAACCTAGCAGAAAAACTATTACATTTTATGAAAGAATACATGACTCAAGGAAAATACTACATACATTGTAGTGATGAAATTTATAAAACGCTATGTCAACTCTATATTCAACATTTCACAGATAACGGACCAAAGATTTATCGGTGCATCAAGCGATTAAAATTAATCACTAATGAAGCGGAAAAGATTGAGATTATACAACAACAACACGAAGGAAAAACTAATCACCGTGGAATTAATGAAACCTGTAAAAAGATAGAACAAAAATATTTTTGGAAAAACCTGCAAAAGGATGTCAGTAAGTATATAAACAACTGTCAAATATGTCAGCGTAATAAATACGACCGTAGACAACCTCATCCTTGTTTAAACATAACAGAAAAAGTAAATCGCCCTTTCGAAAAAATCCACATAGACTCTTTCATAATCGATCAACAAAATTTCCTCACATTAGTAGATGCATTCACAAAATTCGGACAAGCAATCCCATTAAATTCTAAAAATTGTACAGATGTTTGTGACGCATTACTTAGTTATTTTAGTTCATATGGAATTCCCAATGAAATAGTAAGTGACGCAGGCCCCGAATTTAATAACTCAGTAATAAAAGAACTACTACACGCATATAAAATTAGTTATCACATAACAACACCCCTAAATCCCAATTCAAATGCCATAGTAGAAAGGTTTCACTCAACCTTAATTGAACATATACGGATTTTAAAAGAAAAAGGATTAGCTAATGACGGAATTATTAAACTAATGAAATTAGCAGTATTGGCGTACAATAATACTATACATGCAACAACGTCATACACACCTCTAGAACTAGTATTTGGACATACAGATATTCGTGACCCATTCGATCTGTATTACAACGAAAGATTTTACCAAGACTATATAGAAAAACACAAAGAACGACTTAAACTCTTATATGAGCGGATTAGCACAAACACTCAACAAAATAAAGAAAAAATAATCAATCGACTAAATGAAGATCTGAGCAATAAAGAATTAACAATTGGACAACAAGTCTATGTAAAAACTTTTGAAAGAAACAAAAGCAAACCAATTTATAAAGGCCCATTTGAAATTAAGGAAATCAAGAAGGATAACACGGTAATAGTATACGGAAAAAATCGTAAACTCATGAAATACCATATCAAAAGTTTAAAAATAGGTCCTATTGTTACAGACTAGCTACAGTGGGAGGACAAATCCACCAAGTAACTAACAACGTTGGATTATTACCAGTAAAATTAGGAATAGCGTATAATATAGAAAATACATATGAATTAATTAGTATTAAGGACTATTCAAGTATAATTCCTGAAATTTATGCTTTTTATAGGTTAAGTAAACTATATGATAAGAGACTATCAAATCTCACCCAATCTTATCCTAGTTATGTTAAAAACTTAATTAAAGTTAAGAAAGAAAAATTAAAAATATTAGAAGTATTATTGGAACAATTACAGTTCAAAGTACCCCAAGTACGCGTTAAACGAGGAGCTTTAAATATAATAGGAGATGTAATTAAAGCAATCACAGGAAATCTAAACGCAGAAGATGGCATTCAATATGAAAAAGCAATAAGAGAATTGAACAAAAATCAGCAAAGTATAAAAGAAATAGTAAAAGGTCAAATGGAAATTATCAATGAAACAACAATCGAGTTCAGAGATGTAATAGAAAAATTGAGAACATATCAACAAATAGTAACAGAGAAAACTATCACAGAACTAAACATGCATTCCATAACATTAGCATTTGAAGCACAGCTTTTTACACTAAGTTTAATTATTGATGAACTAGACAAGTTAAGTAATGCATTAACTTTTGCTATTAAAAACACATTACATCCATCTGTTATAAGACCCATCTTATTATTAGAAAAATTAAATACAGTAAAATTAAATGCTGATGAAGCCTTACCTTTCAAAAATAATACAGATATATACCAGATTGAATCAACAATTAGTGTCAAATGTTATCGAGTAAGATCTAAATTTGTATTTATAATACTAGTACCCGTAATCAATCGAATTCCTTATCAATATTACCATATGAATCCCTTACCTATCCAAGTAAGTAACTTTACATATAAACAAATTGTACCGGAACAAAGCTACGTTGCAATTGGTAAAGAGAGATACTTAAGTGACAATAAACCATGTAAGCAATATCAAAAGAATGTTTATCTTTGTAATCACCAAATTGAACACTCAGTTAATTCAAATGCAATTTGTGAAATTCAAATTTTGAAATATACAGGAAATTATGTAAAATGTATGTATGAAATAATAATGTTTAAGGATATAAAAATCTATCATTTGGAATCTAACACGAAAATATTAATACTTCCAAAAACTACCAAAATAGTTAAGAATTGTAACAAAGATCAAGAAATGTTCATTTACTCAGGAACACTACTTGTCGAAAATCTTGAAGATTGTTATCTAGAAGTAAATGGTAAAATTGTAAAAAATTATAAGGATAATTTAGAAATTAAGATAAAACTAATATCTGATATTCCAGATATAAAACTTCAGAAAGTCGAAAATATTACATTACATTTAACAAACTATTCAGAAACCTTACGAAAACAAGATAACATGATTAAACAAATAAATAATGTACAGCTAAAGCATTCTAGCACTAATACTTTTGTAATATGTATTATTGTATTAATTATTATAAGTATAATAATATATAAGGTAAAGCAACATAGAAGAAAGAAGATCATCACGAAGCCATCAACAACCATTGAACTCTCCACCTTTGCCCCAAAGAAACCAAAGGGTGAATCCTTCATCTAAGAGGGGAGGAGTTATATGACTGTAATACTTGTAATCGCTAAAGTACGAACTCAGCAAATAATATCTATATAAGCAAATGTATATCACTGTATGTCAGTCAGTACTAATAAAGCTCTTAGTCCGTACTCATCGTATACTCTATTTTTATCCGAACAAAAATGTTAATTTAAAAACTTTCAAAATAAAGATTTTAAAAAAACATCGTTACCTCTCGGCACGACGTAACTTGCAGACGTTTTGCTTGAAAGGACGCTACAAACTAGTCGACTTTCATTTGCATTGTGGGTGTAATGCGGTGTGTATTCTATCACTGCAAACATCTTCGCTAAAAGCAATAGATGTATTGAAACTTGAAAATTCGAATCTGTAAAAAAACTTAAATGTTTTATCAAAAGACATAAAACGGTATTACAAAAAAATAATTGTAAATAATAATATGATTGCTAATGATATATTCTACACACATAAAAAAAATAAATCGATTTGCGTTATTGGAAAATTTTTCACGATTGGCGCGCTATTAATAGAAATATTTATTCTCAGAAATACAACCAATTCCAGCAAATACCGAATGCATATTTCACCACAATGTAAACCCATGTTTGGAGGATTTTATAACGGCAAGCTTCGACGTGTGAAAAATCGAGATAAATGTAGTATTCATAATTACAACGTCGAATAAAAATCAGATATGTTTTCATAGTCTCGCTTATTTCTCTTTTGTATTGCGACTATTAATACTCATTCGATCGAAAAAAAAAAAATAAAGCTGGATACATACTAATAAATCAAATTCCTTTAATAAGCAAAAAAATCTAATGAGAATTCCTATTGAATTAATGAGTTTGTACAAACAGGTTGCGTAGTATGGAGAATCATCATTTATTTAAATGTGTTAATGTAAGCGGTAAAATATGCATACATTTTAAACTACATGGAGAAAATCCTTTCAATACCGTCACAGATATGCAGTAGTTCGCTCAAACCTTGTTTATATCTACATATACACGTTCAATACACATTCACACGTTTTGAAATATAATATGTACATATATGTATTGCGATGGTGTAACATAATGTGTATGTCCGGACCCTGTACATATACGAGTGAATATAACTATAAATGACTCAATGTTTACTAATACCAGGTGTCGTTTATATGTTTTTAATTAGTGATTTAATAATGTATGAGTATGTGAAACTGAGGCATTGCTGGGCGCTGATATCGAACGTTTTTATTTTTTCGACTGGATGATCGCGTATAGCTAACGGCAAAACGTTTTTTAATTGGAACCACATACCGAAAAATTAACCAAATCATCTATTGCCAGAAGAAGTTGAGAGTTTTTGAACCCAAACATTAAAAACGAGCGATTAAGTTTACATAAACGATTAACATTGTGAATTTTAATAAGGCAGCAGGTGGTTATAGTTTGAAATGGTTTCGTGGCATTATCATTACTGAGTTTTTATATGCAAATCACGGCCTGTTTTCTCTGGGCTTCTAATATACCAAAAAAGACCGGTGAGGCATATACATACATACATACATACATACATACATACATACATGCATTGATGGAAACAATATGCAATCTCAATATTCTTTTGATGCTAATTAAGAATTGTATGTTAATAGGAACAGATGGCAATTAATAATTAAATTCATGCCCTGTGGTATTCTCTTCCGTTAAAACAAAAACACTAACAAAACCTATAATTACATAATCTGAAATGCGTACTCTGATAATTAATTTACAAAAATTATAATAGATCTTTGTTCTGTTGTTTAAATACTAATTCTCTTGTATAATACATATTTTGTTAGGTGTATTAGCATTAAGCTTTTTAATCTAAACTATTACTCGTAAGTAGAAGCCTAAAGTTTTATTTTTGCCATCCCATCGATCTATCATTCGCTGTGCAGAATTATAAACGGTGCAGTAGTGCTGTAACAAGGCCATTGAACACATTTAATACACACAAACTACGCAGTGAGAGTTTCCTACCACAGATGATATGTATATTATATAATCCAATAATCCCTTCTACCATAACAGTGGTGGAAGGCGTTTATCTTCTTCTAGCTTTTTATAAACTTTTTCAATTCATTTCTATTCCTTGTCATGTTCTTCGTTTCTGTCCATCTTTTGCCTTTCCTTCCCAGTATTTTTGCTATGACATCATTCCATGTTGTCCGTGGCCTTCCTCTTCTTTCATTATTCTTGCTTCCCATATCCTTCTTGTTTGTTCTGTATTTTCCATTCAATATAAGTGTCCCTACCATCCTAGCTGTTTTTGTATTTCCGAGTTTATTATTCTATCCATCCTTGTAACTCCTCTAATTCTTCTTAAATATTTCATTTATACTGCCTGTAATTTATTCTTTTGTCTTCTATTTAATATCCAGGATTCACAGCCATATGTTAATATCTCTTTTTTGTTAATGAAATTATTCCTCATGCTATGGTACATCTTTGTAGTTTATTCTATTCTTTGATTAATCTCTGCGTCTTGGGTCCGTTTTCCATCAATTCTTACTCCCAAGTACTGAAATGTGTTTACTTGTTCTATTTCAATCTCTTCTATTTCGATTTTCGTATCTACTTGTTCATCTCCCACTACCATTACTTTAGTTTTGCTCTTATTCATTGTCATTCCACTGTATTTTAGTGTCATATTCCACGTTGCTAGGTTACGTTTCAATATCATTGTCGGCTATGATTACTATATCGTCTACGAATGCCTCTTCCGAAACTTCGACTGCCTTCAAGTTAAGGTGTCCAACTCTAAGCTTTTTACTTTTTCTTGTACATTGTTTGATAATGTCGTCCATATAAATAATGAACAGCATTGGGCTCAGACTTCCTCCTTGGCGCAGTTCCTCCTTTGTTTTAAATATCTCCGATTCTAAATTGTTAGCTATTACAGCATTAGTATGGTTGATATATATTTTCTGTATTAATCGTCTTATTTTGCCATTGATCTTTCTCTTGGTACTTTATCGAATGCTTTTTCCAAGTCTATAAAATGCTAAACATATTTTCTTCTGTTGTCTAGAGGTTTTTCGTATTATTTGTTTCACAGAGAATATTTGGTCTTGTGTGCTCCTTCCTTTTCTAAACCCACTTTGTGACTAATGTAATGTAACGTATTTTCAAGTTTTGTTCTTAATCTTTTATCTATTATTTGCTCGAGAATCTTCATTGCAGTACTTAGAAGAAATATTCCTCTGTAATTATTGTATTCTTTCTTATTTCCTTTATTCTTGTATATTGGTACTATCGACGACTTCTTGCAATCGTTTGGTATTTCCTCTTCTCTCCATATTGTGTTATATATTTCCAACATCAATTCTCTTTCTTGTTGTCCTGTATATTTTATAATTTCTGTCGTAATTTTGTCGCAGCCTGGCGCTTTTCCATTTTTCTGTTTTTTATTGCTTGTATATAATGTGTAGATTGTGAACTTTGTTCATTCATTACTGATTTTAAGACTCTGTAAAATAGTTTTCGGTTCGCTTTACTGTTTTTTCCATCTGTTCTCCAAATTCTTTCCGTGTCTCTTTTTTGCTTGTACTACTAAATGTTTCACTTTTTTTCTTTCTTCTTTATATATAAAGTATTTTCCCACTGTTTGTTCTGCGAAGTATGTTTTCCATGCTTTTTTCAAGATAAATAATAAACACTTTTTATTTTGGCCGAAGGATTACCTGTCCACTATGTCTTAACTCAAGAACGCATAATGCGGTAATACCTAAATATTAAAAGTAATAATATAAGGCAAAGTGTTCGTTTTCCCTTCGCAACAACTTTAGTATGTTTCCAACTTGAGTTAATATGCAATTACTAAATAACTTTTCAATGCCGCAACCAAATTCTCTTACATATTTATGCAACTATTTGGAATTACGAGTATGTTACTGATTAGATATTATGGCACCCAATTTTAGGTTTTGACATTTTTCATATAATTCGAGTCAATTTATGAAACAGAACAATTATAACAATATTTAGGTATTTATAAAAATGTTCAGTAAATTTGTATACTTAAATGAAATGTTGTCTCCACTAGCGATAAAGTCTTCAACTATTTTTTTAACATTGTATCCATAGCAACATAAATTTAAAGAAAAACAAGTTTTTTTCTGCATAGTTCATGAATTTCAATTATAATAGTTAAGTTTTTCATGTACGGGGGCTAACACAAAGAGAAAGAAAGCAAAAGAATTGTGTGTGTAACAGCCAACACCCTCAAACAGCTGGAATTTCCGTGAATTGTTATTTATTTTCGGCAAGGAGGAGCGGGGTTGAAGAGGAAGGGCGTAGTGCAACGTGAAAAGAATAATTATACCCGGCGGAGTTAAAATTTAACGTGAAGCAGACAACCACACATAAAATCTAATACACGAGTCTGATGCGAATTTATGGTGGAAGTTTTGAAAGTTCGTGCGACTTCGGTTTCATTATTCAAATGCTGGGAAATTTGAATATATCACTGTCCTTCATTATTTCCTTCTTTTTCGAGTTAGGGTGGGAATTTTGGTCGTATCTGTACTTTAGGGGAATTTTTTCCAAAGGCAATTTTGTTTGCTTTTCCCTATGTAATACATAAGAATTTACGTAATCGCTGATGGATAAAGTGTGTGACATACAATCTTTTCTATCAATTTGTGTTGTTATTGATTTAAAGGGAAACTGATGTGTAACTGTGTAACTGATTAATTGCTGCGCTAGTACAGTAGACGTTTGCTCCAAAGATATTGCGCTGATAGTAGGGATCATGTGAATTGGTCAGAAGCTTGAGTGCTAAGAGGAATCGAGGCATCTTATTAAAAAAGATTAAACGAAATAATATAATATTGTTTCAAATTTATTTTCCTGATATTGGAGCTTGTACGGGGTGACTCATTTTCGTATGCTTTCGAAAGTTTCAGGGAACCTGTGGGAAAAAACTGAGATCCGGTTCCAGAGTGCTCTTATGGGGTTGTCCCGGATTTCTTTTTTATTTATTTTTTCTTAAAGTGTACATTAAATTATAATGTCTACGTATTTTCTTTTTTTTATATTACTAATAAATATGCCAAGAAAAAATATCAAAGTTTGAATTTTGAATTTATCGCATTTATGACGTGGTAATGGTAAATTGACAGAGAAGCTAGCCAAAAGTATGATATGGAAAGAGATAGAAATAGCACATCAATGTTTTCTTAATCAGAAATGTAATCATTTTTTTGTTAGCTACGTAAACGTCAAACGAATTCAACTATCTCTAACCTGTTTTGGACTACAGAGCCTTTCTCAATTTTTGTCAAAACCAGTCCAGCCCCATATTTCGCTCTTTTTAGATGCTATCGCAAAACGGTGTCGACATCCGATGGGACTTTTTTGAGTTATATCCGACAGCATAAAGTTTATTTTGGTTTCTTGTTTTGTTTTCTCGATATAACGACAAAGTCTTCAATGGAAATCTAAATAACTTACAGGACATACATTACTGCGAATATATTCTTGTATTATTGCTTCATTTTACTTTCGCACTTCATCGTAAAATGCATATCATACTAGACATGAAAGTTAAAAAATTGTACCTATATCCGATGAACATTGAACAGTTTGTCACATAAATAAAACAATAGGCAAGGAAGGAATGCGCTGGCAAAAGATACGCCATATACGAATATCATTTAAACGAACTCCGATAAATGTATACGTATAGCAGCGACCCGAAGTCTACTTACTATTACTGCTCTGACTGTTCGCTCAGTTCTGAGTCTTGTCTATCTACTGTTCGCTGGTTTCGCTTATCTACATGTCTACGACAGTATAGGGCGGACAATAAGCAATGCTATGAAGGTGGGTCGGGTTGAAGAGGAGTACGGAGAAATTCCACAAGTTTGAAACGCCGATATCCATCAACTATGGTCTGTGCGTCCGTCTCTTTCTTTTCTCTGTCTGTCTCTCTTCGAATCCCCCACGCGTACACCCCATCTCTGAAGCATTTGTTTACCGAGTGACTGAGTGACTGAGTAATCGATCATGTTTAGAATGGAAGTTGTCTGGTTGTGTTGGATACGTGCTAGTAGGGTTGCCGTCCTTTGAAATTTTTTTGCGATAATATTTTGATTGAATATACGGCGTGCTACAAAGATACTGTTCCTTTAATCATTATAAATGATGTTTCTAATTGTTGCACCATTGTTATGTATTACTTTCTAATATCGCTACGCATTGATTTTTGTGAAAATGTGAAAGGGGTGCCTTTAGATTAATTGTAACGCTTCTGATCATAAAGTGCTTTTGGAGTTTACTCAAAGAAGTAGGGGTTAATGTTATGAAAATTAACAAAAATGTAAGGTGATTAAGGAGTAAGAAATATTGCTGATTCATTAAATTTGTAATTTAAATGACCTAAGAATTGGTGCCAGGAGTCAATATAATTTTGCTCATTAACTTCACTTCATTCATCGGGTGGAATTCACCTTAGAAATGAACGTCTGTTGTTAATGATACAACAAAAGTATAAGTTACTGAGCATATGATTTTTCATTCGGAATATAATTTTTGGGATTCTCCTGCATAAGATACTATATGTTATGAACCATCGATAGAATGGAGTAGTTTCTTGATAAAGATGTATAATTGAGTGGACATCATGGCCCAAAGGTTATAATGTATTCTATGACTTTCTGAGAAAGCAATAATTTTTATATGAGGCCAATTCCAAACAGTGTCTCCAATTTTTACAAAGATATGTTTTAAAACGTCTCTAGCTTGCTTCTCTCAACTTATAACACAAGTTTATTACACGTCCATTTAGTTTATGACACGTCCATTTCTGCTGGTTGTGAGGCAGTTCTCAAAGCACCTTAGCTAATCGAAGGCTGATTTTAAAACCAGTCTTCAGTCACATCAACTGCTTTCAAAGCTAGTTTAAAACTGCCTAAGCTAAGGCTAAGGTTCCTATGATGTATCCTATAAGAGTGACAGCTTCCTTTAAAGTATTCTGGAAATGGGTGTGGTCTATGTTTCTCAGGGTCCTTGGAATTTTTTCATAACCAAGTGTCTCCATATCTACTGACGTTCTTTTCCAAATTTACGTGCATAATACATTTCCTTTGATGTCTTTAATTTGATTCGGTGTATCCTAAAGTAACATTTTGAGATCAATACTTTATCAAAGTAATAATGCTGTAAATAGAAATAAATATCATTAGCATTATATATTTTACACACAAGTCCAAAATCTTTAGATGTCGTAGTGGTGTCACTATACAGGGTCTTTCACGAAACCCGTTTGTTAGAAAGTTTACAGAATATACTTGTAGCATAATTCTGAAATTTTGACAGTTGCATTTGTGGAATAGGTTCTACTGTTTTAAAATACTTTCAAGTCTGACTTCCGGTTATACCGGAAGTAAATAGCAATTTTGTTATTGTAAATACAATAGTATAATTTTTTTCAATGCAATCGATTCTACGCATTATTTGCAAATATTTTGTGTTAGGGTTCCCTATCCCTAAATTCAACTGTTTCGAAGATATTTACAATTTTCCTTAATATGTTGCTATTGCACCATCTTAAAGAACAATTAATATTGCAATGCACTTTGAAGCGTAAGGTACCAAACTTCGGCAAACGAAATTAAAGGGTCATAGAGATTGAGAAGTATCATAACTTTCAACAAAATTTCTACAGGGTGTGCAGAAATTAGCAACCAATTCAGATATCTTCAAACATTGAAAATTCCTTTTTTTTCAAATAGTAGCACACACTAGCTTCTTCATCGATTCGCATTAAGGTCTCATATCCTTATCTTTATTAGTTTTTGAGTTATTAGAGATTATGTGTTCGAACTACGGGAAGTATACTAATATCTGCTTTTTCCTCGTAGTTAGCTATGAAAATAAAATATGTCAGTAGAAGTTCTCGAATGAGTTGTTGCTTTTCGTTTACACTAAATCTCACTTGGTCTCAGTTAGCCACACTTTAATGTCATTCGATTTTCTCGTAAATAATGTATAAGTAATTTATGTTCTATACATGCTTAGTGTAAATGTTAGAGGGTTGCATCAAGAACAACCACTTAATCAAAAATATTAGTACAAAATCTATCACCTGTCACACCTACAATGAGATTTACTTTTTTAAAAATAGTTATATGTGAATTTTCGGATATCTAATTTTAACTTTATAAACTGAAGGAAATTGTAGCGTGTACAATTTAATGATTGTTAGGAAGTAAAGTACTATTGACTAAACATTTTGGCAATATTTTCTGAAACTTTTTAGAAACTTTTATAGGTTTCGTTGTGCCAAATGTGATAATTGAAAGTTATTCGTGTCTACTTATATTTATAGTTGTTGAAGAAAATCGCCGCTTTTCCAATAAAAATTTTTTCGAGTATAAATTACGTTGAATTTTTTTATTAGCAGCAGCTTCACAAAATTGAATGCTATCCAATAAATAAATATTAGATAACTATTAATCTCACTCTGCACTTTAATACTAACGACTGGCCATTGAATTGCGACAAAAAAGCTAGCCCGCTATCATTTCGAGAGGTCGGAAGCGCAGTGATATTATTTTAGGTGGCCGTTTCCATTTCATACACGCACTGCCATACACGTACTGTTGTGCTCCGAACTCCGGGCAAAATTTTTGATTTACGACTTTCCGCATGGGAGGTTGCCGCGATCTGCGGAAAAACAGACTGCCATTTGTTTTCTCCTTTGCCCACTGTTCACAGTTGTTGATATCTGGAATTGCATTTGATTTCTCTACACTTCCGTTGATGCTTCGCTGGGCGAATTGGAGGAAATACAGTTCTGTATCCGTATAGCCCTTCTTTTTAAGCAGTTTTGTGGTTCTATTTATTTGTTGTACTCGTATTTGTTTTGTTGATGATGTAATCGTGGTGTTTCAATGAAAAATATTCTGGATTGATTTTTTTACCATCCAGTTAGTTGTGACTACTTTTTGCATGTTGCGGAGAATGTAACTTTTTGAGTTACTAAATTAAATTAAAAATATATTTTCTATTATAATTTTGTAACAAGCGAATGCTAAAAGGTATATATTGATAAAATATGAGGAATGAATTCTTAAAATTGCTCTAAGTGTTATGATATAGTTCAATGAAACCAAGCTTTCTTCTGTGACTATATTGCATATATTTTGGAATAGCCATTTTTGAAACTCTAGTAATAATCTGTTGTCATGGGCATATCCCATCTTTCTTGATGAAATCTTTCATCTTCTTCCTCACTGGTGTCTCCTAAATTTTCAGGAAAACGGTCTATGTGGCTGTATAAATAATGCATCTTAATGTCCATGTTATACCCAAGCAGTTTACACCTGTTAAGCATTATCAGTTCAATATAGATTTCAGCTTTGCATTTGTCAATAAAACGTCGAACAACTATAACAAATGAACCCTTTTTCAGCCTCACTCATACAAGATACAAAGCCGGGATCTTAATAAGTTGTCTTGTATTTCAAGGCTGCCAAATATTATGCATCGTTCTTATCAGCAGCCTTAACAAACTGTGTACTTCATTAGGGCCAGTCTGTGGAATCGTGTTTTCTCTCTTAGGCTACTGTTTTATAATCGGCACAAGAAGCAAGGATATTTGATGTGCGCACTTTGCTCACCAAGGATAAAGTTTACCATTTTCAAGTTTACACAAATCATCCATTGATGCTTATGATACTTACTAACTGATTACGACAATATCTGTGGTGATATATTCTTCTTTCAGTTTGTTCCGATTGTGTAGAAGGACACATTTTAAACTTAATTATCTGGAAAATATATTAAGGAAGACCTATTTCTTCTAGGAGTCCTCTAATATCGTGAGAAAATACAAGATTGTCTTCTTAAGAGAAGACGGGTAGTAAATCTTTTATATTGTACGGTAGAGGGTAAATTTGATTCCTTATGTTTTCTTTTTAATTTTTATTTATAGAAATTGTTTTTTTTGTAAATTTTTTCTCTAAATCTTGAAATTTTGTATTATACGTATGTATATCTAAACAAGAAATACTTTATACTCGCATGTGTATCCAGAACGCACGTAACACATTGCTAATACATGTATGTAAAATATATGCAATGCATCTGCAGGACTTGTGAGCAAAACGGATCCAATACAAAATTCATCAGTGGTTTGCTTCTCAGTTGCATAGAACTTAATAATTTAGGGATATGCTTGTGTCATCTTTCATATTTCACCTTTTATTTATGAAGACAGAATCAACTGTCAATGACATACAAAAATAATGCAGTAGCACGTTAATAGAAGCGAAAAACAAAGGAGAATAGTCTATCTCTATTGGATTAATCTTATTACATATGATATTGTTGTCGAGTTATTCTACTAAAGAAGTAAAATTTATCATAAAATATATAATAATGCATTGAGTTTCTATTAGTATAGAGAAGAGACAGAGTAACGACTCATTGTAGAAGTGATACCTATCTCATTTATAGTCGGTAGAGTAATTTTATTACAAAACTATCTACTCTGTGTGGAAACGCTTCTCTTAAAATTGGATTGGATAAATTACGCTTATAAGTAGTATTACACGCTCAACAGCTGCAACAGATGCCGTAACGATTTATGTAATAACACGGTTCTAATAAAGATAGTAATGCATCCATTCATCTCTGAATCATTCGCTCACGTGTACGCCACTAAAAACAACAAAACATCATTTCGAAGCGATTATTACATCAGGCGAACACAGCTCGTCGAACATTACAGGCCAAATGTTATAAACAAGCGATAAAGAAATTAATGAAGGAATGTGTACAGGGCTCATCACGACTATCAGTGCAAAATTCTTAGAGCAGCTGTTGCTTACTCTGTTCTTGCGGACCTGCATGCTAATTCAGCTCTTCCAGGGCAGCTAACTCATCAGACGCAGACGGTGTTATGATATGATACGGTGTACGTCATCGTACCGAAATAGCAACGGAAAACATTATTCTACCCTCCCACCCACTGCCGTCCTGGTATGCACACACTACATATGGTTCTCTTTCTTCTAGACGGAGTCGTTCGCATAGCCGCCTCTTCTATCTTTTTAAAATACTTTCCGCTGGCTTTCGGACATGAGTGGATAAGTATAGGCTTGTACTATAATCTTAATAAGTAATGAATCTGGGTATTATAGAATATGATCTATAATGTAAGAAACTTCTATATAAATTTTATTCTATTAGATTAGTGCAATGATGATAATCTACCAAAGTTTTTTTTTAACTAGATTAAAATCGCTAGGCAAAATGTCAGTTTATCAGTTGTTTTGCAAAGTCTTCACCCACCAGACAACCACTCTATTGTAAATATTCTTTAGTTTGTCTACGTATTCATGAATACATGTTTCTAAACTCCACTTTGTATCTTGAATACTTTAAACAGATACGTTATTTATCCCCATCATAGTACATAATGCTTTTGTGTATTAAGATAAGAGTAAAAAGGAATAACGCGATGTCAGATTTATGTTCAACTTCGACTTAATGCATCCGAGTTATTTAAAAAAATTGTGTATATATACACACGAACAATCCAGCATAAACCATTTAAGTTGTACGATATTCTAAATGTTCGAATTATCCAGGTTCCTTAGATTTTTCGAATCAAGAAATTTTAATGGAATTAATGACGATGAAAAGAATGGTGTTTTTTTGGGAAATCTATTTCGAGATGTCTATTATCGTGACAATAATTTTTATTGTTACGTTGGTAATCCATTGCTGTAAAACATTTTCTGAGAACGCGTTCATTACGAACGTCGAAAGCAATTTTTGTTGATAAGCTTAGAGAGTAGATCAATAAATAGGAGATTTAAAAGTTTCTTTTGTGGGCTAAATTAACCATGAAATCAATTTTATTTTTTGAAGAAATTAGAAAATATTGAGATGGTCAAGTATGGAAGACTTTTTGTCAAAGTGACTTCAACATATTATCAACGAAATAATATCTGAAAATGCTGAAATGTGGAATTGTTTCCTAAATTTCTGCTAATTTTTTTTTTAATGTGTGGTGGGTGCTTAGTTGCAGTGACTCCGTAAGCTGTATTACTTGTCTGGCTATCACTGCAACTCTTGCGGTGTAGTTTAGTGTGTGTAAGTTGTGTTTAAATGGCTTTGTGACAGCATCATGTCGCCTTTTATGATGCCGCGCTGTTAATCACTTTGCTCCCAACAGCGAATGGCAAGTCGTTCCGGGATTAAACTCTCTGAAAAAATGTCACCGTCCCTCCAGAGAATTGAACCCCGGCACCTATCGTCCTCCCACAACAATAGTCAGCCGCCTAACCACTGCGGCCATTGACCCGTTAATTTTAATTTAATTTTTTTCCAGATAATATATTAAAATGTTCAAAGTAATTCCGTAACTAGTTGTTCTTCTTATAAATTATTTGGCAAAATATAAATTTAGGATAATATTGCGTTTCTCCAGTGGGAAGCATAAGATTCACTTTTATTAGAACGTTCGCTACTGATACCCACGGATCATCAGCGTTTCATTAAGTTTTAATTTTTCTGTAAAACATACTTGAGCCACCCCATTCATTAGACAGTGGTGGCGTAGCGTGGTGCATCTCTTAATTTAAGTTTGAGAGATGTTTACACTTCCTTTTGTGTAAACTTTAAAAAAAATTTTGATCAACAATTTTGTTTTAGTTTTTTGTATGCATACATAGTATTGCTGTGTTCGTTGAATAGTCAATGTTTGATCTAAATGACTTTTGTAAATCAATTCTAATTCTGCATATTCCCTTAGGGTCGAGTAGTCAATGCCTGCTATATCAATGTTTCCTATTGCTTACTTAAAAACGTCGTAGGATTTGAATTTGATTTTTACAGGGTTTTTGCAAATTAGCATCAGCTGCCAGTTTGTTTATTAGATCTTCTTCTTCGTTACAAGGCCGTTTTCTTTATCTCATTGTCTAACAGTGTCACCCTCCCTTTTCTTTAAAATTTAGGTCATTAAAGCAAACATTTAAAAAGCTTTTCTTATTTCTGCATTGGAATCAGTTTGAAAAATATTTTTTTTTAATAGTTTTCGAAATTTCGATGTCAGACAAGATACGATAGTCTTTGAAAGTTGCAAAACGTAAGTATTGTTCTTTAGTCAATCAGAAACATCTATGTATGTACGTAACTAACTTGTTACAGCCACGATTTGGATAAAATATAATACAAGAGGATGGATTGTAACTAGTTGGCTTGTCTAGTGGTACCTCCGTACCCACTAGCTTCATTCTATAATTTTCAGAAAAATTGAAGGTGACAGTAGATTCTGATTCTTTGAGGGTTTCTTCTGTTTACTTCAGAATGAAGTAATAGAATCGAACTGTTTCAATTAAATTTCAGCAAGGAATTTTAAAAAACTTGTACGTATCTTAGTTTCATTTAGGCAGTAAACACAGTTCAAATAGAGTTTGTGTCAGCTAAGATGCAATATTTTAATAGTAACTCAGCAAGTTTGGGGAAACCTATTTCTAAACCAGGAAACGTATCTTTGAAAAGGTTGTAGCCTTTTTGAATGTTACACAACATTAAAGTAAAAAAGATATAACACTTTCAGTTAAAGTTTGGTTTAATAGGTATTGACACCAGATCACAAGCGTGTATGATTTAATTAACTGTATGCTTTCAAGTTTATCTTTATTTTTACATAGAATAAATATTAACACTCTTGTATTTGAATTGTTTTATATAATACAGTAATTTGAAACTAATCATATTTTCGTAAATTCTTCCCATTGAATTATGGGAATAAGGGATTCTTTAGGCAAATAACACCAGATGCTATTTGAAGAACAACATCATATTTTCGTAAATTCTTCCCATTGAATTATGGGAATAAGGGATTCTTTAGGCAAATAACCCCAGATGCTATTTGAAGAACAACAATTACAGGAATGCGTCTCCGAATATAGAATACCTCAATAGAAACGTCGCTGTATCTAACTTATTTATTTATATTATTATTGATGTTCTTACAATTTTGCTGCTGTACCTTTTATATTATGTTTTTTATTGTTTTAATTTTCCCTGATTTGTTATTACTAGTTATTTAGACTTTTGATCTAAATTTACTTTATGTTGATTATTCAAATACCGTTTGTTGCGAGTATCTAGGAGAATTCTTAGATAATCTAAATTTTCTACTGATGTTATTCTTCGCCATTGTTCTACAAACATATCGGTTACTAAAACTTTTTATATCTTAAAAATTCTTAGACATTTTTGTTGATCATTGGTTGATTACATTCACTTTGCATAATAAATAAATTCATGATTACTTGACTTGGTCTATTCTCAATGCTAATCTATTATAACATACTGAAAAAAATGTATTGTGCAGAAGCGAAAACAAAATTATTACAGGTAAAATAAAAATTGTAAAAAAATACTAAGATTACAATATGTTTTGTAACAAATACAATAATTATTTGTTGTTGTAAAGTCAATTCTCACATTGTTACCCTAATTATTGTACTGGTGCAAATCTATTTCTCTCAGTGTAGGCAAGAACAACTAGCTAAAATCAGCGACGTCAAAATAAGTGGCAAGTAGCTATGTAAAACAAATAAGCTAAGCACTCTTGCTTCAGTAAATTGATATACATGTTAGGTGTAGAGGATAATTAAATCGTTATAACTTATTCATCTACTATTTTATAAAATATATACCTTTCCATTTAAAAAATCTACTTTCCGAAGATTGAACTTATTTATAAACAACTAACACCCTCTATAATGTTACAGAGAAGAACTTCATATGTTGTGTAACTACACAATATCAGCTGTGCGTATGTAAAATTTCAGTCCTCTCTTTTACTCTTACGTGACGTAATATCTCTGGTAGTAAGCTATCTGTCACTTTTTCTCTTTAATTGCGAATAACTCAGAAGGAATGGTATTTAGAGGTATAGGGTATGATACATGAAATATGTGTAACATTTATTATTGAAGCTGAATCTGTAATTTATTTTATGGCATGCTATTTATAAAATCGAAGTTGATGCCCACTCCCGGTTAACCGAAAGTGATATTTAATCAAAAATATTTTCACGTGATAATATTCAACCATATCCAACTGCAAAATTTTGTTTTAAAATACCTTTCCGTTTGTATAATACTTTTAATAGGGCATTCTCACCAATCACCCTGTATATGTACGTAGAGTCTTTAACGATCTTTTAATATTAACTTTTTAAACCTGTGAACATTATGCAATATTCTGACTTGGTGCTTGTTCGTTCACAAGCAAGAGGCATTTATGTTCCTCTTTTTAGTTCGATTGATCGATTTTCTGCATAAAAAGCTCGTCATTATGGGGCATTATTTTTCGCTTTATATGCAGTGATATACTTTGTCATTATGTGAATGGAAACTATTCATGTCTCTGTTTACTTTTCTTCTAGTCTATTGTTGATGATTTCATCAGAACACCTTGAATGCGATTTATTAACATGTAATTCTCCCATTAAGCCGGGTATTGTTATAGTTTCGTTCGAAAAATATATACATGCATACTGTACAATTTTGTCATTTTTCAAAAAGTTGACTGGTGAATTGGCGATATAAATCATGCCTGTCTGTACTTTTTTATGCCGTTATGTCCCGGGAATGATTGTTTTCTATTTTGCAATTTATGTTGCGTATTCGATTGATTATAGAACGTGAGCTTCCGTGTCGTGCAATTAAATTTTTGAATTTTTAAAATTGTTGATGCTGCAATGTTGTTACACATCCATGTTTACAATGTCGTTTTAGATAAAATTCGAGATTTATTTAGATATAACTGCGTAGTGAAGTATTCAATACTATAGTTTGTGTTAAAGTGTATATACTATACTATTGTAAAGTGTATATACATTCAAGTAGTTTGACATTGATTTCCTAAATATACATTTTTACTCAAAAAGGGTTCAAACTCCCTATGTTTTACAAAATGTCGATTACCCCTTCAATCATGTGTAATATATTTTCAATTAGAACTAATAGATTAATTGATTACGCAATTTGAGCAGATTAGCAATTTTTATTTAGGTAAAATATAACTAGGATAATAATAACCACGTTAATCCTCTATTTCGTTTGTAATATATTAAAAAAATAAAATATTTTCTTTAATTGAAACAGTCATCTTCAAAACTGGAAAACTACTCGGTGCATGCTCATCAACACTTTACTTCCTTTGTATAACACTTTAAATACATACTAGTTTGCAACATCCAATTTATTGTTTTGTTTATTTAAGTTTTTCTAGCACATATAGATTTGTGATCACAAGAATTTGGTTTACAGCTAAGAGTTGTGACTAACACATGTATATATGATCGTTCTCGTAAAGCATTTGGTCTGACTAAAAGCATGTACAATATTTGAAACAACTTATAAAAGTCAAAGGTTACTAATAATAACAATTATTCAAAACCTTGTTTAATATCACATATATTGATCCATCAAACCGTATGTAATCAACAATTAGAATACATAAACCTTAGGTCATAATTTTTGCGATAATCTTTCTCTGTCTATGTCGAAAAAAATGGTATCATATTTCATTCATTTAATCTTTGACAACGTTGTAACCAACCTTACCCGAGGAACAGCTTTTGACTTTTGACGAAGCACACCATCTTATTGATTCATACGGGAAAGATTTCTCGAAATTAAATTATTGTTGTCATTGCTAAAGGTACATATCTAGTACATGAAGACATGCAGTTCCAATTCATTTGTATCAGTTGTGGATTTCCATGATCCGAGTCTCTATTATGAGTGTTTCTTACGATACAAACATAAATTAAATATAAAATAAATATGACGACTGATCATGTTTGACCACCAAACGATTATTCTGAGTACATCACAAAAAATTAGAGAAAGTAGAGCCAGTCTATGTGATATCTGCCCAATGTGGAAGTTACGTGTAATAGTAGATTTCATAGACTTTAAAAGGTGGTCAAATGGTCAAAATGTAGCAACTTGTTCTTTTCATGTTCTTTGACTGCAAAAAACCGAAAATCATCGTTTGGCCACTTTTCGGTTAATTTTTATCCGATCTTGAAGTTATACAAGGTGTCTGTAAAAGGTCTTTACACACGCCTACCATATATTTCTTAAACCAAAATAAGCCGATTTAAGTAAACTTATCTTAGTCCAAAGTCGCTTAGTTTGGGCGCTATGCGACCTTGAAACTAAAATTTTGAAATCGTTTTTTATTATAAATTCAAAACGGCCTATGCAATTTTAATAAGATTTGGCATGGTCGGTTAATATTAGTGGGCGAATGTTTTGAGAAAATTTCAAGAAAACATTAACACCGGAAGTGAATGAAACACGCATGACTATAATGAAAATTAACATAATTTTTTTTGCTGTCTGTAGTAGAGACACGAAATAATCTTTATTCGATAGAGTATTCAAAAACGATCAAATTATGTCTCTTGTAAAATTTTCTAATTTTTATTCTTTTTCGAGGAAAACGAAAGAAAGAGCTTATGGTCGTGCGTTCGAAAAATTATAAGGTAGGTAATCCAATCGCCTATGATTTCTATCATAAACAAATGAATTTTACATGGCTAAATCTACTCTTCAAATTAAGACTACAAGTAAAAGAATAGGCTTAGTAAAAGTTTACGGTTTCGGAAATTCTGGGTAACTTATTTACTACAAAAACGACACTCTTTATAAGAATTGATTACCTTGATGGTTTTGCATTATTTTACACAAAAATTATTTAAAAAATTATTATTATTATTTAACCATGCAAACTTCATTTGTTTATGCTAGAAATCACTGACTGAATTACCTTATGATTATTTCGAACGCACAACCATAAGCTCTTTTTTTCGTTTTCCTCGACAACAAATAAAAATAGGAAAATGTTACAAGAGTTATAATTTGATCGCTTTTGAATACTCTATCGAATAAAAATGATTTCATGTCTCTACTACAGACAGCAAAAAAAATATGTTAATTTTCAAAATGGCCATGCGTGTTTTCAGTATTGTTATTTTCTTGACATTTTCTCAAAACATTCGTCCAATAATATCTACTAACTGACCATGCCAAATCATATTAAAATCGCATAGGCCGTTTTGAATTTATAGTAAAAAAACAATTTCAAAATTTTAACTTCAAGGCCGTATAGCGCCCAAACTAAGCGACTTTGGACTAAGATAAGTTTATTTAAATCGGCTTATTTTGGGCTAAGGAATATGTGGTAGGCGTGTGTAAAGACCTTTTACAGACACCTTATATATGTACCATCTTTGGCAAATTAAATGCGATTTTTTAATCGGGGAATGTTGATTTTGTAAATAAGGGCTTTGCTTTAAAATGAATTCAATTAGGTACTCTAAAGAAGTTCATCAAAGCAGTACTCTCTTTTAGAGAAATTAAATTTGCTTCAAAGTATAGCCTTTATTTAGTAAATGGAAATTCTTCGCTGAAAAATTCGCATTTAATTTGCCAAAGATGGTACATACATATAACAGAGTTTCATTTTCAGATCACATTTTTCGCAGACTTTGAAAGGTAGTCAAACCCTTGAAATGAATCTGCTGTTTCTGCTACCTCTAAACCACAAAAAATTAAAAGTTGTCGTTTGATCACCATGCACTGGTTAATTGTTATGTGACCTTGAAGTTATATATAACATAGTATACAAAGTCCATAACGTTATCCACGGATTTTGAGAGATGGGCAACTACTGAAAATGTTGCTGCTTAGCCGACGTGCTTGTTTAAACGTATGAAACAACAAATTTTCATCGTTTTATCATCTGTGGAAGTCTGTGAAAAATGTTATTTAGAAAATTTGCAAAGAAGTCTTTAAGAAGCAATTTTAAGTGTAGAAAATATCCATCAACGTTACGTGCTAAAATAAATCAATTATTTTTAACACTAGGAAGTTCTTACTTTTATTTCTGCACTATTTTACACTAAACATTACACCTACACACAATATGAAACTTAAACGGCTCTATTTTTTATTGTGTAGGTGCATTTTTACTTCACACCATCATTTCGTAATTCAAACGTGTCTTGATAATCCTATCTTTATGTATAAGTACTTTTACTACATTAACTAATAAAAAATTAATGCTGATGTCGAATTACGACCGTAGTTGTACAACGATGTATTAGGTAATTGTTATTTTATCGGTAAAAATATTCCGTGGAATTTTGTTTTAATGAAATAAAAAGGTTTTCGGAATAAAGTTGTACACATAACGCAAATATAATTGCAATATGATTCGGATCGATCGAATCCAATTACCATTTTATAAATCCTCTCAGCATCAAGCGTGCAGCGGACGACGTTTGTGTGCACACCGCGTTTTTGAAATTCTTTTCGCCGATTAATATTTCACTATTGAATAATTCATCGGCGATAAATTAGCACGTGAAAGGTACAAACAATTTTATTATACATCGCTGCCTTATTAATATTTAATAACTTCATTATTCATTGTTCTGTGTCGGTACGGTAATTGATTATTGATTCGGTTGTTAATGCATTTTTGAATGCATAACTAAACAAGTTCTTCCTGCGACTGAGCGCCCCAGTACGCATAAATATCTACCGGTTATACACTTGTTACCCGCGTATCTGTTCACATACCTATTGGTATATTTTGTTCAATGCTAGATAGCGTGAATGATGAATACTGCATCGAAACTACCGGCAATACAGTTATGTAGAAATGATTCAACTGTTATGGATTAAAACTCTAGTAATTATTACAACTTTTGGGAAAAATTACCTGTACTTCCTAGTTTATTTTCATGCACGTTATTGTAATATTTTGACACAATTTCGTTTCTGAGCCTCAACAGCGTACAAGGTACACAATTCACTTCTTATTGTTATTTTCGGTTAAATTTATTCGACAACCGAATATGGTTACATAATTCGATTTGTTGATGTCATTTCTTGAAATTTTGCTCGATAAATAAGAGGAAGAGGAGCTTCTTAGCCGCAGAAGATGGAAAACGGTGCCTGTCAGCGATGGATGAATGAGAGTAGGAGAACTAGCGTCCTGTCACCGGTAATGGATTAATGCGTGCTGCGGAGAAGACCCGCTTGTCTCTTTGTAAATGTAAGTGCCCGTTCGGTTGACGGGACATGAAAATGTTTCATATATTATTCTACATTCTATGCTATATTCCTTATTTGTTATGCAATGATCCGACTACGTAACTGTAATTGGAAATAATTAAATTAGAAAAAGCTCGATGTAGTAAATATAATAAGGGCGCTTGTTTGGAGACAGTCATGGAAATTGAGAAAGCAGCCAAATAAAGAAAATTTGCTCTTCCGTTTGCTCAACAAAGCGTGCGAAATTAAGTGATTAATTAATTAAGTATTTATTACAACCTGCTATTAACACATAAGATTTGTACTGTAAGTAGTATTAATTTTATTTAATTGATGTGAAAGTATTGGATCACGTATAGAACTCATATAATAACAGGACCAATCCACACAAGCGTATGTCCCTAAGAACATCTCAAAGATTTGCAATGACAACTAGTATACAGGGACTAGCAAAATGAAAAATCTATCCAAGTAATGGTAGAACTAAATATTTTACATTTAATTTCATACACTACCGAATCAACAATACTATTGAGAATGTATCGAAAACTCGATCCATCACAACCGGTACTACGACATACATATATTGGAGAAATTATTTATACCTGTTAAGAAATTGACATGGCAAGTATATTATTATAATTAAAGTCTGTTGAGAGACTTTTATTGTTACCACAATTGACATTGCAAGGTGTTGTAAACGGCCTTCGTTAGCCGAAACGTAGATATTTTGTACAGTGGCGTTCAGGAAGTCTAGATAGCTTGGTTTTGACAACTTCATAAGCAAATATTTTTTCACCAACCTGGCGAGCCAAGAAATCGAGGGTAAAAATGTGTAGTTCTGAGATAATAGACAGTGCTTATCTAGCTTTGGGATGGATGCGATGATTGTATGTTTCCATACATTTAGGAGCGGACAGATTTGAAGAGCTTGATGAAGTTCTGTATGTCATTTGAGTTACTAAGTCCAAGATTCTTACCTTCCGTTTTAGGAAAAATCTGAATGCAATTTTCGATTTATTCCTTCAGCTCATCATCTGAATCCTCAGCAACTGTGGATTCATGGGGCGATTGCTAGTAATGAGCAAGATTGTCATCCTTTGCAAAAGATTGCTAGATAATGCTGTTGAAACTTTGCATAGGCCTGATACCTGTGTATGGTTACTTTGATATTTTCAAGGGTGATATCGAGAGCGGGAATCTTTTCCGCCTTTTTTTCCCGTTACATTGGTTAAGTTAGTATTTCTCAGCTGTGGAATGCTAAATGTGTTGGTAGAGGTTTTATTCGCTAGCTGACTATCCCTGCAGACATATTTTTTTTTGAAAATGTCGTACCTATCGTGGAGCAGCTTAGTTTTATGGGTATGCTTCTTGATGCAAGACTTAGTTTTAAAGGAAACTTAGTGTGTACGCAATTATCATTTGCGCATGATCCTCTGTATGACATCTGCGAAAATATTTTTGATTGGGTTGTCTCCTCTTTGGCGCGTCGTGAATTGTTCAAATCAGTCTCCATTAAGCTGGTTTAATTTCTACTCAACGCTCTCATGATTAAGCGCAGAGAGAAGCTGCAGAGACTCAAGAAAAGTAGTCAATCAAGAAAACATCAATCCCGCTTAAATCGTATTTGAGAACCATAGAGAAGTGGTTTAAAATTAAACAGCTGTCGATCGGTTTTAAGTAGTACTAGTGTTCCGCCAGATTTTCCTGCTAGAATGGATATCTTCGATCCTTATATTGGTTTGAAAGACAAATTAGTAATTGTTAGGTCGAAAGTCGAACTTTTGATATAGATTTGTGGAGTTCGATTGAGTATTTTTCTGACGCTATCTTTTAAGAACTATGATGTCTTCTAGTTTCTATATTTCTCGAGAAATGTCGGTTGGTTTAGTACTTTCGACTTCTTTAATATTCATAAGTATAAAGGTTTCTTCTTCTTCAGACTTTCGCTGCCATTGTTGATAGCTCGTGGGTTTTCAGATTCTTTGCCCTTGTAAAAGTTTCTGGTTATTGACGGCTCCATCGTTTTGTTGGAACCTTCTTCAGAAGACAAATTACTCAATTGCTGTGATCTGAAGCATATGTAGGTATATGGTTCTATGTTTATTGGGCTTCAACTATTCCGCCCCTCCCCATTAAGGTTTAAAGAATGTTAGCCGAAGACGGTTTTTTTCTATTAATAAAATAATAGCTTCTTCATATTAGCGCGGTACATGAATTCGTCGCAATGTAACTGCCATGAATTGCAAATGTAGTACACTATCTAACGTTAATTTAATAGATTTATTATTATTATATAAAACACAAAAAGTTACCTTATCAAAACAGGACGGTTAAATATAATTTCGATTGTGAAAAGAACGAACAATTTTTACTCTACTACTCGATAGTGATTTCTGGCAATGTTAGGGCAATCATGTCAAGAAATTCTTAATTGGGTTTTTCAATTTAGATAATTAGTATAGTGTAATTGATATAATACGAGTGTATTATATCAATTGTTAGTAATTTAGTTTAATTAATTAATAATCATTATTTTTTTCTTCTTTGTATATTTAAATGTTAGTCTATTCGCGTTGCTCGCGTATTTATACAAATTCTAACTAAATTGTTATGGTAATTAGCAACATATTTGGTTAATTTTACTAATAAAAACATTGTAGCAAGTTTAAAGTTTCTTACGATATTTTAAAAGGATTGTGATAGCGCTGAAATAGAATTAATAGACAGCTTGTATAAGATTGTACAATTAACTAAATCAATAATGTCCTTTGCATGTGAAAACTCAAGAAACTACATAATTATTATATAAATATTTTTATCTAGTCTGTGTATATATAAAATCTTGTAACTGTTCCTTTTACGTATGTTTGATAATTGTCGATCCGTTACACGTCAGTCTATATGTTCCGGCACCAGAAATATGAAAAGCTTTACAAGTTTCTCTTCAAAAAATGATTACAGTGAACGCTAAGGGAACTGATAGAACTTTTTCATATCATGCTACACTATATTTATATGGAGGTGTCGTACAGATGATGAATTGTTTCATAAAGCGACCCGGGCGGATTAAAGTTTTTCTCTCTTCTTCTTTTCTTTTTACATCCTTCTTGCTCGTATTTATGTATGTTGCGCTAGCCGCGTTTGTCTGCCAGTTCGACAGATTTACCCGCATTCGCATCCCCGTCAACGTGCTATCATGTCGTTGGTTAATGGGACATTATTAATTTTATTGTTATTTTATCGAACTGGACGGCCGTACTGGATTTAGGGGATGGTTAATTTGATTTTGTCGATTAAGCTAATGCGCTTCTCCGATTCAGCGGCTTCGTTGCTTGATTGGTTCAAGTAAAATTCGATAGAGACAATTTTCAAAATTGAAATTCGGTGATAGGTAAAGGTTTGTGTGCTAAAGTTTTGTTTTTTTCTAGTAGCAAGTTCGCAACTTGTATATTAATTACTTTGATTTTTTTCCAGGTATGCAAATCACGATATTTCTCCAATTTAATGCTGCCTGATGGTGTTTAGCGGTCGTTTGGTGAGTGTTAAATAATCTTATCTTGTTTATTTTAAAGTGTACTAAATATTATTGAGATTAATAGTAAATTTCATATTAGAATTCCATTGTTATTTCTATACACGCGTTGCTTTAGCATAGACCACATGTCATTTCACCACAAGTCATTTCTATTAAATTCGCTTGCATTAAAAACGTTGGTTTTCGGATTGATAACACGGAGTACGCAGCGCCGTGTTATCAAGGAAAGAGTATTTTTACAGGTTTTAACGTAAACCACAGGTTTATCACTAATACGTAACCAGAACTGGTAAAACTGATAAAAATGCGAATATACAAATCAATTTAATTTTTATTATAATATTCTTTATATTGTTAAGTTTAAGAAAATTCTTCCATTCAAATTTTTTGTTATTTATTCTGATAACGGTGTTACTATTAATTGATATTTACGTTATTTGACATTTATTTTTATCATACTACTAATTTTGACTAACATTTGACCTTATAAATAAACATTTAATATGATAGAATTAGATCGGTTTTGTTGATTGTTCCATAATTACGCTAGAATGCATATAATAGAGTTCCCTGAATAATTAATCGCTTTGATAACAGTATCATATTACTCTTCAGTACTGTCATGGAGAGGATGTAGATAAGTTTTGTGCTCATAATAATATGATAGCGCTATGAAAATGGTACTTTACTATAATACAAAGCTATGAACCAGTGAAACAATATTTGTTGGCGTTTTAAGATTATTGTTTTTAATTTTATATAATCATCTATGCATGGTTCATATAATTGTTGAAAGTATAGCTAGACTTTTATTTTTACTTTTAAGCAGTAGCGAAAAAAAAATGTTATCTTTGGGGTTTAAAAGATCATGGTAACTTTTAGAACATCTTACTTTCTCTTTTTTATGTGTGATGGCTGCTTAGTTGCAGTGACTCCTTAAGCTATATCGCTTGTATGGCTATCATGCAACTCTTGCGGTGCAGTTTTGTGTGTGTAAATTGTGTTCACCACTGCGGCTATCGATTCATGTAGAAGTTAAGGTTACTATTTTGCTATTGGTAATGACAATAATCACTAGAGTTGGCTGGAGCAATATCTCATAACCAAGTATTCATTCGTTTTCAACTACTCCATTTTCTTCACTTCTTTTTCCATTGAGGTCTTTGAAGTTGGCATTACAAAGTGGCCAAAAATTCACAAAAATGACAGAAAGGATTATTGACTCCTATGAACCATCAGCGATTTAGATTGATCACTAAAAATTTAGATGGAAATTTTGTTCATCGGAGACGATTGACCATCGTTTAACCATGTTTGACCACCAAATAATTTTAAAATGGTACGGGTTATTGTGTCGTGTCTCTAGAAAACAAAAAGATAGACAATTATCGTTTGATCACTCACTAATTAAATTTTATCTGACCTTGAAGATATATATAACAGAGCTTTTAAAGTTCATTCACTTTTCGCAAACTTTGAGAGGTGGTCAAACGCTGAAAATGGTACTGCTTACTGTCTGGTCTTTCTAAACCATAAAAAGACAATCATCGCTTGACCACCAAGCGGTTAATTTTTGCCCGATCTTGAAGTTACACATAACACAATTTTCAAAGTTCATCGCGCTCGTTGCAAACTTTCTCAAGTGGTCGAACGTCGAGCATGGCTTATTACGTCGAGTCTCTAGATCACAAAAAAATAGTAACGCTGATTATAACGATGATGCAGATTTCGCAGATAACTTCCTTCTATAATTCAAAAAATGACTCTTTTCAGCAGTGGAAAGTCTTTACTTCAAATTTTCCTATTGATGAAAATATATTATAAATATATTATATAAATATTACTGGATTAATCGATTGAAACCATTTATACGTGGTTAATTAATTGGATTTGGCGATAATTTTTTGATACTATGCCTATTTTTTGAGCTCCTCCTGGACTGAGTGATTTCAATAGCTTCCTTCTATAGCGCTACTCACTATTCGGTTACTGCAGCCACTCGATTTTTCTTAACTTTAGTTATCACTTTGATAACTGGAAACAAACCGCAAAGAATGATTCAATGGTTTTCTGCGGTAATATGAATTGAATTGCAATATATTTGGATGCTCTTTAAAGATATGGAACTGCCGAATAAAGCAATGGTTAATAAGAAACACGGTGTAGGTTAAGATAGGTTTCATGTGTCAAAAATTGGGTTATTACTACTGCGATAATTTTTCTACTTTGAAATAATACAATTTTACGCGGAATTCGAATAGAATAGGAAATTGAATATTAAAATTGATATCCAGATGGAAACTGGATCAGTGGAACTTTGAGAGCACTGCATATTATCTACATCCGCACATACATATGTGTCTATATATGTATTTGTACCCATTCCTCTTCAGACTTGCCGATAGGGGTGAGGTAAGAGGTTTCCGGTTCGACAGGAGACTAGTTGGGGGAGGTGAGCGCACGCACCGTTTCACGAAAAGGCCCTCGCCGTGCCCCAAAGGAACGAACAGGGGTTAGGATCTCTCCCCTGGTCCTAGATGACACGAACACATCTCCCCCGGTATACGACAACAACAACGGTACAGGCATAGAGAACACCGGTGGGGTTCTTTGATCTCCTTTCTACCAATTTCACTCGGATTGAATCAGACTGTATAAATGGCCCGGTACTACAAGCGTTCGCTCTTCGACTACGGCGCGAGCGGTTGTTTTCGGTTTCCGAGTCAGAAATGTGATTTCAACCAACGCGTGCACTATGTTTATATCTCTATATTATTTAGTTTGCTTTGATGGATCAGATAATGAGATAGTTCGAGCGATAGTTTAGTTAATAGGTGCTTGACAAGGGGAAAATGGTAATGCATGAAATTTAATATTAAGAGTGATAGTAATATTCACGTGCGTTTTGGAAAATTTTTTCGCAAGTAACAAATTAAGCGATATGCATTACTTAAAATGGTTACGCTTTTAACAATAAAACATTTCCACTTCATTCTAGAGAATAGTTCTTATCATTTCTTATAGCTTTTGCTGTGTATAATCATTTCTTTTAAGCTATGGCATTACTTCTATAATATTGATCCAGTCGTCTTCCAGGATTGCCTGAAATTATTTTTCTCTAGAGGAAGATTTATTTTAATTTTTCTATCGAGTTTCTTTCATAACTTCTTAAGGATGTTGACATCAATATTTTGGGGTGGTTGGGAATTGACGTTTCTTACCTGTTCTGCAAAATAGTTTTTAAAAAAATTCTTTTCCCAAAAAAATTGTTTGACGCGCATTTTTGCATTTATCTATGCACATCTAATATAGTATTTTTTAAAGGAAATAAAAATATGTTATTTTCAAATATGCGATAACATACAAAATAAGCTTTATCGAAAGTAAAATATGTACTACATATTTTAACGAAAATGAGAGTTACGTTTTATGATGATTATGATTTACACGCAACATAATACACACAGTGATAAAACTAGGACAAAACAATTTTCAAAAGCCTCGAATAAAGTGATTGGTTAGGCGTTTGAATATTAAAGGATTTTTTCCCAAAATACCTTGTGGGATCGAAAAACTGCTTCGTCCAGACAAAAAAAATGCAATTAATATCGTAATTACTGTCAGAACATAGTCATGGTTACTCTCAATATCATTGTTACAGTCACAATAACGGTTATTATCGTCACTATTTATGAAAGGAGCAACAATCCCATTTCAACGATGCCTCGCCTGCAAGAATATCACCGGTATAAAGTTGGACCAATTTTGTATTTTAATCTGTGAAACTGTAAAAATTATTGATGAATAATCCTGTGGAATACGTTGTCCATATCCATCTATATTGACATTTATCTTGGATGTGCCATCTATTCGCAAACTGTCGAACCACCAATATACCAAAAACTCCTTTTCTTAATAAGCAAGATATTGGAATGTTCTGAGACATGGTTATTGTACAGGCGTTTTTTATTCAAATTTTGTTTTCAGAAATTCTTAGCTAGCAAACAGGTTCCTAATAAAATTGTGTCTGTTGGTCATCGGTGTAGTTTAAACCGAATTTTTCTTTCTGTATTTTTTTTGGACGACTATTTTCGTATGCCATTTGATGTTTAACATGTTTAATTACTGAGTAGAGATTAACGGCTGTATAATGGAGGGGATGAGTTGGAATAATGGGCGGCAGCCAAAAAATAAAAAAATAGATTACGAAAGCTCAGACATTAAAAAAGAGTAAAAGTCTGTTTTTAATTTTTTGGGTTCCGCCCATTGTCTCATCAATAATAAATTAATGTAAGCTTATTGGCGTTGTTCACTGGACATAGTTTCATCGCCTGTACATCTACATATTATGGAAACAAAACATTTGCTCTCATCACTGACTTTTTTGTCTAGTAAGTTTTCAATTTAGCTTGATCTTTAATTGTTACAATGTATACTCTGTTTCTGAAATAGTTTCAGCTCTATACGCTCCACATACTCGTATATAGCAGTGATCTTTCTTGGGATTGAATTGTTAGATTCTTGGTCTTATAGATTTCCTGTTTCTGTCTGTCTGTTTTCAAAAAGTATTCATATCAGTTTGACTTTTAGAACACCAGCTAATTACCATCCATTCTTCAGTGCTCAATGCTGATCGAAACTTTTTTTGCGGACTTGAGTTTTGATATTACCAATCATTAAAAAGTATGTGTAAGTCCAATTTTTGGATTTCTTGTATTTTATGCAGTTCTTAGAGGAGCATATCGGATTCAAAATAGTTTGTGTTCTATATTCTGCTACGCTTTGCTTTTTCCATAGTTATTGAACCTTCCTTTTCGCTTTGATGTCTCATCCTATTGTTCAATTTGTTAGTCATCACTAACATTTTCGCCTCTATTATTGCCTGTAGTTTCTTAATTGCTTTAATATATTCTTCTTCGGCAACTTTGATGATGAGTGGTTTTAAGGCAACGATATATTAAAGAGGGTGTCTTATCGAAAACGAAGTCAATGTAGACTGCAAAAATTTTCATTTGTTCGCGTATTTCTTAGAAAACTAGGATTAAATAATAAATAAATAGTGAAGTGCAGTCCGATAAATGCGGTACTTATCGTGGTTAGGAAAATAAAAAATGACGTATCATCTCATCTCGGTTTCTAAAGACAATGTGGAAAGCAATAGCCCCTGTTAAACAGGCAAATTTAGAAAGTTGAGTTTATATTGCATATGTTGTATATGTATCTCTTTAGGAAGCGAATTTGACCTCTTTCTTCTTCTTTTGAAGGTAAAACATTCTTTCAATGATAACCCATCTCTTTTGTTTTTGACAGGCCTGTATAACAATCTGGTATCATTTTTCCATTCATTGATCGCCAAAATTAGATTTTGACCAAACTCTTTAAAGTTTTATTCGTCAATTGATTGTACCTCTTCCCAATCATTGTTTGTCGATTACGATGATGATGACGTTCTACTTGTTTTTGATGTATCTAATAATAGCGATTTCCTAGTTGCTGCCCTTCATGTGCATATACTAGGTATGCAAAAATTTATTAGACTTTTTGCTAATTGCATTTTCATTTCATTAAAGCTCCATTTTGACCGAGTTTTTCTTTATTGCTGTGGTACGCTTCCTGTGCTCATAGAAGCTATTGATCTGCTTTTCTAACGGTGTTGCTTCAACTTTACTGCTTCTCTTTGCAATTGATATCTTTGATTCTATTTTCCATAAATTTTTATTTTTACTCATTATTATATTGTTCCATGTTGTACAGCTTGTTTAAATATAATATTCAACTAAGTTAATCGCCTGATACATTCTATATTGTAGCATATTTATGTACATAGATGTAAAGTAGTGTAGTATATTACTATTTTGAAAGGTACCATTCGTAGTTCTGCTTTTTCTGGCTGTATTTATCGAAACTACGCGACGACAACATAGAAACTCCGAGCGTATAACCTAACTGCGATAAATTTTCCTTTCAACGTCGACTGGGTTTCCAGCTAATACGTACTACCATTACATGCATCCATACGTAGTATATGTATATAAGGTATGAGACGGTCGAAACGATACATCAACGCCAATAGGGGACAAGGTGCGCTTAAGCGGATGTTCGCTCTCTTAAAACGTCATTCGCAGCACCTTGCAGCGTTGTCCGCGCACTACCAGTGACAAATTACGTTACTAGTTCTAAGTCTAGCTCCACATAGGGAGCTAAACGGCTTAAGAAAACGTTGAAGGTGAGTACATGCAAACTCCATTTAACTGCAGTGTATATTCTCCTTGTCATTCTTCGTGCTTGACTTCACCTTCTTCGCCGTGCCGAACGCGAGGAACGCTCGAGTGATTCTCCTCGTCTGCTCACATGCAACATGAATAGAGAATTATGTTCAAGCAAAACGGAAGAGTTATTTTTTTCTCAATTACAAATAAGATTTCTATGCCCTTCTTGGGAACGTCTAGACTATGGTTTACATGCAGGTAACGAGTTTTGCACTTCTCAAAGGGGTGGAACCTGTTAAAAAATATAAACTGATAAAATAAACACCAGACAGGATTTTAAAAGAATATGCTACAATCACTATTTAGACTTGTTGTTATGAGTTTATTAGTATACAAAGCATTATAACCACACTCCACAAAAATCTAAATGCTCGATTTTAATAAAACTGCTACGTCGAAAGTATGAAACATGCGTGTGCTCCTTGTTATATAAATTTTAAACAACTAAGGCATATGCAAATATTATATTACCATTAATTTTGCCGGACTTTCCCCCAAGCTTATCAAAGGTAGTGGAAAAGATATCAGATACCCATGATAATGATGATTCCCAATTTTAGGTTGTCAAGAGAGAATTCGATAGTAAATACTTGATATTGCTTGACATACATATGTGTTCGTATTTAGGCAACTGAAAAATAAATAAGTATTAAATTAATAAAATATTAGTAGAATTTGACTTTGCTATCTAATCTGTGTCTTTCAAAAAGGCATTTAACGTGTATTTACTTTCGTAGCATCTTTGCTATTGTACATATGAAAATAGTGCAATTTAATTCATTTATTTACTTATATAAATCATGACTGTGTTAGAGGAAGATAATCTCTTCATTTAGACATTTCGCTAATACAAATGCTTTTCTCGTATCATGAGAACAAAGCATATACAATGTGGAAGTTTTGTTTAGTAGCTTCCTAGGGTAGGTAGAAGCGGCGCACTTGTCTCCTGTAGTCTAAACTGTCTCCAGTCGAAGACAATCACAAAGATCCTTCAAACAAGTAGTTGCACTACTTATTGCAAATGTATATAGGATAACAACTTGAACTACGAAAGCCTATTGATAGGAGAAGGTAGTGGGAGGTATTAAATGTATCAATTTTAGTATTGTCAACTGTTTATATGACAGGAATGTCAGTGGTTATGTCAAATACTTTACCAAACCATTAAACTTTATCCTAATGGAATACACAATTAATGAAAAAGTCCAAATTATAACGCGGTTTCTTTAACATATTCTATACGTTTATATTCACAAAAATATTATAAGTAGCTATAATAAGCAACCAGCAACGTTTTACTAACACTTAGGAGAAAATTTGATGGTTCGGTAAAGTAATTGACATAACCACTGATATTCCTGTCATATAAAAAGTTGACAATACTAAACTGGATACATTTAATTTTAACTCCCATCACCCTCTCCTATCAGTAGGCTTTCATAGTTCAAGTTGTTAGCGTGTATATTTAGGTTATTTAATTGATTCTATGTAACAAAATCACACAAATTTCGCATCCATACTCTTTGGCAAATTTACACAATCTTATAAACACTCACTGCGAAGATACCAGTTGAGTTAGGGAGATTTCTCTCTGTCTAGAGAGACAGAGTTTGATGCACCATTAAGGCTTAATTGACCACCTACATGAAAAAGAAAAACTCTCCGCAAAGGAGGTCCAACATTACCGGGATTTAACTAGAACGATTATTGAAGAGAAAAGTCAAATTACACAAACACCATCACACACCAAAATTAAGGTAAATTGATTTAATTAATTTTAATGATCAATTTGACAATTTTATTTTTATAAATTTTAGGTAAATTTCAGAAAAGTTTCCTTTAAGAAATATCATTAAATAAAAATATATGTATATGTAAAAATTAATATTTTTTTTGTAAAAAGATCTCTTTGTGTTGTTATTATTCTTGTGTATGTTCACGTGGATTTATTTCTGCGTCGATAAGTATTTATATAAGTACTTTGCTTTTGCTATTTCTTCGTTCGCATATTATGTAGTCCGAGACCTCCTGACCATGCTCAGACACAACCATATCAATTGTTCCTTTACAATCCCTGAGAACGTGTCAATTAACTACTGACGGTTAATAACCAATAAATAATTATAGTGTGTTCACTAGCGACCATCGTTCTAAGAAGTCTGCGTTTCGGAGTGGAATATTTTACTTATACATATTATGCTTTGTTTACTTATTCTTCACAATAAATCGCAACACGATCGGATTTCTAATGATACACTACTTGTATGTAACCTTCATCGGAACTAATATGTATCGAGTATGGGACTACAAAAGGACATAAGGTATAATTTTAAAGTGTAGTAGCGTAAACTGTGCATTCTTAAGCAGAAGGTGACCAGTTTTATGTGTGTATGACAGAGAAGTTGAATAACAAATACAGATGTGTGTATTATAAGCTGTAGTAGTAAAAGAAAAACACACGTCGATTTTCTCTGGATTAATAGTTTCCAAGGTGTGAAGTAAACAGCTTTTATATTTATCTAAGAATAACTGTAGGCGTACACAAATATGGTTCTTTGCTTTGGATTTAACGAACTTAATATTAGTTTTAAGTTGGCGCTTGTTTGAGCTGGGTACAGTAGAAAACCACAGTAACATCTGTATTAAATTATGCTTACCAATGCGATACTTACGTTTCGTTCCATAATAGCCATACAAAAAGAGGCAAGACAACATTATTTGTGCATTAACAACAGAGGAAATGCAGCTTTTGCGTATATAGCTCGCTCGTAAATGGATCATTCCAAAGCATATGGAAGACGCGGTTATTTTAGGAATACCGACCATTATTCTCTTTATCACATGGTTCAACGCTTTCACATAATCCATTTATTATATTCTCTGATGTTTGCGTAGGAGGGCGTATATGAGCACCGCCGTGTATGTACCTACGTCCTGGTACATAAATAGACAAGGGTGTGTTAGCGAACGAAGGTGGTGTGGATTAGTTATTTGTTTATTCGATGAATACGAACGTTTCAGATACGGCTAGATCACTTTCACGCTGTTACAAGCATACTTCACGCGTATTCTACACCGCGTGTCATAATTGGTTATCTGCTACATTCCAGGTATTGAGTTGTTTTCGAGAAAAATGTCGATCAAACTCACGGCAAAAATCACAGTTTTAGTAATTATTTATATGTACCTATATATGCTTATAATTAAAATTTTAGTGAAATAATGGACATAATAATACTTTGATCATGTGTTGCTTATTCACAGATAACTATAATACGGGATTCATTGTTGACCTAAATTGCGTATCTAGAAACAATATTAGCACACATACGTTGACTATACATTAGTACGAGGCTGTTAATGTGGCTAATTGAAAGTATAGGTTCCTCGAAAGTACGTTTGGTTTTCTAATAACGTAATACACTACAATTATTTATCTTACATTTTCGCACTCATCGTAAATTACTTAGATGCTCAACGCATAACATAAGTACATTTATATGTATGTATACATATATATGCAATGAAATTGAAATTACTACATCAATTTACGATGAAGTATTGTAATACGTATATACGACTACGTATTTATAGAGAGTTCAGTCAGTTAAATTTCACTTCTAAGTATATCCGATTATTTTTTTTTGTAAATCATCCGTAAAGAGGGATTTATTATGTTTCATTATTGTCGAAGAATATGTTTTTCCTATTCGGTTATAATTTTATCCAAATCTAAATTCCCTCCGTTCTATGCCAACTCTGTTAGCGAGCAACTCTTTTATTATCATCAGGTACAGATTAATCTTTTATTTTACTCTTATGTGAATAAATACTTTCGTTTCCTACTTTCGTCCTTTTTTGTCGTAAATGTGGGAAAAAATGGTAAGTGCATTTACACAAGCAATAGTTGCTACCCTCTTTGCAAGTAAAACGTGTTTGAAAAGTTATTTATATGTATATTTATCGTAGTCTAATTCGCTTCACTAGTAAAAGGTAAAACACCTAATATTCATTTCGTTGAACATGATACTATTATTGACAGAAAAAATGTCATCCATCACGGAGGTAATATGATCCTTATCCCAGAATAGAATTGAACTGAGTTAAATGCACCTGCATGTTGGTACCAACTCCCTCACCCAACTACTCCAGTTGATTTTTAAAATGTTTTATACAAAAACTAGCAAAAACATAGTTCGTTTTTGAATTGTTCAAACAGTACTTTGTTTGAAAATGTCTTTGACGCTTTAATTTGTATTATAAAACCAATTTATAGTGCTCGAATTTAAATTTTCTTGAAAAAATTATTCCGATGAAGGTTAAATATTCTGAATTAGAAGTGTTGGTCGCTGAATTCGTTTTTATGCACACGTCGTTAATGTTATTATGCAAATAACCTCGGAGTTATGTAATAAAACGGTACAAAACAAATATTATTTTAAACTGTTAATGTAGTCTCTATGGGAGTATCTCATGACCGGTTAGCGCAAAAGACACCGAAGTGTCAACTTTTCATTAAAATATATTAATGCTATTAATTTGGCTTGAAATTTTAACAAAATCGGTAGGATAACTACATTTTTGTGAGAAGTGAACCTTTGATTGCTATCTTGCTAAATATTATTTTGTATGTAGGTACGAGTATGTATGTACACGAAGCCCAAAAAGTCCTTGGACGCGGTAGGTAGGCGACCGTTGCCGAAGCTATTTCTATCTCTCACACCCTCTCACCCCTCAAATATTTCCGTAGTGCGCCTAATAAATTCGCTTCGATATCGGTAAGATTATTTTATTTTGAATGAATGGGAGACACAGAGTAGGGCATCGAGACGGCTCGAGGCAGATTGTGCGTTCCAAATAAGTCTGCAATTTCTATTGTAACACTGTATTTTTGGTATTGAAGATATTTGATTCGTAATGCAGATTCGGGCGATGCATAAGAAAAAGACGACGTTTCAATATTTTATTTTACATCATAAATATATACTTGTTGTAGGGTTTCTTTTTATTATCAACTATTTTTTTAATTGTAGATTAAATTGTAATACCTACTTTGATTTTAATGTGTAATATTGTTATTGATTGAAAGTAAATTAAATTTCTGAAAGAGAAAAATTATTAAAGTTAAAATTTACGACTTATATTTTATTTGATATATGTATGAATGACGAATGCAAATATTATGCAAAATCAAATAATAACAATAATGTATATTGAACACAATTAAGTAGCCACAAAAAATATTATCTAATTACCTTCGGTATTTTCATGCAGTAAGTTTAGTAGGTATGAGTAAGAGCTAATTGAGATAACGTGTGTTAAGTTATACATACATTTAAGTCTTATCTTGAAATTTGGTACCCTGTTATTTATTGTTATTTAAAGAAAAAGCGTGGGATTTACGTTACTAATTCTTCGTTGAACATGTTGTTATCTTTCAGTTTTGTAAATAATCTACTGAATATAGGTTTAGCAATATTTAGGACGAAATAGAAAAGCGAATACTTGTTGACGAAACTGGCTGAGAAGGATCGATCCTTTTCCTTAAACTTGCAAATGTGTGTTGATTAGATAATTACTTTTGATCGTTTATAAACAATAAAGCGATACCAATTACAAATGATGGAAACACATTCAATATTTTCCAATAAGTAGTCCTAATGAGTAGTGATCAGGTAAAATGTTTCTTATTGTTAGTACTAGATGAATTAAATTTGGATTCCTATGATCATTATTAAATTGAATTAGACTAATATGTCCAGAAATCCAGAAATTCAATTTAGGTTTATTATGTATATATTATAGAAGTGGATAGTAAGAATCTAGTACAAATAATAACTTATTTATTGCAATCGTATCTATAAGTAACCGAATGCCAGGAATAATTATCTGCAAAAGTATAAAAATTAATTATAATTATAATATAATTAATTAATTATTAATATTAAATCCTGAGAAAGGTTGCCATTTATGCTCAGCGTTTACGTGTTGTAAATAATCAATGAAGACGAAAATGGGATTATAGAAGATTACATAGATGGAAATTACAAGAATTGTACACTCCGCGACACTTGATTGGACGCAATATGTATAACTTTGCAAATAGAACACTTATTTAATTTTTGTTACTTATATGGACTAGCTAGTGTTATCGTCGGCAAGTATTCGTAATATGAAGGGAAAAAAATAAAATTAACGATAAGCAAAAATTTTTCTTTGAAAACGACCGCGACAGTAAATTGAACGCACTTCAGTTGTCTCTTTGTAATCGAACCAAGTAGACCTTTTTTGCAGTATTTTAGTTAAACTATGTATTTTAGAAGTTATCGTATACGGATAATTAGTCGTATTTGTTTCATTATGGGAGGCGGCAAAACGCTCACGGAATCGGAGCGAATGCAGATCGACGTTTTACAAAACGAACAGTACTCCATTCGGGAAATAGCTGGGTGCTTAAGGCGCAGTGGTCGTGTGATCCGTAATTATCTTCCTGATAAAGAAAATTACGGCAGAAAACATACAGGGCAAACAGCAACAGTCACTACTGAAAGGAAAAGGACGAACATTCTTCGGTTAGCATCGAATTCAGCGGGTACTGCACGTGCAATTAGGGAAGCTGCTGGGACTTCTACGTCGGTTAGGACAGTCCAAAGAATATTACAACGATCAACACACACTCAACGGTTAAGACTGAAGAAAAAATCACTTTTAACTGCCCGGCACAGAGCAAAAAGATTAGATTTCGCGAGGCAGTACGTTAGGTGGAACGAAACTTGGAGAAATGTGGTTTTTACAGACGAAAAACGATTTAGCATGGATGGCCCGGATGTTTTTCACTATTGCTGGCATGATCTAAGGAAGGAATCTACGATTATATCACGGAGACCTCAAGGTGGAGGAGGCGCAATTTCGTATTCTGAGGCCGTCGATTTAATTTTTATTGAAGGGTCTCTGAATGCGTAAAAGTACCTAGAGATCATGCAACAAGCGAGAGAGGTTATACAAATTAAATTACACACCGACAGCTACATTTTTCAACAGGATTATGCACCAACGCATACCGCCCGGGCTGTGTAACAATGGTTTAAAGGCACCGAAACAACACTATTGCTGGCGTTATCCTCAGATTTAAACATTATAGAAAATGTGTGGGGATGGCTGTCTCTCAAAATTTACAGTGGTGGCAAGCAGTTTACCAATAAGAAACAGTTGAAAGAAAGAATAAGGGAAGCTTGGGATGAAATTCCATTAGAATATGTACATATATTAAAAAAATTGTATGAATCTTTACCAAAAAGAATGTTAGAAGCATGGTAGCCATGCACATTATTCAATAATTTTTTTCAGCACGATTTTGTTGTTTTTCATTTGGTGCGTTCAATCAAATATCGCACCAATTTTCATTTCAATAAAAATTTTTAGTACTGCTACAATTTATATTTTTCGTTCACATTAAGAATACGTGCTTATAATAACATTTGCTAGTCCATACAAGTACAAAGTTATACATATTGCGTTCGATCAAGTGTCGCGGAATCAGAAACGTTTCCCTGATAAGGAATCACCATATCACAAGAAATTTGCACGACTGGAAACCAATTTGAGGATGTACGGATCTTTTAAAAAGCCAAAAAAAGAAGTACGAACTACAGATGAAAATTTAGATTTAAACGTTTTATTGATGGTTGCGGAAAATCCTAAGACGTCTGTTAGAGAGATTGCTAACAACATTGGATCTTCCAGTACAACAGTACATTCTATTTTGAAAAAAAAAAAACATAAATTAAAACCGCAGAAACCTCAGAAGAATGCTATTTTGTAATTTATTTTAATTAAATTACGAGAAGATCCACTATTTTATTGTAAAATTCTCTGGTCGGGTGAGTGTACCTTCACGAATAATGCCATATTTAATAGAAACAATCATAGGTATTGGAGCAATGACAATCCTAGATTCCTTATTGAAAATAATATCCAGAGAAGGTTCTTTTTAAATGTTTGGTGTGGAATTTTAGATTCTAGAATAATTGGACCATATTTTATTGACGGTAACCTAAATCAAGAAAGATATTATACATTACTCGAAGAAATAGTGGATAATCTAGAAGAATTGTCGATTGCTCAACACGCACAAATTTACTTCTAACAAGATGGAACTGCTGGAGCAGTATTTATAGGATAGTGTTTTGGATTTTTTCATTTGATTATTTTGTCTGATCTAAACAACAAAAGTGTTTATTTTATTGTCTGTATTTTTCATAATTATGAATAAAAAAGACGTGATTGTTTAATTGCGTACTCCAATTCATGACCTACTGTTAGTTTTGCCATATAAAAATTTGCAAAAACTTACTTTTCTTGCATTATTCCTTATTTAAGTGTATGTTTTCATGACATTATTCGAATCGTTAGAAAATATTCTTTTATAAAAATCAAAAAAATATATATAGTGCAATTTGAAAAAAACAGTTGAATAACGTTTTTCGAGAATTATATCTGACAAACAGATAATTTGCATTGCGGTTTGTAGTCTTTACGAAACCCTACAGTTTCATATATAGATCATTAAAATCAGATGATAAATAAAGATATTACAGCCTTTGGAAATTTTCGTGGAACACCCGGTATATGTATATTAAGTAATTATATTTCTGAAAATATCCTGTTTCTGTATTTTGATATACATTTTATAAATCTTGTATTCCTATAAATTTATATCTTTATATGCGCTATTTATTCGTACAGAAAAATACAGATGATATGTATATAAAAGAATTATACATAAGAGTATTTAAGACCGGCAACGTAACGTCTTCTGTTGTCACCGAATCAAAACATACTACAACGAAACGAAGTGCCGTATTGCATTTCAGGGATGTAAACGACGCGAACATTGGCGAGGAGGTTGGAGAGGAACAGCAATACGTTCGGCAATGCTCGCCTATCTGCCGCGTCCACGGACTTTTTGGGCTTCGTGTACATAGATAGGTTGGCTTGTCCGTAGCCCTTAGCGGGTTGCAAATACTTTTACCAAGTATGTTCTTGAATAACCTTTCAAAGCAAATTAAACTGGTTAACACATATAATTGTAGTGGAAGCATATGTGATCTACTTTTGAGGGAAAATGGTTTACATGATATGATGTTGTGTTATTCATACTGTATACTGCATCGGTTGGCAACTTTTTTTTTTCGACCTCTTGTTAAGCTCATAAATATGTATATCTCTCGCCGAAGTTTCCGAACTGCTGACCAATTTCTTTGAGTACAAGTTTTTCTAAAATGTTTTGAGTACCAAGTGTCATCAAATGTACCAAGTTTTTTTATTAGCCATAAAAAATAGGTTCACGAAAAGATGTCCCACTATTCTAGCAGCATTCATTCCTGTACAAAGTTTTATCTTCTTTAGTACATGGTATTTATCCCGCAAGCATTTTTGCGATCTAAAGTATTGTTGCATGAATTGGATCTGTATGGCATTCGCGGAGATACTAACGATTGTATTGCAGCGGTGGTAGTAGAACTCAGTTTGTACGGTTATGCGTAAAACTTAACATCATTACTTTATTTAAGCTTTTGGTTATAGTAGGCCCATAATAGTGTATATATATTAAGAACTCGAGACAACTTCGGGCGGGGATAACTTTCTTATTGGCGAAAATCGTAGAATGTTTTGTCTAGGACTGTATTTTTCAATTTTCAAATTTCATTTTGGAGATCTTACTTTTAAATTAAATGAAACTTCTTGCCAAACAATATGTCTATAATGACTAATGAACATGTCATTGTTTCACTATTTCTCTCAGGTCCTTCCTAAAGTGTTGTTCTGTGTGATGTTTTGGGGATCATCATATAGCAATATTGTCTTCTAGTTGCAGCGAGAGTTGGTAAGCTAATAGTGGCAATACTATTTTGTACACGTCATAAAATGAGCAACAATTCTGAATTTTTAGAAAAGTTTTTGTTTGGTTTCTAGTTGATATTGTTATGTCAAAATCAAATTAAAGAAAAAAAAATTAAACGCTTTACAATTATCTTCATGCACCCTCTCTTACCTTAGTCTAATGTGTAAATGTAAAACAAAACCACCACTTTCTTGTTTCTCTCTCCGTTATGCTTGAATTTTGAATAGTTACGACTGAATTATGTTCACAACTGGACAGTTTTTAGGCACTGCTTCTAAAACTTCAAATGTTTTAAACTTTTCTCTCTCTAAAGGAAAAACCTATTTATTTTCTTATCTTTTCTTTTCTCTCTTGTCTTTTTTATCTTCCAATCTTTTTTACAATCTTATTAATTTAGTATTAATCTCGTAAGTTATATGAAAAATTACTAATAATATGCATATATTAAAACACTTCTACAACGGCAAATCTATTCGTTGCTTTGCACCACCTCACTCGCCATCCATGTAAGTTTAGAACTAGTCGATAGTGCGCAGATACTGGTCAGCGGTTTAGACTAACAAGGAAACACAGGCAAGTGGTGGTTACCGATTTAAGTGAAATTTGGTGGGTTTGTAGACTGATGCAGTGTAAGAACAACGGTAACTTCCATAGATGCTAAATCGCCCGTTTTTGGGGGGTGGGCCGCCCTAAAGCCAAACCTAACGTTCGATATTTCCTTTAATATCTATATAACTATAAGACATATAAAAAAATTTCAGACAAATATATAACTGTTTTATGGGTACTAAAAGATAGCGACAATAGTTTTAAAAAAATTAGGGGTTGGGGGTTGTTTCTGGAAAACAAGAATTATGACAGGCAAACTATGTCGCTATCGTTTAGTACTCATAAAAAAGTTATATATTTGTCTTAACTTTTTTTTGATATGTCTTATAGTTTTGGAGATATTAAAGGAAATATCGAAAAGTAGGGTTGGCATTCGGGCGCCCCACCCCCTCGAAAACGGCCGATTTAGCATCTACGTTTACCGTTGTTCTTACACTGCATCAGTCTACAAACTCACCAAATTTCATTTAAATCGGTCACTACCACTTGCCTGTGTTTCCTTGTAACTCGAAGACATGTAAAAGTTTCATAAACACATGAATTACACCAATATGCAATTGTAATACCCCAACTGTTAGATGCCCACGGCAATCCATTTACTACATGTTGAAAGTAAACCGCGATACTTTGGAAATATTCTGTAAATAGGTGAAACTCCAAACTGTCGAGAGTCTTGTGTTATTTCCCCCTCACACAAAATTACCTGTTTTACCCCGAAAGAATGTCACATTTACCCTGCGGGAAATTAGAACAGATAGTTGTACTTTTGATGTTTCCGAGATTCATGCACAGAGGAATAAGGTGGTGGCGCATCGGTTCTATACCGTGCGGCATTCCGCGTCTTCGCGGTTTCGCCTCAAAACAACTTACGGAATTTTGCGGCAATAAAATTGTATATCGAGCGCCTCAGGCATTTTGACTGCGGGCTATTGAACTGCTTCAGCGTCAGAATCACGGCTTCCGGACTACATCAGCGGGATTAGTAGACGAACGCGGCGGCATCCTTTTCGCTCTCCGTTTGATGTACTCTGGGACCTCCTGCTGCCGAGCGAAACTATTCGGGGTACATGGTACATCCCGAATACCGGAGGTTTAGCTTCGCCAAGTTCACGCGCGCTTAACAACCTAGTTTTAACAGCGACGGGGGAATTCGTTCCTGCCGGGGGGGAATTAAATGAGACGGATGAATGTGTTACAGAATTTGACGGCGCTTCCAGCTAGTTTCGGGCATTAGGGAAATCCAACGAAAATTAGAATAACCGGGAAGATGTGCGCGTAGGAGAGATGTACGCATAAGCGATAGACTTAATCGGATGGATTTCGCGCAGATGGAGGGAGACATTACGCTAAATACTTTCGGGTTCGGCGTTATCCGAACGTTTAACGGAGAAGGTATTTAATATGGCAAGTTTTAGACATATCTTTAATAACATTCAGAAACATATCGTTTTCTGATATGCCTATCAAATAAATTTCAATTCTTCGCTAAAACTCGTAGGCAGAAATTATTCCTATAGAGATGCTTACCTTATTCTTATGAAGTTAATTCATGTTGGTTATACTGAATTTAATACAGCCCCAATCTAATAGATGTACACGGTGGCCAGATAAGAATGCAATGTGCTGTATCTCTGAATCTATTCGTCGTAGAGACTTGCGGAAAAAATTTGATTACTAAAGTTGTCAAAAGAAGTTTGAGGGAAATATTTTCAGATTTACAAGTTGGTCGCCAGGGGGCGTAACCGGCATCTTAAACTTTTAAAGTGGTTTTTCACTGAAATCCACCTAGTAAATGTTACCAAAAAATATATGCTCTTTAAAGCTAAGCTTTACTTGAGTAATTTTTAACACTTTTTGACGTATCTGTTAAAATAAAGTGGTGGGGAGTGATTCAATGTATTTTTAAATAAACAGCTATAACTCCTAAACGACTACACTGATTTTAACAAACCTGGTCTCACTGGAAAAAGCATTTATTGTTCCATCAAACCTATCTTACCTGTGATATGTCTATTTCTTAGTGATGCTGCTAGAGCGCGTTTTTTATATAATAACTAACAGAAAATTGCAAAATTCTCTAAAAAATTAAATGCAATAATATGACTTTTTTCCATAAAAATGTAGCGAAGTGATACCTAAATAGGTTAGTGAAAACCGTATTTCAATATCTTATTTGTAGCCTGAAATATCGCAGAAAGAAGATTTAGTTTCCATATAATTTTAAAAAGACGCTATTACACCGGTATTTATTGTTACATATTTGTTTGTATTTTTTTCAAGATTTAATTGCATAATTTATAATTTTTAAAGAAAAAGCTATTCTCAGTTCAAAAAATAAAAAAAAATAGCGTGTAGGGGCATAATAAGGCAAAAGGACTGATTTTGAAATAAATCTTAATGCCTTCTTAAATGCTCAAAACGGTCTTCCATCACACTCAATGCATTGTTGGAGCCGCTCATGGGTAGACATTACAGCAGCTTCAATTTCTGCTCTTGACAGGCTACGAATGGCCCTCGTGTATTCGTATTTTTATGTCGTCTCTCGTTGTTAGTGGAATTTGGTAAACAATATCTTTTAACCGACCCCAGAGATAGAAGTCCAAACAGGTGAGGTCTGGGGTCGCGGAGGCCAAGGAAATAGACTTCCTCGCCCAATCCACCTCTGGTGATATCTTAGATCTAAATGTTCTTGCACATTTCTTGAGAAATGTGCTGGACAACCATGTATAGTAGTTGCAAAAACATATTTTGCTGTAATTGCAAGGACACATCTTCTAATAAAGTAGGCAATTGGTTTACCAGAAAATCAAGAAACACGGCACTATTTAGTGGTTGATCAAATAAATAGGGAAATATAATAGGTCCGCACAGGATGCTACACCACACATTAAGACTCCAATGGCTTTGATATTGGACCTCGCGCAACCAGTGAGGATTGTTGTCAGACCAATAATGCATATTATGCAAATTAACATTTCCATCATTTCTATAAGTATAATTTGTTGACAAGTTGGTTTTAGACATTTGTTTTTCCTCCATATTCTACGTACCTTGCACTTGCATATTATATGCATCGATAACTATGCCCCTATACGTTTTTCTTACAATCTTTGGAACTAAGAATACTTTTATTATTTAAAAATTATTAAATTATGAACAATAAATACCGACATAATAGTGTCTTTTTAAAATTATATGATAACTAAATCTTCTTTCTGCGATATTTCAGGCTACGAATACACAGAGAAAAAGGATTTCTATATTTAAGAAATTATTTTCTCTTGAGGAAATCCACTTAACCTAAGTAATTTTTTATTTGTTAAGAGAAATTTTACTATCTATAAGTTAATTGAATATCTTGGGAACAGTAAATGAAAATCTTAAAATCAGATTTGATGGAAGAAATAATTTGTACAGACAAGAACATCGTTTACTTGATGGAAATAACCAAAAAATGGTATAGGTGGCGCTTCTACCACTATATGCAACTATGCAATAGACGTAATATGTGCAGATGTGCTTTTGTATTGTGATTATAACTTATACCTTTTCTTATAAGAGCGTACAAAATTAGGGAAATTCAATACCCGGAAATGATAATTCCTGTGATTGAAATAGTATTGAGGCTTTCACAATCGTCGTTGAATGCACCTTTTCGGTGGTTTCTCTATCATATAAAGGATTGTGATTTTATTGCAGGTGATTAATCTTATGATTTTCAGAAGTGAAGTCAGAACCAGGAATTTTCTACACGACAGAGAACACGAGAATCGTAAACCAGCTTATTTCTGCATTTATTTTAGCTACATTCTTGCATATTTATTTCAAAAAATTAGAATTATCAATCAAGATTAATATATACTTATTTGAATAGAATGATGTATTTAATCTAAATCAAATAGTGCTTTAATTTAAATACCACTTTTTCTTACTGTAACCCAATAAACTTTATATAAGAAAGTTAATTACTTGAATATAGTATTAACATTTCTTGCATCAAGTATTATTTTCTTTAAACAAGAAAATGATTTTTAAAATTCAGTATATAATTTCTTGAAATTCCAAGAAATTAAATTTCTTGCTCGAAGGAAATAAGTATTTGCTTATATATGAGAATGAGAATGAACTTCACTTCTGAAGAAGATCACGACAAGATGATCGAAACGTCTAGTACCACAACTTTTCTACACGGCAGAGAACCCGAGAACCGAAGAGCAGCCTTGAATTAAGTTATTCTTACTTAAACCTAGTAATTTGTTTTCTGTGTGTAAGATATCGAGATACGGTTTTCACTGGCCTATTTAGGTATCACTTCGCTACATTTTTATTGAAAAAAGTAATATTATTGCATTTAATTTTTTACAGAATTTTGCAATTTTCTGTTATTATATATCAAAGAACGCGCTCTAGCGGCATCACTAAGAAATAGACATGTCACAGGTAAGATAGGTTTGATGGAACAATAAATGTTTTTCCAATGAGACCAAGTTTGTAAAAATCAGTTCAGTCATTTAGGAGTTACAGCTGTTTATTTAAAAAAGCATTGAATTATCCCCCACCACTTTATTTTAATAGATACGTCAAAAAGTGTTAAACAAAAATTTTAATTTAAAGAGTGTATATTGTTTGGTAACATTTACTGGGTGGATTAAGATGCCGGTTACGTCTCCTGGCGACCATCTTGGAAATCTGAAAATACTTTCCACGGTCTTCTTTTGACAACTTTAGTTTCAGAGATACAGCATTTTGCATTCTTATCTGGCCACCCTGTACATAAATTGTATGTAGGTACATTTTATGAAAGTTATTTACTTTAGGAAGCGGTTTCTCATAATGTAATTTAAGTTAATAAGTTAAGTATTAATTATAGTTAAGTTAAGTTTTCCGCCAGAGCTTGCAGCAATTGTTTCTTGCAGAGAAATCTGTTTCGACTTAAGTGTATCTATATAAGGTTTAAAAAAACTGAAAGTAGTTCTGTATAATGCGTCGTATCCATACCAACCTCTTAGCGAGCTATGCTTTGTGGTAACTTGACATACACCGCTATGAGTATATACAAATTGTGATTATTCCCACAATATTTTGGCTGGTCCCCAGTCGACTTCAATGGAAACAAGAACTTTCTTCTTAGATGCTATGTTTTTAAATTTAAAAGACATCAACGTTTCTTCCACTTTTGTTTCCTCTCTTTTTTTCTCTACCGCCCAACTCAGTATGGCTCCCTTTATTACCAAATTTATTAAATGTTCCCACTGTTCTCATCATGCATTTAATTTTCACTGGCCCCTGCAATTAGGTTTCCTGTCAGTTGTTTCATTCTCTTGCGATAATTCGCGCTGAAAGTAGTGAGACCCACAATTTCATTATAGCCAGCTTTATAAGGAGGACGCCCATTCAAAGATGTGAAAAAGCCTCTGATCCCTGAGGGTGTTGAATCGCTATCGTAGATCCAAGATGTGATCAGGTTCTCGATTCCTAATTACTGCGCTTAATAATGCGCTGACTGCCTGACAAGGACGCCAATACATAATGTAATACATTCGAGCCATTTTTTTTAATTGTTTAATCATACGGTCACAAATTCACGTTCTTTATTGTTTCGTAGGATTTTCAGCAGTTGAGAAACCACTTACGCTCGAAGGGCTCCAAGCAAAGGAATTTGGTACTATGATCTCGTGAGATTAAGGTTGAAAGTTGATGAGAACTATCTGTCCTATTTTATTGCATCTTTTTGCAAAAGAGCTGGGCTGTTTTCTTTGTTGCCTTGAGTATTATTGTTTGATTTCGGCGAAGAAATTGGCTTCAGTGTCGCACTTCATATCACACCAATAATTAGATAATGATAAAAGAATCTCAAAATGAAATCAAACTACAACTCTCAGCGGTTCAAACAAAAACCAAGTCATCAAATGGCACTATTTGACAGGTGGTTCGTTATCATGTGACGTTTATACATATGAAATGGACATCCATTTGCGACGATTTTTTTCTAGGCGAAGGAGAAGCCGTTTCATGAAGTGGTTGTCTTCATGATGGTTTCATTTAATGTACAATAACATCTTCGAGATTTATACATATATTGAATGTTTTGCAATGATTAACATTATTGCAAATAGATATTTCAAGCTAGTCTGATCGATTCCGTTAACATGCAATAATATTAGAAAATTTAACTTTTAATTTAAGAATTTGTAGGTAATAACTAATGACGTCAGTATTCAGAAATGCAAATTCCAAGAGCGTATAATAAAATTTGTAATCAGTAACTTAATTTGAGTATGTCGGTAACATTTCGAACGTTAATTGAGTAATGCAATGTTTAATCAATATGTAAATTACTGTTGTGTGTAATTACTATACTTTTTAATTAAATGCAATAAACGTCAATTAACAAAATTACAGTTTCTTGTCAATAATTTTAATGTGAAGTTTTTGTGTTGTAAGTGCGGATACCGATAATAAATTGAGATAATTGTTTAGTAATACATATTGACATACTATATCAATGCATGCAATGAAAGGCAGAAGCTTGAAATAAAATTCATCATGTCATTTTGTTTACTTGCAGAAAACACTCGTAAGTATAATTTTTATTTATTAAGAGAGATATCAGGTTTGTTATTGAATGCTTTATGGTTGTTGACAACTCTTAGCGTAAAATACTTACAAGAAAAATAGTATGTTTTAAATCAAAATTGATGTTTTTAATAGAACAATAACAGACTGTATCCTATACGGATATAATATTTTTTCTCTCTCATACTTAGCTTGCTGTGTCATGTGAATCTTCATGAACGTTTCTTACCATCCAAATTTATTTTTAATCCGGTACATTACGATGCTTCGTCCTGATCCATTATTTTTCTGTTTTTTAGAAAAAAAGGGGTATAATAATACCGGTCTTAAAGTTAATTAAAATATTTTAGGTAATTAATTTCCGAAAGACCGCTTTAATGTTGTTGTAATGGACTTCGAATTAGCGCATAATTTACCTAACCGTGCGCGAGTACTTCTTTATTTCTTTTCGGGTAGGAATCCATTAGCGGCGGTATATCTTCGCAACCCTCTTCGTCGTGCCTACTATCGCGGTATTCGTGAACATAAATGTCAATGCGCCAAACCGTGCGCCCGTTCGAAAGTTCCCATCCGATGACGATGACGACGCTCCAGCACAAATCCATATAACCTGGCGCTATCGAAGTTTACGCCGTCCATTAACCATTCACCTTGTAAATACAGTTACGTCTGGCGCTCTTGCGGAAGGTCAATGCATTTACACTGTTTGCTACTGCTACTACGCGATAGATGATGTCGGTTTATACAACGCAAGGTTATCTATCGGAAAATCGAAAGTACTTTGGTACATCATTTAAACAGATTGATACAAATTTATTTTGGTTAATGCGTTCATAAAACTTTTTACTTTCATTATACTATATATAAAACAGATACGATGGTGATTTGGTTGTGTTTAGCCGTTCAAGTTAACTTGCTAGAAGATTTGGATACAAATTTAAGTCACCGTTCATATTTTCCGCCTAAATCAAAAGTTTTTGAACGCGGTAACAAATTTGTTCTTGTCATATTTCTAGTTTCTTATTTTGTATACATTTTTCGAGTTACATTTTCTATTATCACGAGTTACCCAACTATCTATTATCAGTGCCAACCTCAGTTTGAAACTGGGTTAATGTTAGGAATTCCAATTAATTTTGGGGAACAATACTAATGGTTGTTGAGACAAAAATGGAAGGGTCATTGAATATAGTGCAGACGTGTGATCTGTGTGATATTCTGCGCTAGATTAGCTATAAATGCGCAAAATATGTCGTTTATAGGCTTTGACAAGGCTAGTGTTAGTGGATATTGGTAGAATATCACAATGTTACAGGAATCCGCCAAAGTTTTCCTGCAGCGACCAAGTAGCAGTATGGCAAAAAAATTATTCACTCTTAGTAAGAAGAATCTAGGATAGATAACTAAGGCTCGCCTTTACGTCCTATAGGATTGTTCAGAGTTCAACAGCATTTAGAAACAAATGCTTTTCGTTAAGCATGCGTTTTTTACAGAAGTGAAGCAGTAAGACGATTCTAGTGGAAAAAAATAGTTAAAAGAATCGCTTCGATTTTAATTAAATTGATTTTATTAGATATGCAATAGGGCAGTATTGTATTGTATTGCAGATGGATCGTTCAGGTTCCAAGCACCTCTCCTCACTGCGACCTATTGATCTATTGCGATTACCCCACCCCAGCAGTACCCTCCTATTCCACGAAACCAGGACTAGTTAGGGTGCCAAGGCTTTGATCTCTTCAGGTATTAAGGTCGCCTGCCTGAGTTGCTGAAACCGACACGTGTCTTGATCAACTTTGCTCATCTTTTTGCAATAGGGTTATACAGTCGATGTATATCAACAGTATGTCCTTCTGCAGCTAATTTTTAAACGTGATATCTATAACAAAGAAAATCAATTCTTACATTTTTTATATGTAAATCGTATATAAAAGCAGAGATCTTGGTCTGGTATATTTTATTACATATAATTACTTTTGCTCGAAGGACACTGGAGAAGCAACCTAAGGGTAAGGTGGTTCATATCCCATCGGATAGCAAGGCGGCCCTGAAGATATTAGTATTCTCTTAGATAACGTCGAAACTAACTTGGGACTGCCAGGAAAATCTAAGAACCCAAGCCAAACACAACAAAATCACTGACGTGGATGGACAAGGGGGTGAGGGAGTGGGAGGAGGAGAGGGCATACCAAGAAACGCAATAGCAAACAAGTTGGCAAAGAAGGATTTTGAAACAACATTCGCTGGACCTGAACCGGGTCTGGCGATAATCAAGATCGTGATACATGGAGCAGTGGCTGAATGGATTGCAAAATCACACCAGGTACATATACTGAAACGATGTTGAAAGGCAGATGCGCAACAAACGGATGATGGGTCAGACGTCAATGTATTTAACAGCAGATGTGCTGGCTCTCAACCTAGTACAGCTTAGAACAGTGAGGAGTTTGTTAACAGGACCTGACTGTCTAAGGAAATACCTACACAGAATTAGGACTTTTAAGGATGTGTCTATTTGTAGACTATGCAATGACGAGGAGGAGACAGTCTACCACATTGTCTTTGAATACGTTGCATTGGCACGGTGGAAACTGTTACTGCTAGGAGCAACAAACCTACTGGCAGGATTGCCGGAAAAAGATTTACTACACAGGCTATTAAACCTACTTAAAGGGCTAACCTGTTTATGTAGAGACATTCAGTAGGCATGGAATAATACAATAGTTCATAGCTTCGGTACACATTAAACTCATCATGTGCGTTTTTTTCAATAACTATGCTGAAATTAATGTGTTTTGTTCTAGGTACATACAGTCAGTCAAAAAAGTCTCCATACACCACACTTTTTACAATATATTACTTTTTTGGCGTATTTTTTGTCGCTAATATCATTTATTTAGTTTAATGTTTAAATAAAGTTTTTCAAATGACTTTCTTTGTATTTTAATTACTCCAAAGGCGATTACTTATACTTACATGATAAACAATTCTACTTAAATTTAAATAAAAGAACAAACCGAAAAAATATATTGTAAAAAGAGTGGTGTATGGAGACTTTTTTGACTGACTGTATGTAAAGAACGTGACTTAATTGTTCTTAGTAGTGCATATGTAATTAAAAAAGACCACTAAGTTAGAAACTTAATGATAAATATGTATCTATGTGAGCTGTTCCGCTTTCAATTAATTTTATTTATAAAGTTGACTGATATCATTTCTGTAATTAGATATGGGCATTCACTTATATAAACTGTTCCTGTGTTAGAAGACTTTTTGGATTTTGGCAGCACTGACAGGAAAGCAATATTCTCATATGTAAGATATTGGAATATTTTGCTCAGCAGTCTGCATGATGTCAAAGGCGATATCTGCACTCATATATTTATATCACTATGCACCAACAAGGATAAAGGATTCCTGAAATTTATTAAAATTGTTAGAATATATGAAAACAATTTAAAATTAAAACAACAAAAATTAAAACTTTGCTCGTTGGTATTAAAACGGATTTTATCTTTTGAACATCACACGTATCAAATTTTAGACGAATGTGTATAAATCAATTCGTATTTAACAGTTAACTGTAATAGGTTTCCTACTTAGCATTTTTTTAAATTAATATTAAATACATTTGAAGTAGTTTGTAAGGACTCTTTTATCTCGAACTTGTAAATGCGATGTAATTGCAAGAGTAAATGTAAAAAATGGATCTAAATAGCTAGGCATTACCTTCGTATTTTAAGGATTATAATTCTTTTTTTTTTTGTGAAATTGAAATGATATTCAAGACAGTGATATCCTTTTTTCAATTAATATTTTATTTTGGCTGATTATATTTGAGAAAAACCTGTGTACCTTTTCAGTCGGAAGTACGGTTAATTACGAACTATTATATTCTCTTATGTAAAAGCGTATGCAGTGGAAGTTTTAGATGATTAATCGTAGTGCTGTCAACAGGATGATTGAAATGATTGAATACATGTGCCGTAACAATTAACTTTGTTTCGAGGCAATGTTTCTTATTCAACATCCCAAAGTTATTAACTAAGGTTGTCGTAATGTGAACAAACTTTTATAATATAACTAGAGAGATAGATAACTTGCCATCAGGGGACTACAGTCTGAAGAACTTGCTATTGCTTTAATTGTGATAAGATCAGTATATTTTAATCAAGAATGATGTAAATATAAACCCAATCAAATACTGTTTGAATAAAACAAGTTGAAAATATTGTATATACCAAAATGAAAAGCGCTACTTCTACTAAAACGTCAAGGCGTTTGGTACGCTGGCAATCCGTAAAAAACTTCTCAGTCATAAAATTTGCTTTACTCACTCAAAACTCTTAGAATGTAATTGCAAGCTATAAAATCTAAATATTTGAACTATTTACACGAATTTACGGAACTATCGCAACGCATTTATCTTTCATCATTTTCTAAATATTATTTCTAATGTATGCGAATATAGAAATGATGCATCCAATTTATTTCTGGAATTTGCGCTCCTTCAAATGAAAATCTCGTTTCCACCTGTCTGTGGAGACGCTCGAGGTATGCATAGGCTTGCCGGAACCGGTAACACTACAAACGGCAATGGCATCGGATTAAAACGAGAACGGAATCCTCTCAAAAAGGCGGCTCTCGGTTTGTTATCATCGTACTGTTAGCGGATGGAGAGAGAGACGAAAGTTTCGCGTAATTAATTTGTTTGCTTGCGTTTGTACAACGAGGAAGTTTGTACTTTGTCATCATAATGGTATGTTGTAGTAGGCGTGCGCCGTTGACAGTTTTACAATGCGAAATGCCGCCTAGGTACAATTTTTCAGTAATGTAAGAAATCTATGTATCACCGATTTTTTTTTTGCTTTAGGCTATTAATTAACAATGGTATTCTTTTGCTCTACGTTATTAATCATTAGAGTGAATCATCTGGAGAAAAACATCGCTGAAACGCATTCTCAGGTTTTTTCCGTTAATTACATTAATGCATATAATCCGACCTTGAGGTTGTTCGGTCAAAAAGTCTGTTATTTGTCATTCATGGTAGTAATTGCTTCAAAAGATTTTATTGTTAGTGTCGGGAGTTTGACCTTACTTAAACAAAAACTTTTAATTCGTCGTTAGATATATTTTTTAACTTTGGGGTACTTTATTAGAATTTAACTGAAGTTAGCTAATCTCATAAATCGTTTCCTTCCAGACAATATTCCCTTAGACGCACAACTAAACTGTGCAATTTATAATTACAAAGTTAACTCCGGTATCGATTACAATTTTTATCCCTCCCAGTGTTCTTCTAATCCTCCCGAGTATTTCATAAGCCTTGAAATTTCTGCTTAATATAATCAATTTTAATTAAACGAACCTATGGACGTTCTCAGTCGGTGTATAATAAAGATTGATTAAACGAAAGCAATACAGTTTCCATCAAGACTTGCTGCAAGATGTACTATGAAATTCCTTAACGATAATTTATAGTTGCAGTAGAATTTCTTTAGAACATAATATGCGCGTCTAAAGAGTAAACAAAGAATTATAGCTCCAAGGTAACGTAATTAACTAGAATGCGCTTATGAGAGTTTGAAATTATTTAACTATAATAGAAAGAAAGTATAATAGTATCGAGTTAGGAACTAATAGACATATGTTTCTCTTATTTTTTTTCTATTCCAAAGATAACTTCTATATCTACGTGTAAGTAAAAAATACTAAATCTTTGATTAACGACATTCATGGAATTAATTAACTGTTAAATAACTTTTATTTAGGAACAAATTATTCAAATACGATTTTCGAATCATGATGTACACCTTCTTACAGAATATACTATATTTGTTATAAATATTTTATTGCATTGCAACCTCCGATACGTTCACTTTATGGTAAATGCTGTCGTACACTTCGCGCAGTCAATATACTTTTATTTGGTTGCGGAGAAGGTGCAGTACACGACGCTATCGCAACATAAACTAAGGCTAACTATCCTCCATGTTCATATGAAGAGTGTCTTGGCATTTTACTCTTGCTATGCCTAAACATACAAATGGAAATTTAAAAAATTGCGTTCATATTGCAATTACAAACAATACTCTTATTGCTTATATCTTTTAATTTATTTTAGTTGTTTCTTGAAGGGGAATGTCCTAACCTCCCTTCACAACTCAAACGGCATAATATTCCTCTATGTATACAAGGCTGAGACTGTTGGCCAATTATTTTTGTTGAATAATGGATGGACCGTCCTTCTTTGAGTGGGGAAGAATTTTCTGAATACTACCTAGACCTGGAGTAAAGTTCTGTTATTCTTCCAGATAATATTATCTAGCATCCTTGCTCCAGGCTTTTTAGCCCTGTATTTGTCTTGATTTAGTCTTGATCATTACCTTCATTGTAGTACTAAAATCTGTAGTAGTACTCACAGATGGTCGCCATGCTCATATGACGTAAGCACTTGACATTCAGAATTATCCTTCTTCATTCTTGTTTCTTGTCTTTCGAATGTCGCTTGGGCTGTCATTCTGAGCAGACTCGAGGAAGAATTATTCGTCATCTTGCACATCGAATAATTTAGTTTGAGGCTTTGTTATGGAATTCTAACTGGATAAGGTAACTAAGGCCGTTTGGCACATCTGTCTTATCCATAAAATGGCGGGCTTCAACCCTGCAATCGTAGGGCTGGTCTTCTCATATCTTTCAAACAGCGCTTTTTCCGTGACACACGATGCTTGGATGATCTGTCCACGCAGGCGCTTCTTAATGTTTAGTATTAACACCAACATTGTTTCTTATTTACGTGTATAACTTCCTAGAAATACCTCAAGTTCGAGTCGCCATATATGTCAAGAACATACATACAGATCAACAAGAAAAATTATGTTTCGTAGGGTTGAAATTCAGGTGAATGTTTTTGGATGGTGGGGGGTTAAGTGGGGCATCAAACTAGATAAGATAAAGTGCGTTTAGTTATATGAAATAAAGGACACTCCCCCATGATAACATCATATCTTTGCGGGTGATTTGCAACTGGCTTGAGGCTGCAAGTTATGCCCGATCAAAGTTTCAAACATCACCTTATTTCTTCTCGATGTCGATAAAGCTCAAACTTCTAATATCCATGTTATTTCTTTGGCCTATTATAACCAACAGTGTCAAGTTTTCAAGTTTAGCGAAGACTCATTTCCAAAGGTTAGGAGGTCTCCAAACCACAATCTTAAGACTTTAAATAGGCATTCTTTGGCTCTCTTTTCTATTAAAGAACACCTAACATTGCCAGCTACGAAGATGTTGGACAGAACCTCCTCTTTGGCGAATCTACTGCTCAGTCATTTAACCCACTCCTTCTAACACTCTTCATGGACGAGCTTAACCTCTTTGTACTATTCAGCATTTTCTTTAAAATCGTGCAAATTCGGTAAACAAGTAATAATAAGATTTCAGTTTTCAAAGGAATGACAAGGAATCGCCTGAAAATCCCGTAAGTATTAAATCTATTATTATGAGTTTCGAATTGCACTGATGCAAGCTTTATTAGACCTCTATAATATTATATATAGTAAAACATATGTAACTGATTAATAATAGCAATAGTTAATTTAATTTTTCAGTCTAATTTTAGTTGAAGATTGTATTTGCTTACATGACTTCCCTAAATCACTGCCGTAGTTGAAATTCCGGATTTCATTATATAGATCGGCGGATTTAATAAGGTAATTAGTAGCACTTGAGGTAATTAGAGGCGATTGATATCACTGCAACTTATTTAGTAGTTTGACCTATTTTCCTAATTACACCGTAAAGGCATTAGAGGGCTCCATACTATGATAGTAACTTGTACATATTGACTGAGAATAGAATTGTGATAAAGAAGAGCTCTTTAGGAAGTTGCCATTACCGTTAGCATCGTTAAGTAAATGATGTGTGCATCCGACGGATCCACGTCGTTTTCCTTTGTTTTTTACTTTTTACTTTTGTAAAGAATAAGAAGAATGCGAAGTAGAGATGCGAACTTAAATAAACACGGCCTTATAACGTTTATAGTTTGTATTCTTGCAAAACGGTTGCATTAAGTTCAAGAAATTTAGAAAACCGGTTCAGTTGACGATAAGTGTTATGTAAGCGTTTGATTTAGGTGACTATTTTAAGTTTTTTGAGGCTGGTACTGCTATGCATTTTATTTTTTCTTTAGGGCGTGCTTTGTATTGTTTTTTATTATTCTTGTCTGGAGATGATACTACATACTTTTACTCTTTTGCTTCTTTCGTTGCTTAATACTGGATAACCGTTTTTTAATCGCAAGAGTGAAGATATATACAACTAAGAAGTTCTTTTAAATAAACTTTGATGGTTACATTCGTTTGAGGGGATATCATAATATGGTTTGTTAATAGAAGTGTTGTATTAAATGATTGCAAACCTTGTGTAGGCATATATTTAATCTACTACTGTTGGTATGTATCGAGTGCACTCACTTTTGTTAGGCGGTGGACAAACTTTTTAGTTTTATCTAGTTTGTGTGCGGCGCTTGCAGCGTAAGTTATTTTATAAATGTAAAGTGCAATATGATATAATTCACGGCGAGGTATTAAAATACATGTATGTGTTCTGGAAACTCCTTTCCGCAGTGACGCCACCTTACCACTTTTATATTTTAACCATTTCTTGCATTAAACGAGTTGCCTGGAGTCTTCATCTCCAACACCGGAACTCTGTGTCTCTGTGCAATGAATTTCCAAGCAAGGATCTATTTAAAAATGCAAGCGGTGTATCGCATCTTGGCGCAGTATGCAACTTGTAGTGGGTAACTGCATATAAGAAGGTATACGTGTGTGCGCATTAGACAAACTTCCATCCGAATTCAATACATAAAAGTAAAGCTGTGTCTGTCTGGTTCGTAATACCTCTGTCTCGAAGCTTACAAATTGTTGCGAACGAGAATACACAAGGTGCACACGAGAAAGTTTGCCGAGCACTGCAGCGGAACTATGCCACTGGGAGAAAAAGGATAATAGAAAACCATATGAAAGGTATGGAAAGAGATTGTAAAAATGTTGAAGAAAGACGCGACGTACACCTCTAGTTTCGAAAGATTTTTTTATCTTTTATTGACTGTAGTCGAATTAGTTTTCTACTTTTACGTGTATGTGTTTTTGGATCTCTGCAGTTTTATCTATATTTCTTTCTCGTTTTATGTTCGCTTTTATCTTTTAGTGTTTTTAGTGTAGTTCATAAATACGATATTTCAAAAACTGTATCTACGGATACTATAAAAATTTTTAAGTTTATTACTACAAAATTCATGTTTATTATGGATCTATTTTGATAGAATGCTATATAGCAGCTAGGAAAATATATTTATTTTTATCGGGACTAGTAAAGCGTAATGGCATTTGTTACTTGGGTAGTACATGCTAAATCTTTCCATTTCTTTTTACACCTAGATGTTTAAAATTTGGAAAAGAACGATAAAAACTAAAATGGATGCAATTTGATTAAAACGCACATCTAAATGCAAATTAGCCCTGAACTTTCATGCTATGCAAGATATAGGATAGTTATAATAGTTTTTGGTGTATAAATATTTAGTTTTGCTTTCAAAGTTTTTTCATTACGTTCGAGAAACAATTTCAGAGCATGGACCGTATCATGTTAATAATTAAACACACATTGTACGTTTAAATATTTAATATCTAAACCAGATACACATTATCTTACCTGATTTACAGCGTTAGCTACGTTGCTAGAGCTTGAATTTTATTAATAATGTAATACATCGACAATGCGATTATCTGGACAAGCACGCTTGCTGCAGCATACTTGGATAGCGGGATTGTAATTAATTACATCAGTAAAGTTTAAAATACATGTTATTGCAACTAAATCTATATTTATTCTTGGTGAATAGAGTTGAATAGAGTAACTAAACTGAGAAAACTGAGAGAAGCAACACATTGTTTTAGCAAACAATCGAAAAATGAAAAGTGTAATAGTAAAAGCTAAATAGGTATGCAGGAAATAAGAAGGATACATCCATAAGAGTCAATTTACAATATCCCTGGAGACAAGACTCCTAAATTGTAATGAAAAAAAAACCGAAAATACCCAAAAACAACACAAAAATATTTTGTTAAAAGTATCCACAAACAAAAAATCAACATTAATTTTTGTAAAAATTAACAAGTTATGGGAAAATATTACTGGAGATCACCCTACTTAGGAGGAATTACTATGCAAGCAAAATAAAGAAAATATATTCTCTTGCATAGTTTTCGGAATCAGAGATAATTTGCTTTCGTTAAGCCTAGAACAGTCACAATAATGTTTTATACGCTGGCTTATTCCTATCTTCAAATCTAATACGCTCATTAGTTTGCATTCTGTTATTTTTTTAATTTTCTTTGTTGTTTTATCTTGACTGTTGTGATTTCATCAACGCCGATGAAATAATAGAGTTTCTAATTTTGTACACTTTTGATGGGTTATTAATATACGAGCACCTCAACTTTAGAAAGGCAGCACAAAAGTAGAAGTTAGTACTCAACATATTGAAATCATTCTAAGCTTTGCGATCTAATTATGACATTATCAACAATTCAAAATCAATAATCCACATATTCTTTAATTTATTTGCGTCGTTGAGTAGTCCTTGGCTAGCCAGTGAAGATGGGGTAGCTCTAAACCTTCCAAAAGGGTTAGTCGATCTAAATATAGAGCAACATCCTTCTAGAATAAAAACGATAAAACGAAAATATAGAATACTAAGTTAGATGATACAAACAGGGCTAAATAATATTTATTTATTTTCTTCATATTGTCGATTAACAAAAAATCTGCGCGTCACCTTGAATATGGTTTAAAATCTTAATAACTGAACTAGATAAACAGCTGATCTTGAAAATATGAATAGGGAGAAAATATTACTAAGAGCATTGTACAGTAATGTGCTTTAGTACTGACTCAAAGTGCCATAAAACTTTATAAATATAACAGCCGACTGCCCTCGAGGGGTGAGTCAGTGCTAAAGCACATCACTGTACATAAACTAGTAACACACATATGCAATGTATTTATGTATAATGTAATGAATCGTGCTGCCTATGTACATCGGAGCTAATTCCAACTTGACCATCAAGAAAGCTATCGAATATCAAGTTTAAAAAGTGTAGAATAAAAAAAATCATTTGTAAAATAGCTCAGGTTTTAGCCCATATTCTTAAGTGTTATATTGGGATGGGGGCAGATTCTAAATTGCCAACATGGTGTATTGAGTGATGCCTTCGTACCAATATGGTTTCAGACAATGTACATAGATCTATTATGCAAGTAGTTATAATTTTGGAAGTTTCTGATTTTGTCTATAATGCATCCGCTGAATGGACAGCTATGTGTGGTCCTACGAGGACTTAATTGATAAATTAAATATTACGGCAACAAATAGGACCCAACTCGTGTACTATGGCGAAGCCAAAACAGCAAGATTGCAGTCTCAAATTGAACTCGTGCTGAAAAACTATCTCTAACAACATAAAACCTGTATTTTTTGAAATAATACAAATGTTGCAAGTACACTACCACAACTTGTGTTGTTGTCGGGATTCTCCAGGTGAGTGACCAACATAAACTATGACAGCAAGGGCAAAAATTAGATCTAGATCTGTACGAAAAAAAAATTAAAACTATATGTTACCAACGAATTAGCATCTAGTTGTTCATCAATTGTTACACTGAAATTTGATATTTCATATTTACCTTTTGAATTGTTGAACAAACAAATTCCTGACATAAATTAAATCTTCGCATTTTTTCAAATCATCGTAGTATAATATGGAAAATTTCCTTGCAAAAACGTCCCGACTTTTATCAGTTTCAGCATAAATAAGTGCGCCATAAAATGCATAAAGTTTATCAAGAGCTAATCACCTCACGTTGGCACAGTGCACAATTTCCTGCATAATAATTTCAGTTATAAATAACTTATGATTAAGAAAGTTTAAGTTAATAAAGTTTTTCTGAGTTTGTTACATAATTTTTTCTACTTGTTTGTTCAGTACAATAATGATATAGAACAATCGACAGAAGAACCTCATTACTTTGCTTCAGAAGAAAGAAAAAATGTATTTGTCACTACACTATACACACGTAGGCATAATTGCTTTCATATCGGTGTACTACAGATACACACTCGTACATTACATAACAAATACGGTGTTTGCCAACGTTATTATTTACTACTAGCTCAACAATAGTGAAAACTGGGTTGCTATTCATCGCAGTAGGCGCACACAAACGCAAGCAAACACATCAACGAGGCCGCGAGACGGCGGTAATGGCTGCGCTACGGACTACGAACTAACGTGAATGCAATGTGTAGTGGCCGTACATGAATTTCCATCGACGTCGTCAACAATGTCCGTAATTCGATGAGTATCGCATGCCTTCCAATTATGCGTTCCGACCGTCATAATCCTCGTTAGTTCGCACCTAGCCACGGTTCAATTCGAATTCCGTAGTTTATTAACGAATTAATGACAATTCCGTTCGGGTAGATGGCGCGCGCATCGGCGGATCCGAAGCCCTCTTCGTAGCGGTCTTCCGTCGCTCAATTACACTAATACAGTCATTAAGTGTGTGCGGATTCTGTCGTCGTTCTTCTTCTTCCTTTGCGCCTTCCTCTCTACTTCTGCTTTATACTCACTCTTCTGCTACTACATACCGCTACTATTACTACTACTACAACTATTACAATTGTGTACGACTATTACCGTTATGTCACCGCTGCTACTGCTGTTTCTGATAGTTGCCTAAAATGGGTATTTCCGGAATCAGTTTGCTGTGCGGAATTTGTGTCTCTAACATCTTTACGTGTCACGACGGAGATTATAGTAGCAATATATTCTTTGCGTTTCTACACAAGAGAGGCGTTGAACTCAACGGAAGTATACTTCCAGGTTGACTGGTAATATATTATGAAGACGTGTATTGAACGCCACAGATTAATTAATAACGGATATATGTAGATACATTAATAACAATCAATTGTCAAAATTTCCATTAATGAAATTTAGATTTTTGTTGGGCAGACGGTGAAGTTTAACTGCTTTGATACAGCATTACTTTCTACTGACTACGAACAACAGGATCTTGAAATGATGAAATGTCGGGCAGATTTCACGTAAATTATTGAGTAATATATTAACGTGGTCACACAGTCTACTTTCATTTAAACAATTTTAATAAAATCGGATAATAACCTTTCGCTTTCCGTACATTTTGCTGTTATTACCGTATTTTTCTAGATTGTTGTAAAGACAAAAGATACTTACATCTTATGTGTATACAATTATACATCCTTCTAACTCTCCAGAATCCTGTTGGGGTGTTTTAAGAAAACGTAACGGAAAAAGAAGATAACTACAAATGAGAAAATAGATTAATAAAACAATTGTTTTGGAAATGCTGTTCAAATAAGGTTAAACGAGGTAGAGTTTCATGCTTCAATCCTTGTTAAATAGCCACTTACACAAGATCTTAGACAAGATGAACTGCACAAAATACTTCGAACATTGGACTAACAGTAACTCCTCAGTTCCTCCGATGAAGCTGAATTAGAAAATGAAAAAAATAGTACATTATGGTTTGGGAATGTACCAGTGCAGAAGTTTCCAATCCAGCATTCATCAGAGTAATCTGGAAATAAAACGGAATTATGTTTAATGTTAATAAATAATAACTGATTGTCAGCTAAATTTAGGTTACATTAAAAAGAACCCTTATTAGGATATTTGCACCTGTTGGGTGAAACAAAGCAATGAAACGTTTGAGTTTTATATCATCAAATCTGTTTCTGTATTTATCTTTAAGGTATCGATCGCATCGATTTTTTGTATAAAAGGTAACAAAATTAATAACATTTTCTGATAAAATATCTTATACTGAGCCAACAGTTCAAGAATAGCCTTAAAGAATTGTCAAAGGATAAACCAATAAGCTTTTTTCCAAAAATAGACGCTGTTTCAGAGGTTTTATATCGCTTTTAATGTTTTTGTTAAATCGATTTCGACTTTCTGTTGTTGAGATAATAAATAATAAAATTACATTCGTGCTTATTAATCTCTAGATATTGGATCTAAAAGTTGAAGTTCTTCCCATCTGGACAAGCTTTTTCTACTATTCTATTGCGTATAATATTATAATTTGATGATTTTGTTATTAATACAAAATCTAAAAACATATTTTAGCTACTCTGAACTAAGGGACTTGCTTATATTCTCCATGCACAGCAGGAAGATTTGTAGTACTTTTCAATCATTTTATAAAGACTATATTTCCTAGAAAATGTGATTGTGAGATACATTTAATATAATAAATAAAGTACAAGAAAACAAAAAATAATTTCTATTATTTTTAGAATAACATTGTTTGGCAGGCAATAAACATTAACTAACTTATTTGTGACAAACAGTGCTTTCGAATGTAGCGTATCGGTTATCATTGCTCACAATGAAAGAGGATATTTGAATACAAAATCATTTGGTAAAGAGGGTCGCTTTTAACATCGTTTGTTGAAAATAGATAACGCCAATTACATTAGATAAGATGACATAAAATAATAAATAAATATCAATTGACCGGAAGTCGCAGTCGGACGAAACAAAAAGGACTCGAAAAATAACGTTTTTCCGATAATGTCCTGTAAGAATAGACAACCATTGATATGTTGTCCTTATTTGTTGACCCACACATCCTATCGATAAAAAACCAATATCAAAAAACAGAAGCATTTCGCTGTCTACTTACACGAGCAGTTTCGCAAAGTTTTCTGGCAATTCAGCGATTAAACCCAGCCCAAAATTTTCGAAGGGATTCAGATTTATGTAATCCTTGTCGAAATAGTTCGAAATGTAGTTAATTGTTGAGTATTATATAGTTATCTTTTGTGGTAGCGTCAGTAGAGATAGTAGATAGATTTAGTAGTTCAAGGGGAAGTTTTGTTTGTTACTTTTTTCTGTCTTAGGCATCTAACTATAGTAACTTAGAAAGAATTATTATTTATTAATAATCGCTTTTTAATTTTCTTACTCGATAACTATATTTTTCTGTTTGTTTCGTATTAGTTTATGTCGTGTCCTGAATGACTATTATTCTGAATAACTAGTAGTTTTGAAGAAGTACCGTGAAGAATTACTCATGAATGCAACGAATGAAAAAGAACATTCAGTAGTTGGCACATAAAATAAAATCCAACTGTTGAGAAAATTGGTTAACCGACATCTGAGATTTACTCACGCAGCGTGTAAAATACGTGATTGTCTACGCGTAATTAACAGAAGCAATGCAAAACGTTAAAAGCATTTAAACAGTTCGGAACGATTCAAGAGATGCATTGATAATTCACGAACTTCTTAGAAAACTATTTTAACGCATCTAATAATATTAATTTAAGCATTGAATATGTTTACGCTACTACTATGTAGGCAGGAACTATTACATAAAACAAGTATTTAGAGGTTGTGTTAAGGTAAGCTGTCAGATTTCATATTGTCCACATTGTGTATGTATTGCTGCATTATCTATGTACTATCTACATTGTTTACGTATTGCCTGCGTTATTCACGTGCCTATGTAGACAATTACAGACTACAGACTATAAATGTCAATTGCTAGGTTTGTTTAGAATCTAAACTAAAAATGTTAAATATGAAGGATTGAGTAAGATTTATTTATCGGAAAATATAACAACCTAATATGATGCTATCCGTGGAAGACGTCAGAAGATAAAATTCAACTTCCATGGACGAGATTTTAATTATTCCACATTCGCATGTGATTAACTTCTGTTTTTTTTTTTACAGAATTACATAATGTAAACACATTTAATGCTAGTAATCTGTTAGTAAATTTAAAGAATTATATAATACGATGAAATACACAGTCTGTCTCAGATGCGATGAGACTGGTTCCATCTAAGTTTTCAGCGTAGCTCTATGAGCGTAGCTCTATGAGTAGGTGAAAGTTCTACATTTCATCCACTTAACCTCAAAATTTGAACGAATTCGATTAATATTGTGTACTACTGTGGTTTGACAGACGATCAAAAAGATTCGAGCGTTCAGCATTGCGAAGACATGTTAGAGTCTCAAAGGAGACTGGCAAGCATGTTAGCCATTGTAGATGGTGATGCGACGTGGTGTATTTAATACCAGCCAAAAACAAAACATCAGTGCGGCATGGAAGTCGCCAGGACAGTCGAAAGAGATAAAAATTACGTTTTCAGAAGAACAAAATCAAGACAATGCTGAGACCGTTTGCTTTGATTTAAAGAGAATTGTTTGTAGAGAATTTGTCTCAGACGCTCAGATAGTGAACGCAGAATATTATTTGGGAGTTCTACAACTATTGTTGGCCATCACACAAAGCCATCATAGTACATGCATTATTGACCAAGAAAGGCATCATTCTTATCAATTATCCACCGTATTCACCTGGCGACGAGGACATCGTTTCGATACTCCCCCTGTCATTCAAAACACTTTTATCGCCATACTAAAGGCCATACCAGCCGATGAGTATAGAAAACTTTTTGAAAAATTTGTTGCACGTCTCCTGCGCTGTATTGACTCAAAATGAGACTCTTTTGAATAAACAAGGATAAAAAATCAAAATAATAAACGCGTTTTATTATTTTTTTTTAACCAGTCTCAGTGGATCTGGGACAGACTGTATAATCGATTCAGACTTGTAGCCACTTGTTGCAATTCCCAATAGATTATTATAGATTTTATCTTATCTTTCCGTAGTTTTTAGTAATGTCGAAATTAATGATGAATTTGCATTTAAATATACGGCCATGTGCTCGCCATTTAGTTGCATGCTGGAGAGAGATTAAAATAAATTAGCGAAATAATAAGATTGCGTGCTTGTTAATGGCCAGTAATTTATATCACTCTGAAATATGAATAGCGCATTACCAAATTTTAAAGCGTTTTGAAATAGGAATGAGAAGGAAGATAAATTCTGAAATATGAACAGCGCATTACCAAATTTTAAAGCGTTTTGAAATAGGAATGAGAAGGAAGATAAATTCACCTGAATAAATGTGAGTAGCACAATTATAGTCTCCTAACGCTTTTTCTAGTTGATGAACTTAGTGCTTCTTTCTTCTTCTGAGGTTTCATGGATGTTGCAGAATGGGGTGCGCTTAATAATAAATGGTTTAGTTTTGCGTTAATCAAGCAGGTGATATTCCTGGAAGTGGTGTTGAGGAGATCCACGTTGAGGGTAATCCTGGCAGAGTATGCATATCTCAGATCTGTATGTTAATAACAGCTGGGAATATAACATACATTCCTTTCTTTTTCATATACATACAGTGTGGAACAGCCAAATGGAATAAATTCGATAACAAATAAATGAGGGTGTATTGGGAAAAACGCTTGGACACGTCGATTTGTATTTTTAAATGGGTATTTTTTTCAACAAAAAAAATTATACAGGATGTGTCATGTGACAGTGGCCAATACCAACTTTCTTATTTTAAATGGAAACCCCTGCATATTATTTATTTTTTGGGTTCTTCGGAAAATTCTAGACATAATTCATGTACAATGTCCCATACCTATCTTCAACTGTTTCGGAAATATTAAGTGTTTTCAGATTTATTACGAAAATTAACATAAAAAAAGAAAATTATTTTATTTCACATTTTAAATAACATAACGTTAACATAAATTCTGTTATTTGCGAATAACTATTCAAATTCCTCTCCTGTTTTACTACGATATTTATAAAAATAGATTTGCTTTGCAAAAGTTTATTACAAGTAAGTTTATACCTTTACGATGTATATTTCATTTATTTTAACTTGATCTACTGATTTATTACGCCACATATCAACTGCGATATTGAGTGTCAGAATTTTTTTAAATAATAGCAACAAACATACTGCGGCATCTTCATGACGTTACTCCTAAAAATAAATCATCTTATTAGTCAACTGCGTCAAGTTTTTTAAACCAATGTGAATGTAAATAAAATAATTTTCATTTTTAATGTTAATAATTTAAAAATAGACCCGCGTGGAAGGACACATCGATTAACGAACCTACTCGTCAGTAAGAGTCGTTCTCGGGCAACAACTGCCCTGCTTCTCACAAACATAATGATTGCGTATTAAGTATTTTCCTTGTCATCTTCTTATTGGTGTTTCTCCACTGCATAGTTTTAGATATTTATACCCATACTTGTTATACACTAATTTCCGTCGAACGGGTGACTGAATATGCGAAGCGGGATATACGGACAAAATGGAGCAGAAAATTAAAGTGCGTCTACGCGTGTGTGAAATTTCCTTTTTGTGTGTATAGTCACACGCTTTTTTTTCATTCGGACTGTACTATCGGTTTATATATCGGTTCGGTAATAAAATTGTTTGTTTGTTAATAAACATTCTATTTTGCCTTGACATTGTATTATGTGTATCCGTTTGGCATCCGCTGATCGCTTTATTTTAGCTTCGAGGTCATCAGTATTGATTCTATTTAAAGCTGAATATATTCATGGATATAGCGTTTTGAACTCATTTATACTTTTAGGAAAATATTACACAGATAAAAAGTAGGCAGATAGTAACAGATAAGGCTCGAATTACCAATTCTAATGAAGATTTGTATGGAATGTGTGTAATTTCAATTTACTGGCAATTATCACTGCAGAAATATAAACAAAAATGAGTTCTAGTATTATACGTGAGGACCTAAAGGTTTGCAATCTTTCTAGTATTAACTCGTAAGTAAAATTCTGTCATAAATATTTTACTACTACCCCCAAGCTACTTCAAAATTGTTATATCAAGTTTCCAACAGTCAAAATCGAAGCACAATGTGAGGATATATTTGAGCAAATATTACTCAATTACGAGGCAAAGTATGGCCTTATAATCAAGCATATTTTATGCGTGAATAAACCCTTACTCCGAAGTCGCAAGACTTTATTTCAAAAGCATAAAGGCGCAAAAATTTCGGGCTTAAGTAGGACATGCCACAGGCTTTTTGGGAACACCTGGGTTGTAGTTGGTGTTCATCATCATGTTCAGCATCAATCCTTCCAACGCCTTAGGAATATCCCCAACAATATTAAGGGAATTATAGATCTCTGCATCCGAGAATCCCTGAACAAAGATATGAAAAGAGCAAACATTTAGATTTGTCTCTACAACCAAGCCGCTGTAAAATGTTGATTTCGTGCTGTTTTTGATTCCAAACTTGTATAGGATTGTTGAGGCGGCTGGTCACACATAGCAGAGGTATCCCTGATATGGGTTCTAGGGCACTCTAATGCAAAACGAAATGCTAAGGTAAATGAACTGGCAAAAGAGGGAGGTAATATCCATTCTTCTGGATGGAATTTTTCTGTAGCGTTTCGAAAAACCAACTTAGAAGAGGTGCATTGCTCTGGAAAGTAACATCCGGACAAACTTCAGCAAATACATTTGTAAATATCTCGACAAGAACAAGGGGCTACTTGAAACTACTTGTGGGCTCGTAGCCTTCTAACTAGGCATGTTCTCTAAGATGTCACCTCAAAAAGATGGCCAAAGCAAGTGAAGACAATAACTTTTATAACTACGCATTGGGAGATCAAAGCCGTGGCTTCTAAATCAATCTTAGGATTCGTTACAAATATCGGATTGGAAGGGTAGCAATGGAACTGGATAATCACAGTAGATCAATAGGTCACAGTGAAGAGAGGTATCTGAAACCTGAACCTGAGTGATATGAAGAGATAAGGAAATTTATACGTTATTGGATTTAATCAATACGACAATTAAATAGACTAACGCACTTTCGAATTTGTTTGCAAAATTTCCAACACAGAAATTACATCTAAACAATTAAGTCTACGATGCACAACACAAAGAAATTCGATTCGGGCGTGAAAAATCCTTCCGCTTCTAAAATCAAGCGTACAAACTCACCCTCACTCTTTCCCTTTCTATAGAAAAGAAAACTTATTTATTTCCAGTTGGATGATGGGAGAGTAGTCCAATTCCGAAATTATACAGGAAAGTAACCCCAAAATTCGATAAAATATTAAAAAGTTCAGGGAAAAGTTGCGCACCCCTCTCGGAAGAGGAAAAAAGAGGAGAAAATCCCTCGAAGGAGATAAATTTCTTTTTGGTGGCGGTGATAGCTGTGCATCTGTGTGCGTATGAGAGTTTGCTCGCGCCAGTGTTATTTTACAAAAGATTTTTATATAAAACTTTCAATTTCGTATTCTCTGTGAGATTTAGTTAATATAAGCGTTTCTATGGATTCTATTCATATAAAGTTGTATCCAGATATACATATATACATAGATAGATATCATATTTAATAAAAAAATAAATGGATATTGTTTGTCTGTAAAATTGTAACGCGCATGTTCAGGAATTTGCTTCAGTAGTTTCAGTTGATGTGTGTATCCAATATTAACTGTACAATGTGTAACGTACATTAAGATTTTTGTTACTTATACAAAACAACTGTGTATGTATGTAGTACATACAGCTGCATTGATAAGATGGTTGTTAATCCGTTTTCGCAATCTAAACTATTTAGTATTGTGTATTATCTCTATGCGTATGTAATTTATCGCGTTTCTCATAAAAATATACAACTACGAATAATCCTCGCTAACATTTCGTAATCTACATCTGCTCGCGGTAGTAATTACTAATATCAGTCTTCCGAGTAATGCGCTACCGAAATATTATTACCGGTTCAGAAAAAATCGCTTTTTGTACCCACGTATTTCCATTCCGCACGTGTAGTACGTTATACCCTAAAATTTATTACGACTTTAAAGCCCGATGGGACCCTCAGGCTGTAAAACAACTCTCTCTACATCTATATGCTCTATATATGCTCGTGTGTAGTACGTGTGGATGGGTCGAATAATACGTTGAAGGAAAATTTAAATAATTAAAAAAATAATTGGGTTAATTGGCATCCCGACCGTATTCCGAGATAATATAACTCCGAACCCGCTATCATCCGTGTTAAATTTAAAATCAATATTAGCGATTTGCTGAATATAATTAATATTTTATTGTTTCACGTCCACTATACATTCTGTAATTCGGTATCGCTATTTTATTATTTCCGTTTATTTTAACGGCCAGATTCAATTACTTGTCGTTTTTATGTAATGCATTCTCTGGCAGTATTCAGTTGATTGAATTTACCTTTGCAGATAGTAATTCGCTATTATTTATTAAAAAATAGAGTTAAAATTACACGACTACATTTTATATTTTCCGATTAAATGTAGAGCTGATTACAATATGTTGTATTACATTTGAGTAGCTGTTTCCATCAAGTTAATTCTGTAGTGTTTCGTTGTTATTGAATATGCATAATTAACACTAAAAATAGTTTATGATTTATTTTTTCGTTAAAAAGCAAACTTGTTTTTTTTGACGAAGCGTTGTGACTGTTAGATTGGTACACTGTTATAATGAAATCAGTAACACGGTGTGCTATGTTTTCAAACGACTTGTTAATAAGAACTTTAACTTAACATGCTTTCAAGTTAGTCAAGATCTTCTTCGATAGAGAAAACAGCTTGAAGATGTATTCTTCTTATCATGGATGCTGTGATTTCCGTTATTTTCCCTCTCCTGCACCACTCATAGATATAGAGGTATATAGAATGCTAATAGGTTACAAAAAGTGCATTTGAATCATTTGAAGGTATTTTTTACCTGCGTTTCTTCTTCTGTTCAAATAAGCTTCTTTTTCTTTTCCCTTCCGTAACCAATACTTTAAACCTATTTATATTTTATTATTTTTGTTATCTTTCTTGAATATTATCTATATATTTCACATATTGTTCTTTCAGTAAAGTATCTCTTCACTTTTTTTCAGATATCTTTTCGTTTATTCTCTACTTTCTTTTCTGCCGCTTTTTTTGCTTATCCGTCTGTCACTAGATCTTCCTTTTTCTCCATTTCAAAATCGCCATAGTGTGTTTCATGTTGTGTAACAATTAATGTTGATTTCCGTTGGCCTAAATCGAAACTCACGATCAGTGATCACATAATAGTGCCTTAAATTTAGCTAACTTCAACACACAGATAATATTCAACACAAAAAAATCTTAGAACACTTATAAAGAAGCTACAAAATGTACTCATTTACTGTTGCATGATTTCAGAAAGCATTTACTTATTTTAACAATAACAGAAGGTGAGAAATAAGTCTAATACATTCAAGCTAATTATATTGAATACAATATGTAATACAAGCTTCTAAATTAAACATCATGAAAACAGTGTATGTAGGTCCAAAATTAAAAGTAGCAGAAAATATTAACCAAAATATCTAACACGAGACTTTACAAGCACGTAAACAATAACCTCAAATCTCATATAAACAAACAAAAATGTATACATCAAGTTCACCAACCACCCACGTTAACACAGTGAAAATATCAAATAAAACTAAAAAAATAACTAAATGGTGTCACAATGGCGGTCCCCATGTTGTCCCAGCTCAGAAAGCTGCGCACACGGCACATAAGCGTTCTATATATGTACCTCTATATCTATGGCACCACTCCATGATTGTTTATCTTTCCTATCTAAAGAGTATAAACTTCGAAAAGGGCTGTAAAACTCTGAAGCAGGTAATAGTTCAGTGTCTATAGAGGATTCCATCTCACTATAAAAACTATGATCTATGTTATACACTGTTTTTATTTCTTAGCAAAGTTAAACGAGTTATAAGACAACACGATAGTTGATAGGTTGGTATGAGAGGCCGGACATAGGTAGGACACTACTTACCGTTCGGATGTAACAATTTTGTCGGGTAGGCTTATGGAAATGTCTCTCTAGATTGGTCCACTGGTTGAGTTGTTGTTCGCTATTGGGACATAATTAACAACGCAACATTACTTACGGCGAAGTAATGCTTTAACAAAGCCATGGGAACACATTTACACACAAAATTTACAAAGAAAGATCTGCAGTGAGTGTTCTTGACAGGCAATATGGTTTTGGAAATCACCGCAGCTGCACTGACCATAAAAAAATAAGTTAATAATAACAACGTCTCGCAGCAAAATGCCAGTAACGTTTCAAATTATGAAAATAACTAGCTTCAGGTAGAAAAATGAATTTGCGAACCACGCGATATGGTTCTTTGAGTGCTGAGTTTGCACGTAATTACGGCGGTTTCTCTATTTCGGTGTGTACCGATTAATTGCGAAATTAGGTCAGATACCGTAAAGTTTTTGTTGTTCAATTGGTTGACTTGACATTAAGAAACTGGAAGATACTTCCAGTTTGATTGGAGGTGATCATATTTATATTTCTAAATATTTTGATTCACTGATAAACTTAGAATTTGCTGATATATATAAGGGATAACATTTTATATAAATATAGTTACTTGTTATGCAGCAAATGGGTAATATTTCACAACCAACTATTGTTTACAGAATTTCAGAGTCAAACAAATTTGATTAAGAACGGCTACGTTGGACAATAGTATATCTTATCTTCCCAGTAATAGTATAGTTGGTTGTGCAAGATAATAGGCAGTCTTATCTAATCACAACTTAAATGTACCCTTCCTCATGAATAGTAAACAAACAGTATTACACCATTATAATACATATCACAACTTACTATTACAACTTACACTATGCGATTAAAAAAGAATGACGTGATTAATTTTTGGACTTAGGTTTTATCGGAGATAATAATATCATACTTACTAAATTATATTATAAACCGACATAAGCTGGTTGATATATGAGCTATTATTCGATCTAATTGCACCAATAACAAATAGAAATCTTTCGTGAGATATAAAAATCTTTACTTTAAAAACTTAATTAACAAAATCTTCAAACAGCGTAAAAGAAGACATAAATAGAACATATCTAGCACTAGCATTTGTCTGAGGTCCTACATTTTTCCGATGGTTACGTGAACGCTCTTTAGCCGTATTGTTTGTCTTTCTCAAGGATACGTTGTTACACGAAATGGAAGTCTGTCTGGATCCAACCCTCCAAGGTGATAAATAAGTGGATTCTTCGACCTGCAAGTTCTTTTGGACCAAAGCCTTCGCATAGTCCATCAACGGCTGAATTTCAAGATCTGTGTAGTTATGTGCGTTTGATACGAACCAGAGAACCGCAACAGTGATTTGTAGTATCCAGTTCTGGAAAACATTGAACCTTTTGACTTAGGATTTGATTGCACTCGATCAGGTAAATGAGTATTAGTTGGAGAAACAAGAAGTAGATGAAGAATTTAATCGCCCTCCAATGGAGGAGCAAAACCAAAACAGACTTTGTACGCAGATGCCTGACAGCCACAGGTAAGGGGTGCCATTTAATCGTTAAACGTGTATTCAGTGTAATTTCTAGGTAATTTATATACAGCTTTTAGTCGAGTCTCTCATTTTTACTCAAAATGGTGGCTGGAAGGATGGTTGGGTTTCTTCGAGAACTGAATGGCTTTGGATTTCGAAGTATTTATTATCAAGCCTTAAATGGGAGATCATTTGAAAATGTCATCCACACACCTCTGAAGATGCTTACAAAGCAAGGAGTTGCTCCTATGAATAAACGGCGGTGAGGTTTGTATTCACTGCCAGTTTGTGCCAATGGAACGCCAAATATGGCTGGTATACAAAATAAATACATACATCGGGTTTCAACAGACAGGCCTGAGGAACACCTCTAATGGGCCTAGGGCAGATACCACGTCACATAACTAGATCAAAAAATTTACATGAGGAGTATTATTGGATCAATCGGCACTGATACTTAAACAATTTTGTATAAAAGTCTATAATGCCATATTGTCGCAGCTGCAAAGCCTGTCGAATCTGCTCTGAGATCCGAATTAACTGCCGTAAGAATATTAAACACTTCAATCCACTAGTATTTAGTGTTCTACTTCTGTACCAAGAGATTCGGCGAAGAACTTCGTAACTGCCGTAAGATTTCTCGAAAGTCGATTTGCTCGTCAGGCACTAGATTACCTTTGGACATAGCGTCGCGAAGCCTGGGTAAAATAATCACTTCGTCGATTTTATGCTGGTTTATGCCTATCGACTTGTAACTACAGAGAGTCAAGATCTATAAATGCCTCACCTAAGGAGCATAACGACACTATAATTCAGTAGGTATGGCATTCAAAATCGTGATTAAGAGGTCAACGGTAACTACCGTATGTCCAGTATTTGTCAGAAAAGCTCAGTAAAATCTTTAACCGTGAGGGTTCATCAGAACTCACAAAATTTTTCTATTGGTGCGGTTTATGTGCTACTGGTATCGTTGGATCATGTGTAATAATGAGTAGAAAAGAGTAGCTTCAGTTGATGGCCTAATTTGGAAAATATGTACTTTCCTAAAATTAATTATGTTCTTGCCTACATTTAGGATACGAGTATAAAAACGATAGTTTAAGCGGTAGGTAATCTAACTTTCCTTTTATTTCAATTGTAAATGTGATATAGGGAATGGATAAATCGTATATAGTTTTCCGTATTATATATCTTCTCAAAATCACATAGTCCACAGTCTTTGTATAACTTATAGCTAAAACTGGTGACTAGGAAGTGATTTATTCATCTCCTACATTTACCTGTAGGTATTTTACGGAAAACAAGTTCAACTAATTCCATTACTATGCAAACCGGGAGACTTTCTTCACTTTCTAAACTTCAGTAGATTTCTCCGTAACAAATGGTCTGAAAAATATATCTTGAATAAATATTTTTATATGTGCCCATATTTTTACGACGTCCTCTCTTTAGTCATTTATTACTTCTACTTCGAAACTTTTCAGCACTAAATCCTTTCTACCCCGGAGAATGAACTCCGTATTTACTGTGCCTACCAAATTTATCGCTAGCAATAATCTAATATTAAGAAGGATTCCGGATATTTTCATAATATTAGAATTTATCGCAGTGCCACGTTTAACAAAAAAACGGATACGCGTACCGATATATTTTGTACTTGTAGGAAGTGAAATAGGATGATTTATACAAGCATATGTAATGCCATGGATACCTAATTTGACGTACCATAAATAAATAAATAGATAATGAAGTGAATGCGACTTGGAACGCTTCTTAGAAAGTGTATTATCGCACTGTTAACTTTATCGTAGCGTAATCCTCTGTGTTAAATTTCGAATAGATACGAAAAGATAAGATATGGAATTATGCAAACTTTGTATTTACTGAGAATAATATGGCGTTGGTAAAGCCTACTTTAGATAAAACTAGATACCGTATAACTGAGGCTTGCCGAGGACTTACTTTATTTCAAATCACGGACAGCTTTATTAAGTGAAGAGAATTAGTTGTTAGTTTGACATAATTTTTGTACATGTTTGCTGTACCTAGTAGATCTACGAGTTAAAACAAATATATCAAACAAAATATAAAAGTGAAGATTAGGAGATGCCGATAGTTTTAATAAATATTTGCTACAGTTTGAAGCTATCCTAGTGCATATGCAATTTTGTAAATGATTTAATTTTTTTCATTTTATTTATTTCTGCTGGTTCCAACAAAATCGGTAAATTTTGACATACAATCAAGGACGGGCAAATCTTATTTTTGGGTAAAGTTTGCTCTCTGTTAACCAGAAGAATCAATGTGACGGTCTATGAGGATGTCAAACATACCAAGATGTCATCAATGCAAATAACAAACTTTCATGTCATAAATATTCAGTTTTCACAAATTAGATTTGTTGTTTGTTCGATAAATTGAAATCACTGCTATTCTAGCTACAGCTTGAAAATCTTTGATCCTACTTTCCAAAATAAGGTGCACAGAATTATCTGTTTCTTTGAAACTAAGTTTAAGCTAATATTTTTAATGTTGATTTTGCTAAACCTAGAAACTTCATTCTTTGTTTTAATGTTTGTTCAGATGTCTTTGAAAACATCCTCTCTATTTCAAACGTTTGATAGCAGTCCTTATTCTATCCATTCGGCTTTTCAGTGATTGGTTGCAAAAACGATCATTGGGGTTTAAGTTGAAAATCACTCTTATGCGGACGTCATTGAAGTAGTGAATTTGTTACATGTGGATAATTCTATATCAGCAAGGCAGTTACACTTAGTTACGTCACATATACCACACTCATATTATGTTTAAGGCGATACATTTTTGCAGTATGTGTCTAGGTGGATCTTCAGATCCATTTTTTACCTTGAACCTTCTTCTTGTATTGTGTAAGGATAGTTTTCACTTTAATCTATTGAGGTAACAGCTGTATTTGAGGAAATCGTTTTCTTTAAATTAAAAAGGAAAACAAGTTTGGGATTTGACAATGTATGAATGAGATATAAACTTGTCCAGTTTTTCTACTAATTTATTATTAAACTCACCAAAGTTGCTCGAGCAATTTATCACATCAATTTGGTCAGTCGGAATCCACTGATTATACCAGATAGAGTCTTCATCATTATAATGCTCAAATTGTGATTGCAAAAACTGGCTAATGTTATTGTTTTTGATGGGTATTTGTTACAGTGCCCCAGCCTGTCTCCTGATTTACACACTACATATATATCACATGACTTCATTCTGTGTGTGCCACTGGTTTCAGCAAAAAGATCTCTTTTCAACTCAGAGTATTTCAATTCAAAATTTGAGTATAGGCCACTAAGACTAAACTTTTTCCCTATGCTCACCATATCCTCTAGTAGAGGAATCAAGTGATATTTGATACCTGTACAAACGGTACTAGGAAAATTTTACAATAGAGGGTATTTATTTAATTTTTTCGAAGTAATTTCCGCCACATTCAAGGCACCTCACCATCCTCCGAAACCAATCCTTAAACCAGCTCTGCCAAATTTGACTAGGGGGTAAGGCATACTCGATGTTCCAGTGCCTTAAAAGTTTCTTATCACTGCAAAACCGCTTCCCTTTCAGCTTCATTTTCACATTTAGGAACGGCGTAAAGTCGCAGGGAGCAAGGTCTGAACTGTAAAGAGATTACTGAAGAAGTTTCTGTCGTGTGGTTGTCAAATATTCGTTGGAAGCTTTGGTACGGTGAACTCAAGCGTTATCATGATGAATAAACCAGATGTCCATTCTTGATTTTGGCCGCGTATCCCTTAGCTGCGATTGTGTGTAACTCCACAACTCCAGTCGATTTGAAAAATCATTTTCGACTTTGCAGATCGGGATCTTTTGACATCTGTCCTGATTGCTGTCCTCATCAGCAAAAACCCAAACTTTGTTTTGAGTTTTGGTCGGCAACACTTTCTGCGTCCTCCAGAGTGAAATTTTTTCGATGGAATTTTCTGCACCAGCTGAGTATGAAATAGTTGTACGATACGGATAAACATCACCTGTTGCAACAACAATTTCTTCTAAGCACTGATCTACCTTTAAACCATGCGAGAAGTTATAACACAAAACTGCCCGTATCTCATTTCGTGACCACGATGTCATATCATACTGCACACTATCACTGCTAATGAATAACTGAACCCACACACTTGACGCAGCGGCTACTGTAGACATGTTTCAACACCTAGTAAGAAGCAGTAGACATATAGACTTTTTTTTTCAACAACGCTGTGACAACCATGTCATGTGGTACCCTGTATATTAACATATATTTGTAAAAAGATTTATAACGATGTGAATATTAACATTTTACATGATCTAAGTTTTACCTATATAAATGAAAAAATTGTCCAATTGTGTTTTGAAGACAATCTAATACCATAATTCTACTTTTATCGTGAATGTGTGAAAATGCGAACATTTTGTAGATTCTGTGTTTAACTAATTGCATACACATCCATTTTAAATCAGCTTTTCAGTTACAAATTGGCTTCTTACTCGAGCTTTGTAGTAACGAGAAAACGGTAATCAATAACGAACAAAAACAAACCAGATCAGCCCCTTAAAGACCTTCAAATAAGTTGACAGCAACATTGGGAAGATGTATGGCTATAATTTGCAGTACCTAGCAACGAGCTAAATACACATTTGGCGAATTATATTTAAGATTAAATTCATATTAAATTCACACTGGTTTATGTATTTAAACGCAGGTGGATTATATTATTAAGTTACTATTGCTATTCTTCTATTTTCGGAAAGTCTAAGAAATGTACCTCTAGCACATTTCCTCTTTCAAAATAGAATATGCTACGTAACATTGACATTCCTAACGACCTAAGAACACATCAAAAGCTGAATCTCATCAAAGTTGTTAATTTCATCTAAAATCTCATTAACCCTTTCATAGCAAGGCGAAAAGTGGTAAACTACTAAAAGGAAAGTACAAGGGAACTGTAGAATACAACAAGTTTAGTTGGATGCAGCGCAATAAATAGAGGATGATAAACGCCCATGAACATTGTTAGCGAACGGCTGACTACGTATATAAAGTTGGAGAAATACTACACACTCGGCTACACTATTATGTTATATACGTATATACTTAGCGGATGAAGTTGTAAATTTCGTAGTTGATGAAAATTTAACGTAGTACTTCGTCCTAATCGAATATCAATTATCATCCTTTTACCTCTATGCACACAAAATTGAAACGGTAGGAGAGAGCGGCAGAGAGTCGTTAGATTGACAGGTTCCCATTAACCTGATGCAAAATCGATGCGGTACCGTAAAACGTTGGAGTGTATCTTCGAAAAAGCGAGGTAGGGGTCGGTTGCCAGTATAGGATGACCTGATATTGACCTTACACTGACTAATTTATCTCTAACTTTCGTAAACAGAGTACTGTTGAATCACGTTTTATCTGTGGAAAATTAATACAGAAAAAAATTGTTATAATGACGCGATCAATTTTGTAAACATCTCGATGAATCACGACTGAAGGAAACAACTAGTACATTACCATTTATGCATTTTATAGAGTTTATGAAGTTATGAATGAATGATTGTCAGCTAGAAAAACAATTAAGAATTATACTCGAATGCGTTGTGATTACTCATATATAGGTATGTATGATTAAAACTATGCTCATTATTTGTTTTTAATGTACGCGGATTGTTCCACGAAATTGTTGATTAATTTTCTACAATAGAATAATTTAAAGTTTAAGTTTTAAGTTTGTTTTGATGTTACTCATTTCTAAAACTCGACGGCTTCACCCCCCGTCGCCTCCACTTATTTGTTAGCTACATTTATAAATTTATCCTATTTGGAACACATTTGTATATTTTCGTTGATATGCTTCAGCCATGGAATTACTTTAACCGGTATTATATAAAAAAATTGAGCTAAATTGCTATTCAAGGAGGAAAAAAATGGTAAAAAGAGGTAGAGTTTTCAAACCAAGCCATAGCTAGGAAAATATGACGATACTATAACATCATTAACAATTTTATAAAGTTGAGTAATTCCTTTGGAAAGAATCACGCGTAGGGGAGTAATCAAAAACGAACTCGGAGGCAACGCTCATCAATATTTCAGTTAGCCTCTTCTGGTAATGGAACAGTGCAACAAACAAAATGTACCTATTTTAAATTTACCAGTAATTAATGTATCATACATAGAATAATTTTCTCAACCATTCTTTTGTATATCTCTTTCAAGATCATCGATCGTGTTGAAAGCATTTTTATTAAAAGTATTCAGAAACGTTACATCATAATAAAGTTACTTATTCATGGAAATATTAAAACAACAGAAACAAGAGTTCACAGACATATATATGTATTTTCGTTAAAATTTACACTTAAATTATCTACTGACGTACACATACATACATATATTCAAGTAAAAATATTATTCAAGATTTACATTTCATATGTTTGTTGATTTTTATTTCAGCGTTGTTTAAATTTGTATGCCTTCCATGGTGACCCATTTAATTCGGAAGTTCGCAAACATTTCCGAATATACATATATATTACCGGAACGGATGAAAATAAACAGAATCTCGTAAGAGTACGCCAGGATGTGGGTTTATTTATACTTAATTAGAAATTTTGATTTGCATCAAGTCACCTGATCCTTGCGACTTGAGTCTCATAGTCGACCGTGTTTAATTGCACAATTAAAAATAAACATCATCGAGATGTTTAAATATTTTCACTACTCTACTCTCTCTCTAACGCCGGTATTTACCGATGATAAATTCAAGTACACGCAATGTAAACCCCGCCATTAACCCTATCCCTTTTCCTACATTAAATTTCCTGCGCAAATATTCGAAGCGGTGCCACAGGAGCGGGACCAGAGATACGGGGAACTTCGATTGTGCCTCTTACCCGAGCCCTAGATGAGTGTACTCGTCGTGTCCGTGATGAATTGTACATTGATTGGGAGGAGAGTTGTCGGAATGAATTTTCAGAAATTAAATTGCTCGATATGCGTATATAATGGTGTTTGTGTGCTGGTGGTTTGAAGAGATATGTCCGTATCGATCCATTATAAAAAATTAAAAGCGAACGTGATGCTTGCGTGAAAGTGGAAATATTGCCACCGATTAGTGCGATTCATTTTTGCCGATTATTGATTAGATACGGTAAAGCATTTAAAATGCTTGTGTGTCCTATAAATTGAAAAGGGTTTCCCAATAGTATGAGGCACTGCGTCAGTTGAGGCCATTTGTCTTACGAGCAGCAATGTCGATATCATCAAAATATTGTATTTTCATAAAATATCTGAATCGTTAAAACATTATTTATATATGAGATAACGCTACACTGTTTAATGAAATATGTACAGTCATCTAACCTAGAATTCAAACTAAAATTTTCAAATTTAAAAATTGTTTTTAAGGACAAAAATTGTCGAAAACTTCCCAAATATTGATCTGAGTGCTGCAAACCTTAATAGTTATCGCTATAGTTTGTAAGTGTACAGATCAATATTTTGAAAGTTACCACGATCTTTTATACCCCAAAGATAGAATCTTTTTCGGTGTTTTAATTTTTTGTTGGAGTTTTGGGCAGCACTTTACGAGTTCTAGCAATAACTCACAGCCAAAGCACTCAGTTGAATAGTTCTAAATTTATTACGATATTTCTTACTACATATATTTCATTAACGTGGCTTCACGCATTTTAAATTCATATTTTATCTATTTAATGGGAGACAAATTTTTGCAAATTGTATTTTTGAAATAAACGACCCCTACCCCTTGTAGATTTAAATTAGTTGTGAATTTAGATTTTATGAACATAGTTCAGTTTTCCTGTTATTCATTTTTCTACGTTCAATTTGAATTATTCACGTTAGTGATATGAGAGATCGCTGAAGTCAGCGCTCAGTTCTCAGAGAGAACGGTGAGAGTTTCTTCAAAGAATTGTATTCCGATCGATGTACCATTCGCTGCTGAGAGCAAAGTGGTTGATAAAATAGCATTATAAACCGAGGGATATTGCTGTAACAAACTCGTTGAACACATTTGCACACATAAATTACACAGCGAGAGTTACAACGGTAGTCAGATAAATAACACTGCTTAAGAAGGTCTTGAAGAACTCTTTGGAGTGCAATCAAAACTCCAGTAAAAGTAATTTTTTTAATGCTTCTCAAAATATACTAAGCAAATATATTAGAGATTCGGGTAATAATCAAATTGGTTCCAAGGGCTCTTGTTTGTTTTCTTTTTATAATACAAGATATTCTGGTTGGTGGAATAGTTTTGAAATAATATCTGTGGCTCGTCTTTCATGCGTCTTTTCATTCCTTCAATACGAGTACAGTGACCTTCAAAGGTATCCGGACACGACTAGTTACAGAAATACTTTGCGCTCAATACTTTATTCCAAAGAGCCGCAAAGCCAGCTTACTACCTGCCGAGTGTAACTGTATTTCGTCGCTCTTACAATAATAATATTTAAGCTTCTGCAGCGTCAAGTAGATTAAATTATTGTTCCTTGTAGCAGCAGATGTCAATGATAATAAAAATATTTCATTCAGAATATAATTTGTGTAAATAGTAGATAAATGTAGTTTTAAAATTATTACAGGTTATTATTTATACAGGTTATTATTCACACTGGTCAGTATTATTACAGCTCATTATTCATACTGGGAATTATGCATACTGGTCATTATTTATACTGGCCATTACTTATACTGGCCGTAATTCATGCTGCTCATTATTTATATAGATAATTTTATATTCGACTGCCCTATTTTATACAATAAATAATTAAAATGATTACTACCTGACAGATCGTAAGGTAATGATTAGCAGCTGGGTATGTTAACAGCATTTTGTTATTTGTACAAACGTCAAACGACTTATTAAAAATGTCAAAGTCTCAATCGCAAAATGAATGCGGAACAACAAGTTATAAAAAAAATTAGCTTTTGAAGGTCACTGTTCTATTTATATACAAAAGTGAACCTTGTGCTTGCGTGAAAATCGGGTGTTGGTATGTTTGCAGGGACGCTGGAAAACATACAAGTAGCCATAATTTTTGTCCTCGTTGTATATAGTGATGTATTGTTGGGACATTTACATCGTGTTCTGTAATTATTTTCCAGTTTCGTTTGTTTCATAAATTAAATTTCTAAGTGTATGTATTTTCTGTACTAATATAGGTTCCACACATTAAAAAAAGTGGAGAGTGACTAATACCAGAGGAATTTTGTGTCTTCATTTCTAGTTGCATTCCGTATAGGTAACTACAGCGACGACGACTTCTACACGAACAAAGAAATTCAGTTTTTTAGTAATATCCCATTCATTATTTTTTATGGACATGCCAAAAATAACGATCCCCATTTTCATCCGAACATTGTTCCGCAAACAACATTTTACTATAAAGAATGACGTGTTGCTGTAGAATTTTAAAGAATTTCAAGGTAAGCTTAGCATCGTTAGTGGTTCGAAAGTGAAAATCTCTCAAGAGTATTTACAGTAAACACATTCTTCTTTAAAATAAGCCCGAGGTCAAGCGGTTTAATTCTCTTCTACATTCATTTTCATTTGAAGCGCAATTTATGATCATTTATCTAATTAGCGTAATTGGCGTTACGTTTTATCCATTACGAAATGATTCATCTCATAATATTGAGAGTATTCGCTTGTGTAACTGGTATCATTCTAGGAAAATTATATGCAGACACAGGAAATCGTTTACAACTTAAGATGTTATTTTGAAGTTCATAGAATTAACTACGAACATTGGCACGTTACAAATTCATTGATGATTATATCTTCGAAATAAATAGAATTAGGAGCCAGTCATATGTAGTTGATTTTTCAAGGAGAATGTAATATATAATTAAATTTGTGTTGATCAACTTTATTTTATTAGTAATGTTTAAGGGGATTGTTTGCAATGTAAGGCGAAAATGTAATAGATTTAGAGGGCGCGCTGAACAATCTATCTATGTATATTTGATTTTTATGGAATTAGTTTTAGACAGATAATGACTCAATCATTTCAGGAACAATTAGAGCATATTGTTGTTTGAGAGAGCATTATCTTTTAGTTATTCAGCATGATTGTATATAATTCGTTATAAGTAGGTTGTAGGTATGAACGACATTCCAAAATTTGTATGTTTTCTAATACTGGGTCACACAAGGTATTATATTTATTCACCCAATTACATATATTTCCTACTTTGGATTTCATATATGCTAATCAATTTTTTAAGGTAATATATAGTCAAAACAGAAACCATTCTCGAGTGCATAACAATCTATTTTTGTTTCTTAATAGCTGGTAAACATACTACGTCATTCAAAAGCACGATTCATGTTTTAAATGAATGTTAATAATTACGTGAAGATACTATAAGAAAACAGTGTGAGTCATGCATCATAAGCATAGTATGTATTTAGATATTTATTACGACCTCGTGACTAATTGAGCAGTTCAAATCGCTTCTCATCCTCATCGAGTCCAATCTTTAAAAAGTTTCTTGAAATGTATTTTTTGTATGTTGGCTACTGTACGTCGAAAGAACCAGTAGCATGGAAAACGAAATAAATGACGCGACCACTGGAATTTTACGAGTAGCAAAGATCGCTTGTTTTCCTTTTGCATACTAGATGCATACAATTACCATTTAGTAGTTGATCCTACTGTTCACCGTCTGGTAGACTCGAAACATAAATCAAAGTTATTAATTACAGTTATAAATAAATGTTCATCTCATCATAGTAATCGTGTTGTTTGTGTTTGTCTTTCTTTCAGTTGTTCCTTTTTTCGTGTTACTATACATTCTCCTTGCAATTTTATTCGCTCTTCCCGTCAGATATATTACACAAATGACCTTTATCTATTCATCTCGCTCCGGGCCGTTAATCCGTACGTAATCTCGACAAGGACAAATCCCGTGTGTTTTAAAACAACGTTGCCTGGTAGCCTAGGTAATGTATGTTTAATTTCAGATAAGGTTATTAATCAACACTCTCTGTCGCACACACGAAGAAGACGAGAACGTCTTTGATATTTACTATTCTTGTTATACGAGCTTCAAAGTGGATATGAGGAGGTTCTGGAGCGATCATAATCTTCTAGAGTGGGTATTATGAAACATGCATTACATGTATATTCGTCTTCTTTCACATTGTACTACATCAAGTTTGCGTAACGTTTGCGTTGAAAGCACAGTTAATTTCGCCGGTTTCCGCACGAGACTGACTTTTAGACGTATTTTATTCTGAAACTGATGTCTTCCCTTCCCTGATATACTTTTTGTTTTTACTTTATTTGGAATAAGTAAAGAACGTAATGATCGGTCACGTTTGGGACTAATAAAGTTAGTACATGTGTAGAATAATGTTAAATATAATCATAACATGTATATACAAGTATTTACATCTAGAGTTTTTGTCTTAAATATTAGTTTGTGAAATTCCTTTGTGAACATTTGTTACATTTTGATCTATACAATCTGGGCTTTAGTAATGGTTCTATTGCAATACTGTGCTGCGGTATCATAATTTGATATCCTTTATTAGATCAGATAGTGTCACCTACGATGGCCCATCAATTGCGAATATTCACACTCGAATTGTGTATTGACAAAACGGCAATGAATTTCAACATGTTCTGCAGCCCTGTACTTGTCTTGACAGCATGCCTTGTGGTAGTTCTAAATTTGACATGATCTAAATCACAGAGACAGCACTAAAAAGCTTGAACTACAATATGCTGGTAATGCGTATTAATTGTAATCTATCCAGCTTTTGACAGGGTTGATCATGGTGAGGGGTTTTGCATATGAAACCTTCGTTTCTTACTTAAGTAATCGAAATCAATATACTGTGGTGAAACATGTTGGCGAAAAGATTTCAAGATATACGTCTGATGTGGTCTCTAACGATTTGAGCGTTTCTATGGGGGAACCATTCTGGGTTAATTGTTATTTGATACTTACATAAATGATCTACTAATGCTCTAATGCTTCTGAATCTTGAAAAGACTAATATAATATTGTTCAATTATGATGCTTCATTGTAATTGAATGTCAATGGTCTTCGTTTGACTTCGGTACCACATTGTAAACTGTTGGGTCTTACTTTTGACAGTAGATTTAAGTCGGATATGCATCTTGACAAATTTATTCCGAAATTAAAAATGGGCTAACTGTGTTGTCAAAAATGAGAAAGAGCTGAAATCGAGATACTTTGCGAATGTTATATTTTGTTTACAATAATTTAAACATTAATTTTGGCTTTTTATTTTGGGGTAGTACTAGTAATTTTAAATCTAAACTACTTTTACAAGAGCATGCTATCGGAATTAAAAACAAGTTAGACTATACAGAATCATGCAAGATAATAATTTTGATGGAATTTTATAAGTAAATGCTCATAAATAGAAGACTTTGCTTACAGAGCGTTGTATTAAAAAATCTCCAAATTAGCCTGTATATAACGGGTTAGATATGATTGTGGTTGTGTACTTATTCCAAAATTCACCTTTTAATTATTTAGGAGTAAGACTCTAAGAAAGATAAATTAACCAGAAATAAATGCGCATTCTAAAAATAGAAATACTTCGTGCATTTAGAATGATGAAGTTGCTGTCCGTTTTAAGTACAAGCGCCAACACCACAATATTGAAAATATTTCAGATGCCTAGAGCCATATCCGTTTATTACAGTATGCAGATTTTTACAAGCATTCGTTGACCCATTCCCCATATCTATTTATTGCTCCATCTATTGTGGATCACACTGTATACTATGATCAATTATTGCGACTCTTTAATAAATTAGTCTAATTTAATTTATAATTATTTGTGAAAATATCTTCGTATAAGCGACTTGACAATGTTAAAAACATTACTCTTTATAATACAAGTTAAATAATTCCAATAAAAAAGAAAACATGACGGTATGTGTATACATTTGTTGTGACCGCAGTCCGATATTCAGGAAAAACCTATCACTTAACCATTAAACGCGAATAGATTTTATCGAGAATGTCATTATCAATTCCTTCATTTGGTCGTATATGATTTGTTTTACACATATTTAACATTCAAATGCTTTAAACACATCCGGTAGCGCAATTTGCAATTTAAGTACAGTTTCAAAAAGGACGATTAGTAGGGAGATAGGAGCCTACAGATGACATGAGTACTCACACGGAAACAACGTAACATGTAGCCCACAATAGATAGAAAAATATGAATCATTAACATACGATGTGTTATATATAGTTAAATCATTCAAGTTGGTGGCATTTCCTTTGTAACAGGAAACCATTAAATACCGTTACATATCACACACGCAGAATGACAATATTCATTGGTTTTAGCATGTGTGTTTGAGTAACTTTGTAATTAATTGACATTTCTAACGTGGACTTTGTACATACAACGTTTTTTTATTTATGTTCCTTTTTTTCGTAATTGTAATCATGAAAAAAATTTATAAACGTATAAATCGGGCTTTTGTGTTTCTCCTAGAAATTTCTATTATTCCACCATTTGTACGTGCGCACGCTTACCATTGCTCAGGAGTTAATTTAAGAGATATGCACGTACATATCTTCGTAATTGCAACATGTTTCACGTATTAACCTCGTCAAACGACCGTTTTACCATTGTTTTCGCGACATGACTATTGTTTAACCGTTCCGATTTCTTTTCTTCGAAACCTAATTTAATTTCTTTTGTTGCAGGTACGATACCTACATATATCGTTTATACAATCACAAATGAACAATCGAATTGTGATAATCGTAAGTATGTTCATATTCCTGCATCGTGCGCTTTGAATAAACAAAAGAGTTGCTTAAATAACTTGGTGAGTACTGGTCGTTGAATTTAATATGTTGGCTATTTATGCAAGTTTCCAAAACAATGGAACTTACTAACTGCTAGTCGAGACAAAGTTGGTATTTACTGTGAATTATTTACAGTGTAAATTGGACATTACTTAAATTTTGTCAGATAATTGTTAGCTATCAACGTCTTGCCGATAATATTTTCAATGTGTCGCACAATACATAGATATGCAGTATACCACTTTCTTATCGAGGATCCGTATTGTGCATTTTTATTGATGATTTGACTAGATGTAATGGTTTTTAAACGTTTCGTGCATCGATTGTCTTTAATGGGTATATAAGCTCTTCTTTAAATTCATGAACTCACTTGTTCTGATCGAAGATGAAGAAGAAGTCTTGTAGGTGAAATTTTGTTCTTTCTCAACAACACGTGCAGTCAACCTTATCAATAATTTCCAACAATCTAGTAGTTGATGTTGCAAACGTTGAATAAAATGAATGGTCATAAATTTAAACGACAGCAAATAAATGTTCAATAATTGTTAACTTGCATGATAGAAATATGCATTAGAGATGCATTATTACAATATTAGGACAGAGCTTCCTGCTTTCCACTTAATGCAGACTTATCACACTGTCGTTTTCCAAAGCCAAGGGTGTAGCTTCTCTTGGAAATAGAAGCTTTAATACCGGCCCTAAAATGAACCTCGTCCGGATTTATACGTGTTCGCATTTAAATTAATCAGGATTTAATGCGACCATAAGATGTAAGATAGGATAGATAAACATCGAAACATTTATAGCGACCTCCGTCGCAGCATGTTGTCGATTTAATTTCATCCTTGCGATATATACGACATTCGTATCATCACCATTCAATTCCTCGCCTACGCAATGCTACCGATGAGAAAACGAAGCTTATGTGTCAATCCTTTTGCGCCCCCCTAGAACCGTGCGTGTCGTATCAAGTAAATAAATTTGAATCCGGTCCCATTTTACCGCCCCAAACCAACCAACAGAGCGCATTTATTTATATACTCAACAGAGAATCTACACACACAAGAAATGTAGGGAACTGCGCTCGTATTTGTGCGTATATCCATGCGAATATATGCGTTATTTGCCCACGTACTTCATTGTATTTATTATTTCCAGTTCTACGCGTCAGATATAACGTCTTGTCGTGCGAAAAAAACGAAGTAGAAAACTGGAACACCACCGAAGCGTCGAAAAGCTTACATTCGATCGAAATCGGGGTATATCACGGATGTTCTGTCGCCTATCGGCTTCTGAATTACGAACTATTTTGCCGCCAGAATATCGAAAAGAACGACAAGGATGGCAATATTTGTATAGAATGATAGGAAAGGATGCCCGGTAAAAAACAAACAGTGAAAAGTAGTTTTGAGGCTTTGTGGCGATTTATTTTCGTGATGCGAAATGATATCGGTGTGTGTATAGCAAATAATGAAATCCCTATTCGAAATTGAAACGGTGGCGAAATATCGCATTATATCGCTATGTGCCTATTGTAGTAAAGGTCAAAGAATGCATTCGTGTGTTGCGTTGCGATTTGGATGGATAAAAAGTGTAATACCTTGTGGAATAAGGTGAAGTTCCACGTTGTTGTTGGTATATACTGAGAACTTACACACACCGTAATGCCTTTGGCGATATTAGTTCATCCTGGATACAAAATTCGTTGAAAAGATAACTACTACTACTTACTACCTACTTATGTATTATGATCGTCTTCTTCCGTGGGGCTACTTTACGTTTACTACAGTTAAATCCTTTCTTCATTTGAGATCGTATTATTTCAAATATTTAATGAACAGTCTCTTTTCTGCCTTCACTTGTCTTTTACTGGAAATCGTTGACATAGGTACTACTTTGAACTGCAATATAAACATACAATAGTTCTTAAAGTCTTTAAAAATAATATGGTCACTGACAAGAAATCTGTAAACAAATGCAAATTTTGTAATCGTAATCCAATGCCTTCTAAGAAGATATCAGTTTTTAATCTATTGTAAATGGAACGATCAGCTTTGCAGATATTAGGCGGGCAGAAATTGCGATACCCTAGCCACAATGAAGAATTACAAAAACATTTATTAGTATAATTGTGTGGCAGTTGGGTGATTTGTTTGATTTCTGTACAGACATGTACATTTCTTAAACGTTTAGGATGTATTTAGGCAGATATATTCTAAGTTTGCTTTTTTTTAATTTTTTTACATATTCAACATTTGTAAACTTTTATATTGAAGACAGCGATATTGAGCACAATGACGAAGATTCTTATTCTGTTCTTATTTTGTAAAGGCTTTGTACAAAATTGGTTACAAGTTGAATGATGTATCACGTGATGATGAAGACCAACCTTATAATCTATAAAATAATCCCATTGTGTTGTTGGATGCAATAAGAAATTGCAGTAATAACGAAAACCAAGATAATCAAAAGACCTCATTTCCTCAACAAGTTAAGCAAGAAAGGGGAAAAGAGATACCGGTGGTCCTACTTCTCTTTTTTAGCGTTGAACGCGAAGTTCCTAAGCCCTATAATCTCCCCGATGGGCCCTTCTGGTCCTTGATCAGTCCTACTCCCCCTACTTTGCGTTAAGAGTACTTTATCACTAAAACTTTCCTCTCTTTCCTGCCCCCAATCATTACCTACGAAGCACTCATGTGGTTGAGCCTGGCGAAACTAAACCTAAACAAGCTCGAGGTCTTCCAAAACAAAATCCTCAGGATGCTGGTTGGAGCCCCCTGGCTTATTAGGAACGATCAACTACGAGCAGACTTGAATATTCCATCCGTCAAGGACCATCTGTCAATCCTGGGCAGTAAGACGCTCCACCACAGCTGCCAACCCTCTGGTCACGCATCTGGCGGTACTTGACCCAGCCCGGCCGCTGCTCAAAGTGAAGGTTAATCGAGTGCTGAGCATCGCTGTTCCATAGGAGGCCTACACTGATGAGGATCACGACAACTTGGAGATCTTGAACTCTGGGGCAGAAGGATCCCACCCAGTAAATTAACATCAAAGGGTAGAAGGGTCCAGCGGAGAGATTATGAGGCTTGGAAACTTCGCGTTCAATCCTGGAAAAGAGAAGTAGGACCACGCAAAAAATTCATTATTACATAGTAATAATGAATGTCTACCGGTTAAGAACACAAAAATAGTAATACCAAGTGATATATAACAAAAACTAAAAATTTGTTGAAAAATTTAAAATGAATCAGAATTAGAAATTTATTATCATCGCAGAAGTTTCTGAAAAAAACATATTGCAGATACATAGATAGAAATATATTGGCGTTTGTATTGTCATGACTTCTCTCAAACATTAGAAATTATCATGATGGTTTAATCAAGATAACTATGCTAACTACTATAAAAAGACTTGGAAAAACATATCTACATCTACAATTCCCATCTGCTTTCTGTTATTGACTCCCTTACCAAAAGATTTGGCATCTTTCCCTATGAACCATAATTATTTATTGAAAAATGTGTGTTACAAGATACGAAATTACATGTACAGTGGTGACGCGATAATCCGAATCTTGCTTTTCCGGATTCCTCGGTTTTCCGCACCTATTTTTTTGTTCATTGCGTATTCTGTAATCCGGATTTTTTCTGTCTCGAATTGCGTACGAGAAATTACGAAGTTTCACTCAAACAAGTTCCAGCATGCACAGTTGCATTCATTTATTCTTCTATAAACCAACATCTTCAGAAGTTTCAATGGCTCCAACACGAATGTATATAGCTTTAACAATTAAACAAAGGTATGATATACTTGAAAAACTTAAAAGAGGACATTTGGGAAAAGATTTTGCAAAGAAATATAATGTTGGAACGTCAACAATTTCTATATAAATGTCTATAAATCAATTTTGAAATTATCTTTATCATTAATTTCTTTCCTTTTTATTGTCAGCTATGTTAACAGTTTTATCTCTGCACCGATTTAAAAAAAAATACGCAAGCCTGAATATCCGAAAATGGAATCAGAGTTATATGATTGGTTTTTAACGCAAAGGCAAAGGCATTCGGTTATAACTTTATTTTTTTTTAATCGCGTCACCACTGTATATGCTTGCAAAACTTCGCCAGAGGGATATAAGTGATATACTCTCATTAGGTACTGTAGCCAAATTGCCCTGTAGTGATATTATTTTAAGTAAAGCTTCCAGAGGACAAATTTTTGCATTTGTAATGATACACAACAGTCACATAGGAGATCTCGACCTAATAGACACTCTCCCAGATTGATATAAAATCAAAATTAGATCAAACGAGTTGTATTATCGGTTATTTTATTATATTCAGATTACACTTTAGTTGTTAACTCATAGATGTTGTTAAAAACGCGTGTTTACTGAGCTTACAAAACCGACAATTAGCTTAGCAGATTTTAGAATAGAAGTGGCTGAAACTATGCCTTTTAGCCAATGGAATAGTGCTCACTGCTGGAGAAAGTAGGAAGTGGAATTCTTATGAAAACAAAAGAACCCAATTGCCATATTTTTGTATTATATTCGTATTTTTACTTGTACTTTCCAAAAATGCTTGGACAGGTCAGATTAATTCATCTTTTTTTTGTCGGCGCCTTCTTTTGAATACAACGCCGGTCCATTTTTAATGGTTTGGATAGATTCTAAACTGATTTAGGTAATATGCATCTGTTCAAATTTGTGACCAATACTTTCCACAAAGTAATAAATATTTATAGTAAAAATATTGGCAAAGACATTGTATGTAGATAGAATTCAACTTTTGGCCCTTCTTCATTAATGGCTCAACGAAGTCTTCCTAGACAGGTGAATTGACGGAGCGAGTTTTGTTCAATTCTTAACTTGGTCTCCAGGTTTAACCGCTTTAGATGTTTTCTTCTGAGATCACATCAAAAGTAAAGTATACTTTCATCGGTCAACCATAGTTGAGCAATTGAAGAACGGTGTCTAGCCGAGATGAGAAAACTAGAACCAGTACTTATCCCAAAAATATTTGTTCAGTATTTCAACATCTATTGGCATACTACCAAGAACAAAATGGTAAATAATTTGAACAAAATCTCCAGTGTGCCATTCATTATGTTATTATAAAATTTATTACTTTTTCAATAAAATTTAAATACTACAAGCGACACCGCCTGAACATCAAACATATGATGATTAATCATATTAATTAGTACTAACTTTGTCGCAAAAGATAAATTTGCTCAGCGGTTCGAAGTGTAGGCGTGTATAGTACATGTGTAATGTGTATGCTGAAATTGATAAGTCATTTCCTTGTTTATTATTCTTAGCGCGCTTATTCGACCCGCTGCTTTACGATAATTGCAAAACACAACGTGCATGTTTGAGGTAAACATACGTACGAATATCTCCATTATTTGCACGTTCGAAACGCTTTATTAGTGTTTATGAGCTGTATAATACTTTTTCTTGTTTGCGGTTTTACATTTCTCGAGACTGAAAGGCGTATAAAATTGTATAGAATATGTAGGCGATGATGTTGTACACAAAGAAATACGAAATAGGATGTATAAAATGATACTTATAGCAGAGATAATGTTGATAATTTACCAGGAATGCTACAGATTAATATTGGGATAATCAAAGCAGAGATAGGCAAAATGCTTTTCTTCATCTTCAATCCGTTTCTAAATATCAATTCCTTCCATTCATTTATTGCATGTGTTGGTCTCTAATAGTTTAAAATAATCAGTAATTGAATTAGACTTATACAATTCTTTGTGTTTCGGATGTTTTGCATTTTGCGTTAGTGTATTGATTGTAAGAACTATTCACCCATTTTTACAACAGTTTTAAAAAAATTTTCAGCTAGTGTTATTATTAAGGTATTATTAGTAGAATTAGAAACTGGCCTTCTCTTAAATTATTTTTCAGAATATTATAAAACAATTCATTGGGTGAAATAAAAATTTTGATAGTAGTTTTGCTTATCATTAACATACTTTAAGATTAACAACTTCAAGATTAACAAGTTCTGCTGGTTCGTGTATCGCATAAATCTTTTCATATAAGATTCCACAAGTTTTCGAAGGAAATTATAGCAGTTGAAACAAGACAGTAGGAATAGAAACATATAAAAACCATATTGTTCTTCCGTTTAGCAAAGCATTGCGAAGTTCCCAGACTCTTTTCCCATCCTCCCTATATTATTACATATTTTCCTTATTTATCCGAACTCTAACTAATATCCATCCACAAGAAAAACACAATATCATATTTTATATGTTATTGGTCTTCGGTTTCGTGTTCGAACGGCCTGCTTTACTGTCGCGTTTGAAAAGAAAAGTCTGTATAGTTTGGAACGGGCGCAGAAGACGATGGCGGTGATTTGGTATGTAGGAGAGGAAAGCAGGGTGATGTTAATGGTGTGAGGTGTCTAGTCGAGAGAATCAGAAGGAAGGAAGGGTGGATGCGTAGAGTTGTCGGCAACGGCGGTATTGGTGGTGGTGGACGGATCCTTGGACGTCTAATATAGGACACATCAGGGCGACGGGAATCGCATTAATAAAGGGATCGCGATACGTGCATCGAAGTTATTGGATTCCGGACCCGATACGACCGACTGCGACTACTAAGAGAACGACCCAGCTATGCCACGAGCTCTACAGGCTATGCGACGACAAGAGAGATTTTGACCTCTGTTTTCTTCTTCACACTTATCGATCCGATGGAAGAGGATAAGTGCACGCAGACGGTTCGTTGACTACATATCTTCGTTTGAGAGAGCGTCTTTGGCCTCTGCTTTTGCTATTATTGGATGTGTATATATGTGTATGAATGACGTGATCGTCTGGTTTCGAAAGAAATAGGGTGAATGCTATTACATGTCTTAATAATGTGGTGCTATGAGAAAGCTAGAGACAGGTATTGCATTGAGTGTGCATGGCTTGAATATTGCGCAGGAATTTTCCAGTTAACGCTATTGCAACTTTAATTTGCTAATAGCAGAATGTGTACCGTCTCTACTACAAAACGGTTAACATTTTAAGGTTTTTCAACAAATATACTTATGATGTTTACAGTTTGATCTTTATATAATATTTTAGTGATTCTTAATATTCCTGTCGCATATTCCTGATAAGTGATAAAGATGGGCATTCAAACACAAACATTAAATTCAAGCGATCACTTCGCCCTTGTTTCAAATTTCATTGCTTTCTGTCTCATTGTGTTTATCTTAGTTAATTTTCTCTGCAGAAACGAAGACAATATTTTTTATTTCCCAGAAACACCTTCCCAAATTGAATAAAGTAATATACAGAATTAATTACTCTGGTTGGAAACTGTCGAACCATTTAAATTAAAATCCCTCCTGGCAAGAGTATTTTTCTTCTTTGCTGGAGAAAATTATACTCGTTTGCGAAAGCAATTACTGTTTAGTAGTAAAATATTTCAGTCGGAAATAGGGGCTTCCTGAACGAACGGTCACAAGGGAATACCAAAAAGTCTTAAAACGGTGTCTTCTCGCTATCAAATCAACCCCCTGCCATTATTTGCGTTAATATCGACAGGATATAAACGAAACCGGTAAAATTTAATACAATTTTTCATTTTAACAAAGTGCAAGGGGAGATAAGCTATAGAAATATGTATTATCTATTAGATAACTACCAAAAACTGAACTGAATATGAATTGCGTTGAAACTAGTTTATTTCTTGTTAACAATACAATTATATAAGATACATATGTAATGCTGCTGAAGCTTCTGAATTTCATCCTTGATTTCTAATTTTACAATTAGCATTTTGCTGCATATTATTTTGCGTGAGAGATATTTTTTTATTTATGGTGTGTTATGTTATACGAGCCAAGATGAAGAATAGTGTAAAAATAAACGGTACTTGCATTTCAATTGATTTTAACAGGTGTAAGTTGCTGTAAACTTTATTTTTGTGTTCTATTTCACTAGAAATGTAGAACTTCCATTGTTATATTATGTACTAGAGGTAACCGTTACGATTCTTAGTATTACAAAGGATATAACAAACCTTTAGACATCTAAAATACGTACTAAAGTGGTTCATTAAATTTAGCTCAGCCACAATCTATTATTCAAATGTCTTTGTATAATTTGCTTCTATGTGGGAACATACAGAACTCAGAATTTATATTTATATTTGTGCATTTTTAAATATCTTAACTGGTGTAGGTTTCTAAATTCACTGCATATTAATTACGAAGAAACAACTTTATTGAACTGTTTTTTTAACATGTACACCCTCAACCTTGCTACGTTTCGTACCAAAAAGCCAGTTATGTATATGCGAAAACATTATTAAGAAATGTTTCATGCGTTTGTGCCTTATATATGTACATCTTGCTTAGTACAATGAGAAAAAGAACAAAATTAAGTGATCAGTTATTCAGAAGTGCAGGTTACATATAAATTTATGTAAACTGATAATTCGGGTATATCAACTATTTGTAACTAGATGGCGCGCTATAAGTAATCGTCAATATGCTTTCAACAACTCAATCGATAACATACATCTGCGGCTCACAGCTGTGCGCATATCTACTTTGCGTTTAGAAAACTTTAAGAAGTAATCTTTTAAATAAAATTAATTGTGTTGCATGCAATTCGTAAACTCTTCACTAGAATATTGTGGACCACTATCTGAATATAAGATATTCGATCTTCCATGTCTAGGAAATATCTTTTCAAGGTGGTTAACAACTGAAGCATTAATTGTTTAACTTGTTAAAAGTATGTACAATAATTACATATGTTTTTCCTATTGAATTTAAAATGATCCGTGACTAGTTCCTCTCATGGATTGTTTGTTGCTTTGGTTATAATTTAATAGTTTGCACAATTCGTACAATTTTTGTTTCTTTATATAGTTCTGGGCAACAAAACTGTCCTCGAGTTTTTAGAATTGTCCTTTTAATTCCCAAATGCTTGTAGTGTATTATACACTGAAAAAAATTTCTATGCGAATTTACAACGATAATCGCGGGCAACTTTGTTACCCACGATTATCATAGTAAAATTACTATCTGATGTAATTTTTCTATTCCATTAGTAAATAACCAAGCGGAATATGCGATTTTACAAATCATGACTTTAGTTACACAGTTTGTATTTGCAACATTACAAATCATGCTAGTATATTAATTAAATAGTGGTGTAATGTTACAAATACTCACTCAATTAAGCAGTATATATGTACCTATATTTATGCAAAAATGCTAGTTACTATTCCAGTATAAATAATAAATTACATCTACATATATGTATGTGTCTATAGTTCGATATTCTGTGATGCTAATAAATCTAAAAGCAACAGCATTTTCATTAATTATATCAATATATTATTATAAAATCAAAAACTTTATAAGATGACGATACATCCATTTATGCCTCCTTCTAATTCATATAACACAACTGCACACATGGACGCTAGTATCTAGAGTGCATTTGTATTGCAGTGTACCCAATATCCACCTCGCAGCTGATGCCTTGCATGTTTCTGCTTGACTTGCATTTTTCTACAACCGCGGGCAAAAATAAAATAATAAATTTACAATTACTGTTTGGAGATTTACAATGTATATCAGGGTGATAAAGCAAACTAAACAGTAAGATTCACTACACCTTTGTAATGCACAAAGTAATACTGTGTTGTTACATATAACGTTATCGTAATACTACATATTTTACGTTTTTTTGTCAACCCATTGTAATTTAACAGTGAATATATATGTATATCTTCATGTTATTGTTTTGTACGACTATTTTCATTGTAATGTTAGGATGTTTATCTATGTAATTTTACTGCTATTTTTTACAGTGTAGTTGCCATGTCTTTCTTCATCGTAATTGGAATAATTATTTGGTTTTCTTCTACCAGATCAATTTTAGAGTTCTAAGATGGTTTTACTGGTTTCTGGTTCCCAGTCTTCCCGTTCTAATTAGTTTTATTAATATTTGTAAAACCGCTTCTCTTTGTTTTTGTTCCCATCTGATCGAATTTTTATGGTCTAATTCAATTTAGTATCGGTGGGTTTCATCTGTAGTCCCTACATCTTTTGCGTCATCTTATTTAAGGAGACAATATGTGCTAGATAGTGTTAGTTGTTTACTTGTGGCTTGTGATGAGTTTTCATCACAAATTTTTTGCCATTATTTTTTGATACCCTCGTTTGATGTTTTGCTCTATAGAAGGCAACAAAACAGCCTCTTAAACTTTATGTTTCTTACTATCACAATCTGTTGTCCTAAAGTATAATTCGTAACTTTTCTTTTCCATATCATACAGTTGTGATTGCTTTTATTATTACGGGGACATAAGATATATGTACAGTCTGTTCCAAAATTAATGTCGCTCCCAACGCCAAACAAACCCATAAAAATGATGTTTCCCATAATCCTATACGATTTTTTGTTAGTGAATACTAATCCTGTAAATGCAGTGCAAACCAAATATCGATTAAACTTCAAGCATCTAATTTGCATTAGTAGTTATAATGTGTTTTTCGGCGCATGGGGTGACATTAATTTTGGAACAGACTGTACATAGCGCTTCTGTTTGTTCTAAGGCTGGATACGAGGCAATTAGCCTTTTTTTCAGCTAGGTGTTTGTGGTCCCTCAAACTGCGGGATTCTAAAATCGAAGCACCTTGTTTTGAAGGATATCTGGTGTTGGATCAGGTCAGGGGCACTGTAAGTGAGAATAGCTCGGACAAATACCATGTAAATCATGATCTTGATGTTCAAACTTAGAGAGCTATTCTAACAGACGAAAGGAGCTACAGCCCCGCTTGCTCGAAGAAATTTATCAGCTAAGGTGGAAAAATGTTATTTCAACGTGAACCTAGTATCGAGAGTTATTCCCAGGTACTGCATGCGGATATTTCAAGATAATCTGTGACATAATAATATGAAAATCACAAAATGTGCAGCATGTGCTAGATAAAATAGAAAAATATATTAGTAACACATTTTCTTTTTCATATCATTTAATTCCTTGCCTTCTATTGCAATCGTAATGTAATAGATTATTGAAGAGATTTAGTAGAAGTATCACATGTGAGCAGTGAACACAGCATGTGAACATGGTGATAAACATTAACGTATGTAAATATAGGTAAATGCATATCAATAAAGTGCGGTGCTTTTGATAAATATCGAAGTCATTGATAATGAAATCACAGGTATATAAAAATGTATCATTGTTAATGATTATAAATAGTATCTATGTGCAAGTTACAAAACTAAACACTTATATAATAACTTAATCTCTATAATATTTTCAAAATTTCTAGCTCCATCTTTGTTTCTCTGACATTTCTATTTACACTAATCAATACTTATTCTTGCATGACGAGCCAACTGGCAACGCCATATGAGTGCAATATTGACGTTAGTTACCAATAATTTAATGTAAGATGAATATGTGTTATATTCCCGTACAATTAATCTAGATAAATTGCATTTGGTACTCATGATATAAACGCCAGTTCATCTCTCCGCATATTAAATTCCACTTGAGATAACCTAGCGATAGGGAAAACACTCATTTGCATTATATTGATTGATTCGATACATGATACCCTTGACAATAGCTCGTTATCTCTCGTCACTAACTGTATATTTTATAACAAAGTGCCAGTTAGTCCTTATCGAGAAGCGAGGGATATCAAATTCGGGCGTCTTAATCTACTCCCGCAGGGATGACGCTGTTGTCAGGTGAAAAGGAATTAATCAAAGGTAAACTGAAACTCTTAAAACGAGCTACAAGGTGATGGTGGAGAGGCACGTTCCAGAATTTGCACTTAGTCCGTCTAATTAAAACGGAAGAAACGAAAACCCTCTAAAATTGGATACCTGCCCATTAAAAATTTTATGCGTTCTGTATCGTTCGGGAAGAAGTCAGTACATAACTGTACAGGGAGAAAAAATGAAATTTAACAAGGTAATTTTGGTATTGATTTTACCCAAAAGATACAACAATAGAATCATGAAGGATTCGTTTTAGTAGCTAATAAGTAAAATTGTATTTCGGGAAGAATTTTTGGAGTTCGTTAGGAGTAAAAGTTCAAATCATTTTTTCTCAGAAGTTATTATGGACACTACACTAATTAATTTGGCGTGGAAGATAATTGAAGCTAATTGGCTACAATTTTCACTACTACTTTTCTGTAAAACGCGAACTGTTTCAAAAACATTTTATGGTACTGTTAGGCATTTGATGACGAAATTATTAACTTTTCCCAATAGCTCGTACATATAAGTTATTTTGCATACGTGTACGAAAACCTTACACGTATATAAATAAAATTTAATTGAGCGAGTTACTTATAATGCCTATACTTATTCAAGAGAAACATTTTTTTAAAAGCATATAAGAGAAAAAAGCAATTTTTTTAATTAACTATAGCGAAAACACAAAGAGTAACAAAATGCGGCACAAGGCGCAGTAGGTGATTTATAAATGACGCTACTGTTGTTTATTATTTCTTGTTATAACACCGCCTTTACCAAGGATATCTTTACTATAGAAGCGTTGGTATCTTTTTTAGTTTCGTTATGTTTCCTACATTTATACGCAATTCTTTTAGTGAGAAAGTTACGTAAATTGCAAAAAAGCTGCTTTTGTTTGAAGTAACCATGAAAGATGTTCTTTTTAACAAAGCCAGTTATCGTTGGTTGTTAACTTAATATAAAAAATATAATAATAGTTTGTTAGCGTTTGAGTATTTCTAAGTGAAAATAAACTGCAGAGATAAAACATTTTTATATTTCTATTGATAATGTGTTAAGCTAGTGTGTGTTAAGTGTTTCGTGGTTATATAATATACACCACCTCACGCAAATGATTTGTGTCTATTGATTACCTGCTAACAGTAAATTGTCATTCCAGAGGTTTCGAAGACAAATAAAATAAGATCATTCCTTCGAACAACTGATATATCTTTCTTTCAGTTGCGATTGATAATGATCCTGTCTAATAATTGCGGTGTCGGTGTTTCTTCGTTGGAGGCAGGAGATCGTCTCAGGGTGTTAGACCTTGACATCGTTGGTGGGGCAGAATCTTTCGTTGCTTTAGTTTCAGGTGCTGTAAGTAGATGTCCCTCTGTAAGCGGAAAGGTGATGACATCTTTTGGTTTTGGCGTTGACGTCAGCGGGAATTCGTTTTTTCTCTTCAGTGTTTGATTGCATGCATATGATTGAAGGGATTTACATTAAGTGATTTTGATGTGGTATGCTTTCGGTTGCTGATAGATCTAGCTGCTAATTTTTAAAGAAAAGCGCAGAAGAGTGTTTTCCAGATTAATAGCATTGTTTCCGTTAGGAATAGTAGAGGTTAATTTTGTCTTAGGGTTGGTTAGCGGCGGAAAATGAATTTTAGACGGAGAGTTAGGATGGGTTTTTGTTCATAGATTATCGCTCGGTGAAGGAGCGTCACTCCATCGATTAGTTGGACTTCTGACGGTAACGGCCATGGATTTATTGCTTCTTCTAGTCGCATCGTAGAAGATTGGACAATCAACGTTGCCTGCTGGATGAACCTGGGTTACTGTGGAGCATTTACCTGCACTGAGACAAGTGTTTTCTAAGGCCAACAAAGTTGACTTTCTTACATTCATTTCGTTCAGAGAAGCAAGTTCTCTCTTGGAACAAGAATACTTATTTGACACAAGACGATGACTTTTCTTCCCAACAGTAAATGTTTTTCTTTAAAAATCTCTAAGTTCAAGCAAAAGTCTTGATTTTAAACTTTTAGTTATCATGCACTGCATAGTGCATAAGTAGTACCTATACTGACGCGGTGCGATTGAATGGAGAGTTATTTGGTTCAAGAAAATATATCTTTGGATTTTCAAGAAAGTGAAATATTTCACAGAAAACAATGCTTTCTTGCTTATATAGGAGAATGAGAATTAGTTAAATTAAGTAAGTCTTACTTGCTCTTAGTAAACACTTTTCTGTGTGTGGAATGCACGTGGCTTTTTACATTTATGGGGTCTGCACATTTGACATAATGTTGTTGCCTTTGCAATGAGCCTTGTCAATGGGCGTAGCTTCCGAAAACCAAGAGGTGTGTTGCACTCTAAGTTTATATGCTTAATGCGTTGACGCTTGGGTCAATTAGCAGTCAGTCATCTTATGAGTAAGTCATCGAACCAATACGTAATAAGTTGCCAAACAGCCTTAAGTCTGACTTGAGTGAAACGCAAAAACGCAAACTAAACGCAAATACGTCGGTGTAAAGCTTAGGCCAAACGATCAGATGTCATTTAATCAAACCTTTCTGTAGATATCAGGTATTGCTTTACAAAACTATTTAGAGATCCATTTTGACACGCTGAAATCAACTGTGTGTCATTAATAGAAATGAAAACATTAGGTCCAAACGTTTTTACGCGACTTGCTTGATACACCTTACTCTGTCGCTGATGATGTTATCGTGTGTCTCACTTCACTGTTAACAAGCAACCAGCAGCATCGTTTCTACTAGTATACTTTAATTTCGTGTCAAATTATCTGAGCATACAATATTTTATTTATTAAATTTAACATTAAAGGAATGTCTAAATGAAAATACGTTTCGTAACTCTGTGTTCACTTTAATTAATGTTAGTGGTTGATGTAATAAAAATGTTTTTAAAATTATGTCAAGCAAGTTTCAATGCAGTTTTCTTATAATTATTTTAGCCTTGTAGTATGTACATATGTGTGTACGTTTGTGGCAGACTTTGTGAAATGAAACTGCTGTCACGGAAATTGTAATTTTTTTGTAAGCATAAAGAAGTCATTTTACTATATTAACGTTGTTTCAACTGTAATATACAGTGAAATACGTTTAACACGAAACTGACGGGACCGAAATATTGTTTCGTGTTAAAAGATTTTTGTGTTAAAGGATTTACAAAAACTGTATATACAGGGTAGGGCATTAGTGCGAGGAAGTCCAATTACTCCCGTATTATAAGAGAAATGAGAAAATGTTACTAAGATATTGAAGCGCATGGGGGGCTATAACCTAAAAATATTTTTAACTATACAGGGTGTCAAATAAAGACAGAGTAAATTAAACTTGCTTTATTTTAAATGGACCACCCTGTATATTTTTACTGTTTACTATTCTTTTAGGTCTTACCTTCATTATAATATAGAGTTTTGCTATGTTACTCAGTTTAATTTGGAAGATGTGGGAAGTTTTGCATGAATTTAATAACAAAGTTGGCGCCTCCTACCGTACTACGGCTTCTACATAAAATAATTTATCGGCGTATTCATTATTTATATACAGGGCGAGTCATAACTCGGAATGTTTATTTTCTCACATATTTCAAACGCAACACCCTTTATTTTATTATTGGAGTAAACTCCTCTCTTCACGAACTTTATTATTTATTAAACATTCGCTATAGCTAAATGTGCTAATTTTTGAGTTATTTGCGTTTCTATAAGTCGAAAACATGATTTGAAACAAAAATGGGTCTGATTTTAATTGGTTCACCGTGATGCCGAGCTAAGAAATAATAAAGTACCTACGGTTGCAGTTTGTTTACAGTGGAAGTAGTAGCAAAACAATTAGTAGTTAAGCCTCTTAAGTATTATCTGAGACAGAATTGAATGAGAATATTGATATTGATGATATTAATGAGCTTGAAGTTTTGATATAACAGAATAATTGTATTGGTGTTTAAAAGTATAGATTGATATGGTTTTTGTGTTGGAAGGAAGTAATAAGAATATTTTGCTCGCAAGAAGACTTTATCATCAGCAATTCTCTAGTAGACGACAACTAAGAACAGAAGCTTTTCAAATTTTCTTGCAACGGTTTTGTCGGACTGAAACTATGAATTATGAAAAATCTAAATGAACCAATACCGTTTAAACAGAAGAATAAATGCATCTGCATTATGCGCAACGGCTCCAAGAGTTCATTGGTGGCGACCATAGAGAGACCATAAAAATAAATACAGAACAATAAATAATTCTGTAATTAACCGATTGTTTTAGCAGTTGTGGTACATTTTGCAATATAAAATAAATAATACTTTACTTTGTTAAACCACTTTATTTAATATTGTTTACTGCAGTTTCAAAACCTTCCTGGGTCATTCTCAAAACTAAAGTCTTCAGTTGATCCAAGAAGGTTGAAACTGCATTAAACAATATTAAATAAAGTGGTTTAACAAAGTAAAGTATTATTTATTTTAAATTCTGTAATTCGTTCCTACTTCACTTTTTTTTTTTTTTTCAAGTTTCATAATTAAATGTTATCTTATTACCACTTTGTGTTTACCATTTTAGGTAATTTTTCCATTTAAGCAACTAGACTTGTAATTCTAAAATAAATTTCATGCAATCATAGTGATGGAAGTCAATCATAGTACTGTTTTTTCCACTCAACTTTGAGTCAGATAATGATAATTTTAGCGATTTAGGTATAGAATTGTCTTTTCCCAGATTAGCGGCAGTTTTCGTCTAATATTGCTATTCAACTAATCAAAATCAAACCGCTTTTTTTACTTACAATCATGTTGTTGACTTATAGAATAACTTAAAAACTAGCACATTTAGCTGTAGGGAATGTTTAATAAATTATAAAGTTCGTGAAGAAAGGAGTTTACTCCAATAATAAAATACAGGGTCTTCCATTTGAAATAGACGAGAAAATAAACATGCCGAGTTATGATTCGCCCTGTATATAAAAACTGAATAAGATAAATAAATAATTTCTGATGAAAGGAGATCACATTAGTTGGAGGCGCCAACTTTTTTATAAAATTCATGCAAAACTTCCCATATCTTCTAAAGTAAACTGAATAACATAAAGGTAAGACCTAGAAGAATCGTAAACAGGTAAACAGTAAAAATATACAGGGTGTTCTATTTAAAATAAAGTAAATTTAGTTTGCCCTGTATTTATTTGGCACCCTTTGGACTTCCTCGCATTAATGCCCCACCCTGTATATGTACATATACTCAACAAAATTTCGTTTAGTAAATTTTATTTACATAGATAAGTATGCATGCCTTTAACAAAAATCAATAAAACAAAAATATTAACAAGAAGTTACTGAAATTTAATACATAATTTGTAATTAACTTTTTTGAAAAATAATCTGATATATTTTTTGTATTGTCTTTTTTAGATAAACATTATCTCATTCGCTTTGATTTCAAATCCCTTTTAATTCTCGCTAACGTGGCAGCTGTTTTCATATTTTGTTCATTCCGAGAAACGATGTCTTTTCGTGTTAAGCGATTTTTGAGAACAAAAATGCATGCAAATACTAGTACTTTTTCGGGATCACTTTATTGTTTCGTGTTAACCGATATTTCTTCTTAAGCGTTTTCGTGTTAAACGTATTTCACTGTATAGGAAATAGTTATTTAAATGTATTTTTTTATTTTATCGCGAAATGCGTTTTTTACCTTTAATTTAATCTTCATCTATTACAATATCTCACGTTTTCTGATCCAACACGCGGGATACGTGTTCAAACTGGGGAAAAAAAAAGCTGGATGCTTTTGAAACGATAGATTAGGATACCTCTTGTTGTCCGGATACGGTGTCTTCCAACGTCATCTGCTGCTTAGAGCGTCGCTTCGATATTAAACATTTTCTGCGAGTTTCTCATCTTCTACTTTTCCTCGTCTGCCGACGCTAAAAGCTGGTGTTCGGCTCTTTGTTACATGATAGTGTTGTATACCGTCTTCTTCGTCTCGTCTTCGCACGCGGGGCTTCGCTATTTATAACGCGTTGTTATTAATTTCGGAGTTTCTGCTATCGTCCTTTTGTTGCTTTGTGCCGTTGCTGTGCTACTCTTGCTGCTGAAACCGCGATAGTCGGGAGGCCCTTTACCCCGTTCCTCGTTCTATGTTTGTATGTTTGTGTTTCGAGTGCGTCTCTCTGGTATAGGACGTTTTAATGATGCGCATACCGCTTTTATTGCTTCGCGTCTCATTAGGGAGAATGTTGATCTCAGACGGTTCATATGCGATTGTAATTGCATAAGCGCTGTTTAGTTCTCTTCGCGTATGCGAATCTCAAGTAATAATCTCCTCGAAGGTACAGGGAAGCGGAAATATCTTGATGGTTGTTTAGGTGAATATGTGTATTTAACTATAATTGTTTTATATGTTAAAATTAAAGGCTCACTAAATGAATGAAGTTTATTTATCAGAGGAAGATGATGACGGTTATTTCTTTTAACACAAGGCGCTTTATGACATTTTTATTGCTTTTAAAGTGGAAATGTAGCACTTTAAACGCAAGAAGAATTAAAGAGAACTTTTTAACCGCGTGCTCGGAATTTAATTGTGACAAATATGGCACCAAAATAAAAAAAGCCTTTACTTTGGAGAGTTTCACTTATCAATAGTGTTCTGATAAATTTATTTCCTAATTTTAGTCTAATTAGTCTAATTAGTCTTCGAGATGTTGATGTGTAGATAAGATTTTACTTGACGTTTTGTTTGTAATGCTGCTAGCCTTTCGATAGAATTTCTAATAAATTGTGTTGAGAAATTTTCGTATAAGTTGCATCTTAAAAATTGCATTAGAATGAAAATTAATCCTACAGCTGACATCCAATTTTTACTGCGAACTTTTTATATTCATAAATAGCGTAAGGAGTAACAGTCAAGAAGTTTCTGATTCTAGTACAATGAATAGTATGATCGCTAACCTATTAAGACCATTAATGAAAAAACAGTGGTCTTAACATGTATCCTTGCGGCATACCTGCATTACGGCATAAATAGTTCGAGGGAAAGTATCCGCTGTTACAACGTTAAATACATAAACGTATATTTAGATGATTCTAGACTAGTGGGGTTAGCAGGTAATGGTAAAATCTTTTATAAAAAATAGAACTCATTTATCTAAGCTTTCGAATTTTATTGAATTCATCATCAGGGTAATCGCTGGTTTCTTGCTCTAATCGTAAATTTTTTCGGCTTCTTATTATTACTTGTTCTATGTATGTATATTATATTGTAGATTTACCTTCTGACGAAGAATTCAATAAAATTCGAAAGCTTAAGGTTTATATAAATGAATTATTTCTATATTGTAACTATTTTTTTTTTATAAAAGATTTTAACATTTGGTGCTAACCCTACTAGTTTAGGATCACCTAAATCTACATTTAGTTACCACATAAAGCTTATAGTTTAACTCAGATCTATTTACCTAACAGATATGAAAGCTTCCGATCGCCATCTCTGCAACTCAAATGCAGTAAGACTCAGTTTTATTATTTAGCAACGCAGTGGTTTCCAAGAAAACCATGCTACGAATATTCATAAAAGAGGGTTTGATAGCCACTATATTATTTTCTTATTATTCATTTAACCATTTCTTTTAAATCAATGGTGATCAGCTGCTAGTCGAAGTTATCTCACATAGAAAATGCACATCAAAATAGAGGTGGTATTTATTTAATCCGTAGGCTCACCACATTTGAGAATATGTTCTGCCACTTTTAATTCCGCAGAATACTTAATGATATTTGTCATCTATTGCGTAAAAACTAAATTACACGTATTTGAAATACAAAAAAAAACGTTAAATAAATTCTATGAACATTAGCCAAAACCATGAAGTGTTTGTTAGATAGTCGACGTTAAGGAACTTTAATTTTATTTCAGTAGAAAATGTTTTCTAAAAGAATTCGAAACAACAACATAATAGCAATAAATACAAAATAACTACCTGTTTTAAATAATCTAGCAAGAAATTTACCACAACCTGCGTTTTAATTAAAGAACCATTTCAGGGAAAAGGAAGAAACTAAATTAATATATAATGGCTAAATATGAGAAACAGGAGATTCCTTTATTCACTATGTGTTTCACTATTGTAACTGCAGGAAAACCGCTCTATTTGTACAACAAAATTGAGTTTTGGGCGAATGTTTAAAATGTCAACATTTGTTTCAAGGATACGTTGACTCCCCACATGTGCATCGACTTGAACTATTAAAAAAAAGCTATAGTTATCAAATTACAAATGTTACAAATCTACACCACAAAACTAAGAAGAAAGTACCTACATCGATTATAGAATTAAAAAAATGAAAAAAATACGAGTTTCTGTTCCTGACGATTGAATTAGATCAAATTGGATGTTGCGTTAATTATTGATGACCTGGTTTGATCGTGTGGATCAGAGTTACTACGCTTGAACAACATGCTTATTCTTATATTCTGTCTATAGCTTCTGTAGACGAACTAAATAACAGTAGCCTATGAATCTAAGAAAATAGTGAACTCCAAAGAAAATGAAACAAAGGAACCCTGAAAATGATTTTATTAAATGATAATATAATAGACGGAGCAATAGAGGAGCAAACCTATCAGCCTTACCTATTTAAAAATACATAATACTTTAAATTTAGTCAATTAAAAACTTTATAGATCACATACCACAGTAAAAATTTGTTAGTAAGTTTCTACCTGAGTAGTTTTTCTTATTAAAAATGCTGTTTTCAAAATAATTATATCAAGCCGTTGACATATTGTTACGGAGCGAAATAATTAAATTCAGCAAAGCATCGACGGTCATAACAATACATATAGCGATTCTTATGAGTATTCGACCAAAAGTGCGTAGTGAGACAGGACTTCGTCTTGTTTATGTTAAATAATGTTATAGGGTATAATGGAATTGTTATCATATAGTTCTCGTCTCCATTCAGCATTTCAATAAAAATGGGATCTAAACTTTTATTATTGAGAATTCTTCCCTAGTCGTATAAGTGCAACTGCTGCATCCTCCGACCAATAATAACAATTTTCTTGATTAACCAAATTGTGCATATAAAACTGAATCCATTAAAGTAGTAAACATATATTACCTTCCTAAGAATTTCAAGTAGTTTCTTTGTCTTTTAGTTTAATTTGCGTTAATGTATGCAACGGGTATTCGACATTGTGCGCAAGAAGTTAGCAGCTTTTTGTCCGCGCCTGTTTTCGTCGCTTTTATCTGCATAGACTCCGTCGCCGTCGTTATGCAAATATAATTGGGAAACAAAGTGCAAATATTACGTCTTTCGCCCGTTGACGAAATTGTGTTAATAATTCGGCAGCAGCGGCAACAGCAGTACTAGAGCCCTTCTTCTTGTCGACCGTTTTGCCGGATCTCTTTAATTTCGCATCCTCTTACGTAAACAGAGAGCAGAGAACCCGGACGACCGGCACGATGATAATAATAGTAGTGGAAACGGAACAGAGCCTCAGGAATACAGAGGTCTTTGTGATGTTAATTTTTCCCTGCTTCTGATCTTCTCTCGGCCAAGTCGCCCCGGGCGAGGAGCACGCGAACCAGGTGTTTTGCTGTTGATGTTTCTGAAATCGCTTGTTCTCCTTAACGAACTCCGCTGCTGCGGGTAGGTTGAATGTATATATAGATATACCCACCTGGATGATGTCAGTTTCTTTTTACTTCATCTCCGAGTTTATTTAAAGTTGCTGGTTTATTCTGGCGGGATAAATGGAGGATATTTTTTCCTAAAAATTTTGTTTTATTTTTTCTCTGGTGTGTGGGTTCTTTATTATCGTGCATTTGTCGTGGAAAATAATGGTAGCTGTACTGACGATTTATATTTTCTAAGAATAATTCATCGTGTATTGGTTGCTAGTTTTGTTTGTCTAATGATGGTATATGAAAAATAACAGTGATGGATTTAAAATATCCAACTTGTTATTTTTACAATAAAATTATTTGGTAACACTGGAATTAAAATGAGCGTGCACAGCTTCTTTATTTTTAATTAGTTAATGCAACTTGATAAACTGCTGTGCATTTTTTTATTTATCCTTCAACATTTTTCATTGTCTGTGGGATAGATTTATTTAGTAAGTAGGTTAATGTTATTTGTTATAGTCACATGGATACCAATACTCTAATTGATCGAGGTAAGAGGCAATTAAAAAAAATTGCATCAACTTAAATTGAGATTTAACGTCCTGTTAAAAGCAATCGAAATTACATTAATCTCAATACATTTACAATTTAATGAAAAATGTTATTAAAATGTTGCGATTATATAACATTAATCTTGGACATAAAAACCAAAATATTCATACTTGCTGATACATTTGCGGAACCGTTAGATATATGACAACGAGCAGAATTATATTATGGAGAAATTCTTGCCGGGAAGGCGCAGATAGATCAGGTTCAACCGCATGAGAAACTATAAAGGCAATAAATTATAAAGAAATGTTTTCATCATTGTATATTGCTTTACATGGCTTCGTACATAGAATCTAAGGAGAGATTATTTCGGTTGGCACTCGTCGGAATATTTATGCTTGAATACTGATGCTACGATGGCTTGTTTAAGTTAGGGATTTATGTCAGCCGATGAATCGATGTCAATATTATCGTTTGTGTTTCTAACAGTGTATATATTAGTGGACAAATAAAAGCTTTTCCAAATGTGTACTAATATCTTCTATTTGTTTAGGATGGGTTCGGAAGTATAGAATACATTTTCAACGACTGCTTGAAAATCAAATTGCTTTTAATGTGTATTCTTCTAAATATAAAAATATTTAGATAACTCGTGAAGTTTCTTATTAACATACAGTCTGTCAAAAGTGTTGCCAAACTCACTTGTCATTAAATTAACTACTGAAGAACGTCAAATTTGATCCATAATTTAACATGCTATTGTTTAATTTGATGCTGAAATAATGTTTTTAATTTGCAATCAAAGTCCACTAGCATCCCCTTCAAAATTAATTATAGAACAATATCTTCCTTGATAGTGAAATCTGTTCCCTTTCACGAATATACGCATCCTTGTACTAGTAAGGCTAGAGTGTTTGAGCTGCTGTCGATAAACATTCACTAGCAAATCTACAACTCATTAGCCATTAATGAGTAAACCGCTTTGGTAATTACAGGCTTTGAAGTGACGGGCAAACGTTGAAGATAGCATTGGCTTCCTTGTGCGTTACATTAACACGTGTATGCGGTTGACTCAATACTATTACCTAATAGTCAAATGTAATGACTGCAAAAAGTAGATGTTATGTCTGGGATTGCTGTATCTCAATTTACTGTATTGTGTGGTTATTTATTGTACTGTTTTTGGTGATTGCGTAATTGGCAAACAAGACGCGGTTGCAATATCGTTTGTTACACATCAAGAGTCAGAAACAACCACTTGGTGGTTTATTACTGTTTTGCCACATCGGTTCCCTTCGATATGTAGCATTAATTACAGTTGTTTGTCTTAATTGGGTTTGTTTTCGAATAAATGATCAATAGATGTTGTTATTGTTTATATGATTTCTTTTCTTTCTTCTATATATTTCGTTTCTAGAAATTTTAATATTAAAACACCACCAATCTCTGTTCGACCTAAACTGGATAATGATGAGTTCGCTGATACGACCAAAGGATCTTAAATTTTGTTTAAAATTATCTGGTCTTCTACATAAAATTATACGGTTAGAGTCAACCATTAACGTTTTGGTTTATAAATTGCTAGTTGAAGGTTTCAATTTTGTTTTTCAATATGGTTGTTAAAAAGTCAATCTACCAAAGCATGATTTCTACGTAATTTTATGTTGAATATCTTATCTTTTATTCTCTTGTATAAAGCGGCTGTCCTATTACTGTTAATCATCCACGATCACACATCCAAGTGAATATAGTTTTAAATGCTAACACTTTGTTCCTATGTAAGAAATATTCAAAAATTTCTCAATAAAGTGAATGCAGTGGTATTACAACTGAAAATATTGTGGAATTAATGGGAGGAGAGTTTTTTGTTGAGTGATTATTTCTAGTTTAGTTGCACCATATGTATGTTTAAATTATCTTAGTACAGATGTGGCAAAGTGGGGATAATTGATAAACCAATGTTGAGTATTTGATGCATTGGTCCAACTAACCTGCGTCGCATATTATAATCAAACAAATTTGATGAATACAGGAAAATAGAAATAGAAATGGAATTCTTTGTATGAGATAAATTGTCAGTGCTTGATATGGTAAATTTATATTGAATAATTTTGTAACAGTTAAAAAGAATAGACAACGGTGTACCTTCATCCAATTGTATTGTTGGGATCAGGTACATGTTGGAGGGTGGGAGAGATAGCTCATTACACATATAACACCAAATAGTAGGTGGTCCATTGTTTGCTAAAGTATTGGTAAGGGTAACCAGAGCTGTAGGTCTGTAAATAGGTGATGCAGCGATAACGATCTTACACTCAATGGCGAAGAAACAGCAGTGTGGATGCTTATTGACTTTCATCTAAACTTTGATTGCCACTATGTTTCTCTTGCAAGAACCTTGTGTTTAGTAATGCTTGACATGAGAAACATTGGAAATAGTGTTGGAATTCAAGCACTACGTACCTTTCTTTCATTATGCTTACGACAAGTCTCGATTACGCTATGGAATAGAGTCTTGGAGGTCTGTGCCAGTAGGGCATAGGTAAGTAAAAAAAAAAAGAAGATGTAGAGTGGAGGCCGTGGGCACTGAGTCATGTTGTAAAGAAAAACGAAGAGCCACGCTTAGTTTTATTTTATTGTATTAATTTTGCTTCAATTTGATTATAATTATATACATAATTTACACAATGCCAAAATGCAAAATATACTACTCTACAAGAATGTCCAATATTGAAATAACGTTGAGTACTGTATTCAAATTGTTGGTTAGTTTGAAATGTACGTGCCGTTTTATACATATTATTACATTTTTAATGAGACATTGTTCTTTTGTTATTTCATACACCTCTTTCATTTCCACAGGGTTAATCTCTGTGAGTTAACTTACAATAGTCGATAATAATTTGCAGTTAATTAATCAAGCGATCTACGTTTTGCCGACTAAATTAGTTCTATTCTTACTCACCAAATCTGATGAGTGTATTAAACTTCCAGTGGTTCCTTTTACTTATTCCATAATTCATAAATAACTGTTGTTCACTAAGGAAATAGTTGTTTTAACGGAAACACTCATAAAAATACAAAATACAAAATTTCACACTTTTCTTTTAGACGTTGCATGCCTCCTTTGTATCAAAGGATACATGCACAATTTTCTCACAAGTGTAACGGCACGTTGCTCTAGTTACAGTGAATTCATTTACATTTAAAAGCCAAGCCGTTAACTATGTCGAGGTAGTAACTTTTAGTTCTCACTGAATTGGATATTACGTGAACATTACACTTTCATTATATTTCCGTTATTACTGTTGTGATAGGTATATCATCAATTTACGTTAGCGTAATAAACGTTAGGATACGTCACATGGCGGAGATCCATCAATAACCTTGGGATACGTCCATATGCATACGAAATCATCTTGGGCCGCAGATGTTGCGCATCTATTACCGTTGCTGCGGCTCTAGCATGACTTTCGGTGAGGAGAACGTCATTGGTTTAACCGATATCGATGCATATTTAATGTCGTTTCGATGTAGAAAATGTCTATATACTGATCAGTATTAGATAAGCAGAGGGATTGTTGAAGCAAAATTCTAATTAATAATTTCTTTGGAGATTAACTGCTTGAAAATCAGACCGTACTACACGGTAATATTTGAATCTCAGTAGAAAACTGGAGATAAATGCAAAGTTTGAATTTGTAACTTTAGAGTTGGAAGTTTGTCTACAATAATAACTATAAACAAAAAAAACATTTCTTGCAATTGACGCGTTTTTTTAAATCAATTGTTTCATGTTTTTTGCATTTGTAAGTATTAAGACATATAAGTTCCGATTTTTTTTAAATTCTCATAGGCTACATTTTGTTTCTGAGGTGCTTAAGATAGCTTGTGGTCTAATCAGTATCGTTGTTTTTCACGATTCGGAAGTCCTGGTGAAAATACGTGAAAGCTTGTTTGTGGACCAATCGGTTGCAGTTGCCCACATGTTTCAGGTTGTTTTTTGTTTGACGTCATATCATTTTTTGTTTCAAGGTATTTTTCTAAAATATATCATTTTTGAAATCTGGTTCCGCCCACTTGCAGATGGACACCGCCCTGTTACCTTAGCTTGCTTACAACTTCCAGTCAAAGCCGTCCTATCCCGAAACGGTTTTAGTTCGAGCTTGTCTTCCTTTTTCAATTAACAAGGGGATATCCTTTTGTCTCAGGTGTTGATTATTGCCTCTGCTCGGTGAATGTGAAGGGAAAAGCGATTTGGCGATACTCACCTGTTCTTCACCTTTTTTGCATAGTCCTAGCTTCAAATGTTTGTCTCACCTTCTTTAACAAGAGTTCACCACGCATGCCGTTTAGTTCTTTGCACGGCTTTTTGAACAAAGTCCTGCTCGTCACTTATCTTTCATGGCATTGCTTTCTCCTGTTATCATCCACACCTTGTTACAAGATGTGACAAGGGTTCTGTTTGCACAACCGGTATACATGTTTTCTGTAGGTTGCCTTCTGTTGCGGAAGTGTAGCCGCAGTTGTGAAGCTAATTAAATCTTTTGCTTTTATCTTTGTAGATTGCTGATAATTCGGCTGTAGTAGCTAGTTCTCCAGTTTTCATTACCAGTTTATCCATATCTTCGCTTTTGACTCTCCATCCTCCATTTTTTGTTGGGTTTTCAGGGTGTCCTAACTTTTTCATAGGTTAGAAAAGAATAGAAAGCTATCAATAAGCTCAGAAAAGATTATGTTGATGACAGCTTAGACTCTCGTCCTCAAGCACTTATTACGTAGTAATCTGTGGGTCTATTCCATATGTAGAATGTTGATATTTGATGAAAGCCGGAGCATCTCCCTGATTGCGCACCGCCAAACCCTCTTCAGGTATTGACCCGGCAAATTTTTTCTTCCTTTTTAGATCCCCAAATTAGAAACTTAGTACTAAACTCGTTTTCCAGCACAATTTCCTTGCAATGCTGTTTTATGGAGGTGTGTAACTATTAAAAGTTTAAGTATATTATCTATTTCGTATTTTGAAGTAGGCATATTTTGCATATTTTTTGAACACGGTTTTAAGTCACCTCTAACTTCATTTACCATAATCTGTTTAATATCGTTCTCTTTGGATTGAAATAAATGGGGGTTAGCCTGAAGTTAAGTAACTTTTTTAAATATATGTCATTATTTATTTCGTTTTTTATGTTGTTTAAGTTTTTAAATTTTTTAAATGAGACATGAAGTTCTTTCCATTTGGCTATTTTCGGTTTAATATTTCATTGAATACTTTCAATATTTATTTACTTTCAGTTAAGTGTTCATGTTTCATATGTTTTAGGTTAAGTTAAGATTTAAAAACACCGGCCCCAATTGCTACTGTTTGCACGGTAATAAAAATACTCATTTGTTTTATTTATTATGTTATTTGTACTGTTTTCGTTTTATTTGCAAAAAAATTTCTCAATACCAAGAAAAAGGTATTTATATTTTAAATAAATAAAGGCTAGAAAACGAATTTATATAATATAATATTTAATCATGACTATGTAATTTGATTTAATTTTTCGTTATCAGGGTATCATAAACTACACCTGAGCAATCTAGAGAGCTATCATACATTTAAAATAGCACCAACTGAACTGTACAGTAGTAAAGTAAGTTCTGGTTTGTAATTTGCTACAAACACATATCAACATACATAAAAAATCTATAAACGTATTCAGAAAAGATTTAATTACATTTGCATCTGTTTAACTTGTTGCAATCACGCTACACTCGCAACTACAGTAATCGAGTTTTCTAATTCGTACATCGGATCCATTTACTTGCAGATACCTGTTCAAGTTTATTCGTTAACTTTTGAAGTGGATTTTCCCCGACGATGTGACACTGATCGGATATTGCAATTAACGCGAAACTGTTTCGGAATTTAATGCTTTAACACGATGAAACGGGTAGTTGTTTCGAGCGACGCTATTATACGACATTTACAAATTAAAGCTAAACGCAAACTTGTTTTTACTTCTCTCTAACTAGTACGGGAAAATTTGTTAGGCATTCACCGTGAAATTGGGATTTGATTAATCAAAATTTGATGTGTAGATTTTACTATCATATTAATAATAAATAAGTTTGATAATTAACACGAGATTATTTCTTATATTCAAAACGTTGTCGAAAAAATGGATTTACAAATTTAATATGAGCTATATGATATCCCGTTCTTACTTCTCTTCAGGGTGTAATAAATTCCAATAACCTTGTAACATTGACCTGGAATGTTACAGGAGAGCTCTAAACCACTAATTCGAAATTAAAACAAAAAGCCATTTGATGGAGATTAAGTACCTGATATGAATGTCTAAGGTAATTTGATCCCTTGGTAACTTTTCGTTAAGCGTAAGTAGATACTGATAGTACTCGTCGTCAAGGGGGCAATTTGCCGACCATCAGCTCAGTCCGCATTCGGGTTGTGACAGGTCGTTTTAAATTTCCATCTTGAGACAAAGAAAAACTGGTTTGTGTGGTTAAGGGAAGGAAGAAGAGAGGTGATACTTTCTCGGACACTTACAGTATTAGATGCTATTAGATTAGAAGAGTGTACACCTAAAAATATGATTTAATTGTTTTATTTTAAAATATTTCTGAAGTTGTTAATGATTCTTTATTACTTGCGTTTTGGTAAAATATTTGATAACTTTTTGTGTCTAAGGAAGATATATCCAGCTTGAATTGTAATATGCTTTCATAATTCTACCTGTTCACGTTATAACTCCAGGAACAAGATTAAAGCAAGGGTCTCTATAAATAATTTCACAAAAAGCGAGCAGTCTGTCTAGTACCCTCCGTGTCTGTAATTTAGAAATTGTCGCCGAACCGAATTGTAGTACCGCAACCGTAGACTACCACTTCATTCGTCAAGGATATTGCAGACACGCTCTGATGTGAAATATGAAATGACAGATGCGTACTGTACGAATTCGGTCCGGGCGTCCCAAGGGACTACCCGAGGCGTACGAGTGTTTTGTTAGGACTTCCAACAAAACGATAGACGGTGAAGGGAAGCGGTTTCAAGCAAGTCAACGGCTATACATACACTGTACTGTAGAAGTTTAAAGATGGTAATTGAATTAGAAGGTGAAGACGATATAGAAGGGTCCTAGTAGAAGTTAATGTTTCTTCATAATTCTCCATGTATTAACCATTATCAGTTAAGTCTACGAATCATGAACTATTTATTTAGTTTATTGCACGCAGATTTTAAAAGTGTTAACACTTATTTTTGAAAATTCCGATGATTGCAATTAACCTCAAATAATATTCTAAACAACTTCAATAATAATTTAGAGCACTTCTAAAAACATTGAACTACATAAAATTTCAAAACTAAAGAGTTCCACCTCCTCTGGAGTTTAAAACCGTTCTCAATCTTATTGACATTGACAGAACAGGATTTTCCAAGTCTTCTTGTGGAAGAAGATTCCACGGTTGTCAAAGAAGTTCTTGCATCTCTCTTCGATTTTGTATAAGAATGATAATAATGGCGGTTTATTATATAAACAAATACATATTATATATATGTATACATAAAGAACAAACGAATTTTGAAACAATAACAATAAATTAAAGCAATGTTAATAAAGCAATGTTGTGCTAATAGGTTCAGAATCAGCAACTTAGTCGATAAGTGGCTGCTCTTCCTCCTGAAACAATAAAGGAAACAGAAAAAAAACTATACAAAAATTGTGGAAATTAAGCTAGATACTTAGTACGCATACACAAAGATAATAAAGCATGTAAATGATAATATGATCCTAGTAAATACTGCTTACGTAGCTGACGCGCAAATGCAGAAGGAATTAAAGAACGCATAACAGGAGATAAAGAATTCATTGATTTAGCAATATTGTATGAAAATGATCTTTTGAAAATCTCTAGGTGATGAGCTGGAGGAGTAAGTAGACCGAACATAACGAACATTAATGGTATGAACATCCGTTCGAAATAAAATTTTTCGATATAAGTAAGTAGGCATTTTATTAAAAACTATTTTGTGATAGAAAATCATGGATTGAAATTCAGTTCTAATTGAGATTTTAAACCAGCCCGCCCATTTAAGTGTATGTGAAATGTTATCGAATTTCCGTATTCTATAAATGAATCGCAAACAAGAATTCTGCAGGCGCTGAATTCGGGCTTTATCCACACTGTCTATGCAGTAATAATATACACTGACACAAAAATTAAATCTCAATAAAACCAAAGACTCATACAATGCTTTCGTTAGGTTGATGTTCAAGCAATCTTTGTTACCATATAAAACCTTCAAATTGGAATAACTCGACCTGGGTAAATTAGAAATATGCTTTTTATAGTTTAGTATCCAATTGAACACCTAAATCTCACCCACAATCTGAAAGAGCAACAACCTCGCCATTTATTACAACCTTGATGTCATCTATCGCTGCAGTTCTTGTCTTAGTTCGGCCGAAAACCAAGACAGTAGTATTTTTAGCATTAATGTGCAGACACTGGTTAGAAGATTCGACAACAAGAGGCTGAAGGTCGCTGTTTAATTTAGACATAGCAACTTGCAACTGCTCGATGTTAAAAGTATAATATACTTGGGTATCATGGGATGAATAAGTGATATACAGCAAGGGGCCCAAGATACTACCCTGAGGCACGCCAGATATAACGGGAAGTGGTGTAGAAAGAACTCCATTATTTGAGACCTGCTAAGTTCTACCGCATAAATATGATAAAATGAACTGCACGGGATCCTCACCAAATCCAAAATATCTTAAAATCACAAGCAAAAGGGAATGATTAACTTGTGTCGAAAGCTTTCGAGTAATCTAACAAAACCAAGATAGTAATATCATTATCATCAATTAACGGGTCGATGGCCGCAGTGGTTAGGCGGCTGACTATTGTCGTCAGAGGACGATAGGTGCCGGGGTTCAATTCTCTGGAGGGACGGTGACATTTTTTCAGAGAGTTTAATCCCGGATCGACTTGCCATAAATCATCAACAATGATGCTACAAAGATATTTAAACATATCATTATCATAACAACCACACAATAAAAAAAAAAAAAAAAAAAAAAAAATGCCTCGCAATAAATCATCAACAATATTAGTCATTGAAGACTCACAGAAGTAACCCACGGGAAAACCTGATTGGTTACTAGGTAAGATATTGTAAATATTCAAAGAGACAGGAATCTGATGACACACAGCTTTTCCCAGCAGTTTAGAAAGTACTGGAAGGATAGATATGGGTCTCAAGTCAGCATAATTGATTGGTGCTGACGACTTAGGTAGAGGTACAGTGCTCCTCTTCCAGCAATAGAAAGTCGGTAGAAAGTAAAGTAAAGGAAAATGTAGAATTTTTGTGCAAATTGCTATTATAGTAATAAATTGTGTTGAGATCTGCATTAGCGCCTGACATAAAATTTTGAAGGTGGTTATCGATAACAGATATTTATTGTTTTATTTTTACTATATAATGTCCGGGTGTGGCAAGCATCTTCTCTGAAACATATCCCATGCATGTTCAATGGGATTGACGTCTGAGGATTAAATATTAGTCATGGCAAAACATCAATTCTTGATTAATTGAGCCAATCGGTAACAGTAGCTCAGCATTTTGGAATTGATTGAGAAAAATGAGTTCAGTTTTCTTATACAGCACAATTCCCCCTCTCCCTCTCCCGCTTCCCCTCCATATCATTATAGTTCCACTTCGGTAACTGTGCAGCTCTTGGGTATAGACACGATCTTAACTCAGTAGCAATTATTGAACTTTGTCGGCGAGCTTAAGAAGTAATGTACTGGTCCTGAACAGCAGTGACGATATGTTCTCGTCTAAAATGTTGTTCTATGAGGATACATACCTGTATCTCTATAACGTTGGCTAATTACGCTCTGTGTTGTACCTAATCGATCCGCTATGTCAACTTTTCTTACTCTAAATTCCAGCATTTCAACTGCGCTTCGTTGGAATGCAAATGATGACGTCTATTTTGTTCAATCTTGTTTGCTTTAACACAGTTTATGCTGGCACTCATTAATGGGTATCATTTTTCGGTAAAACAAGAGAGCAAACCATAACGTTTTTTTGTTACCTATAGTTAACAAATTCAACATCATACAGTGCAGGTTTGCAAAAGGATTCCAGCCCAGTAACTAAAGACAATCTGAAACATGCAAACTGGTTTGTAATATTATCAAAAAACCCACACAAACACAGTTTCATTTATAGCCCTAAATTTACATTCTGATCAATATTTCTAAGGAAATTGCAACTGTAAGATAATTAAAAAAGGGAAACTGCTTAATTAAAAAAAAAACTATTCTCGAGGAGATGCGTCTACGGAAAGAACATTTAGTAGAAACAACACTAATTTATGGTCCAAATACAGTCGCGTCTCATTGAATTGAGGCCAGAAGAGCGGCCGTTAATTAACCGGAACCCTTTTGCCTCAATTGTATTATTAAGTATTGTAATTTTATCTCCAAACATACCGTTCTCGGAAACAGCGACCACACCCCATCCATGTCAATCCATCACATTTTATACCGCGAACCGTTTTAATTTGGCGCGACAGTTTAGTCGTGTTATATACCTTCAGCTCAGTTTTGGCCGCCTCCGTGACTGACTTGAACGCGAGATGGTTGGATTGCCGGTGGTGCGAGATATACTCACACAAATTATTTCGGAAGGAGGGAAAGCAATACGGGAAATTGGTTTTAAGGAAAGGGGGCGAAATTGAAACGGATTCTTTTGGAAATTATTCAATAATTAATGAAGCCAGGGAGTTTGAATGGAAAATTTTCACGTCCCTGTTGTAGAATGAATGGAAAATTATAGGAAGAAGATGCTCGGATTACCTGCTGTTTCGAAATTATATCTTTTGTGTTTGCTCTCTCTTGGGGTTTGTTTAGGATGTTTCACGTATAAGGTATACTGGGAAAATGCGTTTGTCTTTTTAATTTAACTGACGTTTCGTAGATTGCTTTAATTAAATAATAATTAACACACACAGTTCCCACAATAGGTTTTGTTGAGAGCATTTTTTTAAAATTAATGTTAGCATATTGCTATTGTATATTCAACGATTAAGATTTTATGCTAATAAATTTGTCTCCCAAAATATTGTTTTCCATACAGTTGAATTGATAATTAAACATACGAATTTTTCAGTGTCTCCTCTATTTAAAAGTTTGTTGTTATGTTATATCTTGTCTGGAGTATTCTGCTCATATTAGGCAATTAACAGTTTCGCAAGAAACATAGCCAAGAATTTGTTAATATTGGTATTATACTTGAGTGCTTTAATGACGACATTACTAAAGAATTAGGCAGTAATTACATGATATTTGCATAATCGTCTCAATCAAAAATGTTGTTTAATGTATTTATTATTCGACTTTAGAAATTTGCATAGATATTAGTATTTTATGAACTCGTCTAGAAACTTTATGTAAGAATAAAAGTCTCCATTGATTCATTAATTACAGCGTATCTAAAAATAAATTATTATCTCAAAATGACTAACGTTTATTTGTAATCAAATAAGTAATATAGTATTATTAAAGAACCTGTTTATAAACGTTCAGAACAAGATAACTAATTAGTGTTATCAATATAAACTAGGTTTCTAAATTGGCAACGTAAAGTTTTTTTTTACGAAATGACCTTGACCCCTCGCGTACAATATTCGAAGTATCATATTCTGGAATTTCATTATTACGTAAGCTGAACTATTTTAGAGATTCCGTAATATTATTTCGTTGTATGGATAGCGGACGTAATTAAGTTGTTTATTACCTACGCCAATATTGTGTACCGTTGACCACTGTGAAAATTGAACAGTTTAGGTCAAGGTTTCTTGCTGGTACATCGTTTCCATGATAAATTACAGCCCCGTGCTGAAATCAATATAATAATATTCAGTCGTCCTTCTGACGTTATGTAGGTTTGGATAGGAAAAATGTAATGGGATGGTGATTTGCAAGTGTCTGTGTTCATGTATGCGAGACAGTGTGTGCGTAGCGTAGGCACGAAAGTCAATTGCCTGTGAACCGGGGATGAAACGACACAGATAACGATTTTTTTTCTATAAAAACCAAACGGTCACTTAGGACGAAATACGTAGAACGTCAAGTATCGCGCATAAATCTCCTGGAATGTCTTTTTTGTTCCGATTTGCATATGTCTCGTTTTCTCTGACTTTTTTTCTTGGTCCTACGTAGAATTCTTTTTCATTTCCAGAAGCCATTACTTTCAGATTTGATTCCAGATTTTTCTCTGTTTTGACGTTAATTTAATTGAGTATTGTTTACTTCGTAACAAAATATAGATAGTATTAGGACATTATTATAATTCTGCTTAATAACCTCAAACTTAATATACAGGGTCATTCACGGAACTGGTTTGTCTGGACTCATCAGCAAAATTATTTGCGCCATTGTACCACCTCCGGTTTACCGGAAGTTGACGTCAACTTCCTTAATTTAAATAGTATGGTATATTTTTTATGAGTTTTTTTTGTATCGGGCATACAGTTCTGCATCAAAACTTACTAAGATACCCTATGTCAAAAATCAGCTCAGTTTTTGAGTTACTCAGTTTTTTTTAAATATAGGGCCAATTGCAACGTTATGTTCAAAATTCTGTATTTCTGACGGCATTGCAGCTAAAGACCTCATATGTGGCATGTTATTAGCCGAAATAGCATACATAAAATGTGCGTTCTAAAATTTATAATAATTTATACAGGGTTGTCCAAAATTAACATTCGTTTCAACCAACTTTACGTCGATAGAAGTCACTTTTTTTAAATGGAATACCCTATATATCATTGCATTTTTGAATACACTAAATAATTCTCTATCATTGATTATTAGACATATTAGCTTCTATCTTTTATGGTTTTCAAGTTATTAGAGATTTCCTGATGAAAGTCCGAAAAATACGCCTTTTTAATGCATTTAAAATCTTAATAATCCTTGACTGTCAAAATAATTTCCTTAATAATCCTTGAATTATGTGCTAAGGCTTAGATCTCTTTAGGCGCTAGCATTGCCTGCCTAAGGTATAAACTTTCATTAAAGTGTTTGATTTTTATATTCTTAGAGTTTGTATTGGTGTGGCTCGGTTGCTGTTTTTGTTTTTGTTTTTATATAACGACAAACTTCAAAATTTATTGTTACTCATTGTTGTAGTGATTTCTCTTACATCTAAATTATTTAAATATTTGTTAGTTTTGATTATGAAAAGTAATAATAATAGTCGTTGCATTGGAGTATGAGGGTCATTGGAGGTGTGAGGGCAACGAATCTGCCGATGGTCTTGCAAAGAAAGGCGTAGCGTTCGGATTTATTGGACCGGTGCCATTTTGTGATGTCAACAAAAGCCATATCAGAACGCATCTCCAACAGTGGAAAAGTGCACAAAACTCGTACTGGGCTATCACTCCAAAACTAAGATAATCAAAAAAGTTATTTACTTTTTCAGGCTAAATCTCTGCTGGAGCTCAACAGAAGAAGCCTCAGCACCATCACGGCTTTACTCACTGTGGACTGTGATAAATGCCGATCTTGGTCGGAACACAGCGAGACAACGGAACACATGTGCAACTGCGAGGCGGTGGCCTGGCAGAGACTCCACTACCTCGACTAGGCGTAGGTAGAATCGGCTCTTATTAGAACTATAGCTACTATATATAGAAAAAAATTCTAGACTTCTTCAGAAGTCTGGAGATTAATTGGGATTAAAAGATTATTAAGAGTATTCACAATAGATCTTAGACGTCGCAGTGAAGCGAGGAATCTAATCTAATTTAAATATGGCGATTAAAATTCTAGTGTATTCATAGTTTACAGATAAAACTGTATTCATTCGCAGATTAAATGCAATGATACTATCACTTGCGATCTAAATTACCTTTTAGACATACTTGTCTGAAATTTGCATTCTCATTACTTACCTGCGAGGGTGAAATCTATAATTTAAATTTCTATAACAGCAATATTCAATTTAACATATCGTCCTTGACTCGTTGGCACGTTTTATGTGTTTATTGATGTTTGCGTTAGCCGAAACTGGTGACAACGTCATGTATAGATACGTTAATCCGCATACGAATACCTATCATGGCTTTTGACACGGATTGTCATCTGCCTATTGCTCTCCCATCGATTTAATAAAAACAAGGTTCGACACGCCAGACAAAAGGGGTACATGCACGAAAATACATCATGCATATTGTTGGTTATATATATGAAGACAAGCAAACGAATGTGAGCCGTCGGTTTAATCCAACATCGGCGAATCCACTATGAGCTCATGCTATGGCAGGCAGACGATTCGGAAAGAACGCAGGGCCCCGTATTGATTTATGTCCGTTCGCTGTATACGTATGCGTGCTTTAAAATAAACCAAAGTGGTTCTAAATTAGCCAAGGTCACTGTACAGTAAAATCGACGCTGCTGCTTCGCCATTGCAGCCATCACCCGGCTCTCCGGCGACTGCAGTAATTTAGTCGTAAATTCACGTAACGGTGGGTTATGGTCCGTTTTCCTTTTGTTTTCTTTTTCTATTTCTTTCCTTCGAGTTTTTCTTTTTTCTTTTAGATTCTTTACGTAAGTTAAAAAATATTGGGTTTGAATGTTTCTGCATAATGGGTTTGCGTGTTAATTGTGTAATGCCCATGATGTACAACATATATAATGAGGTTGATATTTAGGTTAAATTTGGACATAAATAAAACTTCGCGAATATTGCAATAATTTAATCTACAAAGAAGTAGATGTACCATCTTTTACAAATTAAATGTGACTTTTTCAGCAGTGAATTTCCATCTCGAAAATGAAGAATTTATTTTAGAAGTAAATTTATTTCTCTAAAAGAGAATATAGCCTTGATAAAATTAAAGCCTTTTCTTACAAAATACCCATTTTGCGTTGAAAAACAAATCGCGGTTAATCTGCAGAACATAGTACATAGTACATTTCGGGTCTTACTGCATTCTCTAATCTGTATTATGAGGTTTCGTAGTGTAATACATATACAATATAAAATAAAAATACAAAAAGTACAGAAACTACTAACTTGATACTGCACTAATGTAAGGGGCTTCTTCGGGAGAAAAATGGTAACTCAACAAGGCAACCACGCTGGAGGCTCGAATCATGGAAACCTTCGAAATCATTTAACACTTCTAAGTATTACCATGTATCCTTATGCCTAGAGCGGTAAAGGAGTTAACGTGTCGTTAACACTAAATCTAATAATATATTATTTTGAAGCGGAGACAGGTTCGTATCCAGTAAAGAAAAAGTAAACTTTTAAATCGTGCGATAAGCTTGCAGTTCATTTTCATTCAAGTTTTTGTTAATATAAACATTACACGGTTTTGTAAACGACCCATCATCAACCAAGTTTTCATCAAGATTCAGAAAAATGGTACGATATAACTGTCTACTGTCGTGGTTGAATTCAGCAGAAAAAATTCTTTCCAAGAAAACGCAATATAGCTCCCATAAACAATAAAAAAGTTGGCGATGGTCAGATGATACCGAAACATCATAAAAAAATTAAAGTACGGTATTAGCTAGAGGATAAAATGTGATGGCCTTGAGAACGTGTTAATTTTTCTCTCGAAGGTCAGGTAATGATGCTAGGGATAAAAGTAAAAATAACTGTTTTCGTTTATTCAAAAAATCTTGTCGATGACCTAGGTTGTTGGTTTCTTTAGTTTAATAACAGCGCAAATTTAAACGTGCCCTCAATGTCTATCCATAAAGGTCGAAAATGATTGACCCCGTATGTTTCTAGAATCGTCTAAACCCTTTAAAATGTCAAGTAGCTCGGCGTTCACCTATAGCGTCGACCCTAAATTTAGAAAGATTGCCAAATTTAAACGTGCCCTCAATGTCCAATAGTAAGCGAGGTATCCATGGTAAAGTCGAAAATGATTGACCCCGTATGTTTCTAGAATCGTCTAAACCCTTTAAAATGTCAAGATGGCGTTTGTCTCAACCACTTTCGTGACGTATGTAACATTTCGCTCTTGAAATATACATACATATGTACATATATCATTCGAATGACAACAGTTAATACTATCGATTCTGAAAATTAAAAAACACGTCCAAGGAAACTGCTATACATCAAACTTGTTCTTTTCGAACGGATGAACTTTGAATTAGTTCATGCAATTGCGATTATTACAAATTTTCTTGTGCTGAGTACACCTGATGCGGCTTCCTAGGCTGTATGCACGTCAAAACTACTCACTGCAGCTACTAATTGTTTGGAATGGTATCTCAATCCAAGTACCGATCGTTGCACGTTGGCACGTTGCCACAAGCGTCACCGATAAGATTCAAACCTCGGACAATATGTACTAGCCCAAGCGCTCTTACCACTGCGACTATCGAGGTATTGATAACTGCTTATCTGCTTTTTGCCTTTATTTCCAGCGAATCTGTCTGTGTGATTTCATTTTTTGAATGGACAATAGATCGCTAAAACTCTGCTTCGCCGAAAATAGAAAAGTATAGGTGTCTCTACCTTAATTGTGTTTCAACAAAATTGTTACGTCGCATTTTAAAATAAACATTTCTAATATCTAACAAGATCAAGATGTATTTTCATGTAGATGCTGCGACCATTTGCCATTACAATTCGTACAAAAGATCCTTACATCCGAATGATTGCGAAAACATTTAATTTAATAAATTTAAAAGGGACAATCAGTGAAAGTTGAATGCCCGAAGTACGCATTTCGGACCGAAGCGTTCCTAATTTCTCTTTTATACATCACCCTTGATGCCATCCCGGAGATATTCGAAAGGGTAGTAGCGGGGTGAAGTGAGCGCTCCAAAGCGCAGGGTCCACTTTAAATGAAATATCTCTCCTGGAAAGGCATTTTACGGCTTCGCCGTTTGATGGACACCGAATGGGACGAAGACAACCGACGACGATGCCAGCCCGGCACGGGTATGTACATAGGATGACGGCGGCCCAAGAAATAATATTTTAAATAAATTGGACCGTTCACTAGAAAATAAATTTCGGTAGTTCACGATCGTCTCTTCTCTATCACATTCATTCTTCAACTATTTTTTTTATCTTCTTTTTTCAGAATATTGCCACCCACTAACATTCTTGTAGGACGTTCATGGGGGGATACTGGTGATTTATTATTGATGTGATTGTTATTTAATGCTACTTATTTGGTATACAATGCTTCTTACATGCTTTAGTGTAACAAAATACAAAAACTAGAAATTAAAGTATGGATTTGGCTAGAAAACATCTTTACACAATATAAATGAACTTTTCTTCTGATCTTCTTTTTATGGCATACAACGGTAGACATCTGATGAACTATCATGCAACCTCTACCAAAAATATTAGATTCACTTACAACTGCAACAAGCTTGCATATAACTAAACCTACTTAGGAAGATTGTGACTGTCCACAGGTTTAGTGATTCTTATACAGGGTGGTTCACCGGGAACTGCAACGATCGTATGTAGGAAAACTATAGCTAGAAATGATCTGAAATTTTGGCATTATAGTAAAGTCGATGGGGACCATTCGCCTAAAATATTTTCAGGATGGCGGCACTTCGAGGTATATCGGAAGTAAGTACCAACTTCGTAATTTGAAATGGAATAGCATATATCGTCACGTTTTTAGATTCTATGTGAAATTCTAAATATATTTCATGTATAATGTCATATACCTAAGTCTAACCCTTTTAGACTTATTGACAATCTTATGCTAAATTTGACGTTTGCAGGAAGATAATCAATTGCGCTTTCACAACATAAGAAGTTTATTATTTACTTTGAAGTAAATTCCCTCTAGTAGATGACCTAATTAGATACTATTTGTATAAAATTGTTACCATTATTAACACAGAGTGTGCGAAATATACGCCTGAAAATGAAATCGGAAAAATTACCGAAAGTCAATTTTTTTAAGTGGCAATTTTTGTAATTTTATCTTGTTTGGCATTAAAAATAGGAGTTACTTTGTATAAGCATGTCTGCTATAAAAATTAATAGTTTTAGAAATATTGGCAAGTTAGTATTTTTTATCTTCTACTATTGCATTAGTTCGTTTTTAATTAGTAAGCCATGACAGTATTTTCAAAATTATAAATTGTCAGTTGTCGAATAATAGTTATTTATGTACCAAGTCAGTAAAGTGATTCTTTATTGAAGGCTAACTAATTAAATCCAAATAAGATGTATTGTAGAAGATAAAAATACTAACTTGCCAATATTTCGAAAACTATCCATTTTTATAGTAGACATGCTTATACAAAGTAACCTTATTTTGAATGCCGAACAAGATAAAATTACAAAAATTTCACCTTCCATTTAAAAAAATTGACTTTCAGTAATTTTTTCCATTTCATCTTCAGGCGTATATTTCGTACACTCTGTATTAATAATGGTAACAATTTTATGCAAATAGTATTTAATTAGGTCATCTACTTGAGATAGTTTACTTCAAATTAAATAATAAACTTCTCCTTATATGGAAAAGTATAATTGATTGTCTGCTTGGAAACGTCAAATTTAGCACAAGTATGTGAATAAGATAAAAAGCGATAGACTTAGGTATATGACATTATATATGAAATATATTTAGAATTTTGCGTAGAATCTAAAAACTTGACAATATATAGGATATTCCACTTAAAATTACGAAGTTGGTGCTTACTTCCGGTATACCCCGGAGTGCCTTCATCTTGAAAATATTTGAGGCGAATGGCCCCTATCGACTTTAGTATAGTGCCAAAATTTCAGATCATTCCTAGCTATAGTTTACCCACAGTCGATCGTTGCAGTTCTCGTTGTACCACCCTGTATGTAATTGAAATTACTCTCTAATAGTTTAACTTCATAAATCGTTATCGTAAATCTTCCCAAAAATTCCTATTATTTCAGAAGAATGGCCTACTTTTCGATGAAATTTAATTCAGATTATTCCCACAATCAGCTGTGAATGCTTACTTACAAAATGCATAATTCATTGATGATGCTAGATGAGATGGACTATTTCTTGTAGCTACAGAAATATATTAGCACATTCCTAAATATTTGCCTTTCTCCCTCTACTTACCACTTAGAATTGTATTGGATGCTGGTACGTACATACATCACCTCAAATCACTTATAATCTCAAATCTCGCATCTGTGGTCTTTACCTACATTCGTACAACATGGCTCACCTACAACAAAATGCCACGAAGAACGATGACTGTGGTGATGGGTTGGTCACAGGGAGAGCGGGTGGCCACGAGACGCACAATTTCCTGTTCTGTTCGCCGTATACGTTCCGGATGATGGAATCTGATGGCAAACTCGCGTTTAGAACGGGAACACGACACCGGGTTCGTATAAATAAATTCCTTAGGATATTTTCGAGAGAGTAAAGCCGGTTTCCGTACACAGGAAATAGAGGAGCCGTATCGGGATCTGGCGTTAGTCTTTAAATTACTATAAAACAAACTTCCTCGCGAATCGAAGGTAACTCAAAACTTTAACGCTCTTTTTTTCTAACTTCCGGATCGGTTAGCGAAAGGATTTTAGTTTCTTGATTTTATTTAGGTAGCTCAATCGCGCTGTCTAAACGTCACGTGTTGTAGACTAACTTGACAATTCCTGGTGTGCATATCCGTTCTCACATAAATTCTCGTAGCGTTAGGAGCAAATTCATGTATCAGGTAACCGTTCGTTTGCACTCACTTTTTTCTTCTTTCTTTAGAACATTTTCTAGAGGTGGATCATTTCCACGGGAATCACCTAAAGGTATTGCTTCATTATCAATGGAAATGATGTTAAATCGGTTTGAAATTTGATGATTTCTTTTATTTAATGGATGCAAAGTAAGTATGAAGTACAGTCTCTGAACACTTCACATACATTTAATCCCAGATTGGAAATTTGAAATCATTGCTACATACTCGTATTTTAATTGTAGGCATTGATAATAATAGAAAGAATGTATTAGCAGAAATGGATATGTTACAGAAGCACACCATTAATATTACTTGTTTATTCATAAAAATAAGTAAAACTAATTTCCATCTTCTGCAGATGCCTTTTTCATTATTAAACTTCCAGTTATAGTTGACTATGGCTTAATTAAAAAGAGATTTCTTTTCAGAGGCATGTATCATGTAGGGCTAGGTTTTAATTTTTATATAGATTTTATTGGAAGTTCCCTTTATTCACTTTTAATTCATATTTTTCTAATTAAAACTATATAGTGACTCACGAAAATACCGAAGGTTTAGTTGGAATATGTAATAATATTCATTCCGACATTAACAAAAGAAAGACATGTATAACTGCAAGTTAATAAATTTGTTTTGGGAACATTGACAAAAAGTAATCTAGACTTCTGGATATTTGACAGACAGAACAGGAATAAAAGAGTTACAATGAAATTTCAAATCGATTCGCAAACATTTTGCATTATACAGCATTGTAAATATAGATATTCGAAATGGTATTAATGCATTGCACAAAATTTTGACTCAGTCTTTTCGTAGCGCTGTTAGCGTAGTTTTGTATAAATTTTCTTTAATATGTTTGCAAAAAACGCAGCCTATTGACATAAAATCACATGAACACTATACCCATCTGAGTGGCCCCTATCAAGTTATCTACAAGATTAATCTTCATCTTGTCGTTGAAATAGTTTTTCACATTACAACATACAAAAGTTTATGTTTTTGTGTGTCGTGTAATGTATTACATTTTTTCTACTACTCTTTAGTTTTATGGAATCAAAACCGATTATTTTTGTAAAGTGCTTTTACATTTCTAATAAATTTTATTGTTCGAAAAGTCTTTACCTAGTTCACCAGTTGTCAACGTAATATGTCACTAGTGCTTGTAAGACATTTCAAATTCCAATCCTAAATACTATCTATTTGGTCACCTGGTTGATTTACCTTCCATTGTTGTCGACTTTTAGACAGTGGAATATGTTCGTCGTTCAGTCATTAGTTCATAGCCAGAATATAATTCTCAACTAGAGTATAGGAGAGATTCATCTTCTCTGATTTCGAGTATGACACCCCACCAGTGTGTTCATGGTATATTAAGTGTACGCCAAAAGCGTCCAAGTAATACTTCTCAAGAATAATGGATGCTATTTCAAAAAGTGTCACAAATCAGACACTCCAATAAACAGTAGTAAACGTGTATAAGTGGTAAACCTGGAGTTTACTTTATTCAGGCGTGTGCTTTTGACTGGACGACAGTTATCTGTGCTTTTGAAACAGATTTTATAATTCTTACGTTGTCTACCAGTTAGAAGTAGGCACTTAAATAAATGAAACCTAAATTTGTCGTTTCTACACTTTTACTGTTCATTTGAGCGTCTGATTTTCTGTGACTAACAAACCTAAACATTCAAAATGAAACAACTCCAACCAGCTGATAAATTATTAATGGTACTAAAATTTTTTGCGAGTGTTACTTGCACTTTTAGGATCGTTATTACTTTGAATGAAATGATCTATCAAAATTGTTATCATTCTTATAGCATGTTAGGATGTGTCATTAAGTTTTACTCACAAAAGATGTTGAGTATGGAAAAGATTTAAAAGCTCTTTTTTGTTATTTTGCATATCTGTTAATTGCTTACTAACTGCATTCGCAGTGCTAGCAGAGTCATTATGTTGGCCTAAACTGTCGAATTTCTAAAGTAGTTTTGATTGCAAAGCATATGGCGAAGAACTGGTAACACATTTGCTGCACAGACTTTGTACTAAGCGTCAACGTTAATGGTGTTTTTCGTTTATCTATTTTAATTGATAATACTCGGTGTTTATGTTATTAATTCATTTATCTGTGTTAGTATTTCCTTTTACGATTTTTGCCTTTTATGAGTTTAGTGTTTAATTTCGTGCAAGTTTTGTTCTTGTTGGATGTTGCAAAAAGGCACACGAACTCCTACAAACTCAATTCACAAACTCATTACTAATTTTGAAAAATCTATATATATTTTTACCCACCCTAAAGGGACCACTAAGCTCACTGTTTTGTCCAAACACCCGTTGACCACAATGCTATGATGGGTGCTATTATTCCGTATCATCGTCATCTATATAACCAGTATCTGAATAGTAGAATGGCCTCATAGACAACAAACCAAGGACCCTATCCTTTGATTGTGTTTTCCGAAACTACTAAATATTACCATTGACAATTTTGCTACGTGTGACATTTTGATTGTTACTGACAGCGACAAACTTCCTTATCCAGCATAGTAAACCATAAATTTCCGAGAATAATCTTGTGATCTCTTACTTTTCCTTCTTAGCTCTGTCTTTTAGTGAGAACAATATGTTATACATATGGTCGGGAAGTAACTTTGCCAGTCCTGCACTGCTTATTGTAATGTTTCTTTACATTACAAATTACGATAATAAATAGTAATTCAATGGAAAAACTGTTGTTTATTTGATTTTGATAAACTTTCCGTTGAACTGAATCTTATTATTTAATCTTATACGCATAATAATTCAGCAATCTGAGGATCAATGGCTATTTTAAAATGTATCTCTATTATATTTTCTGACAATACAGATAACTGGTGTCACACATGATGTAATACTTTATAACTAAGCGATAATGTAAAATAATCTTTATCCGATCATTTACATAGCTATTCAAAGCCGCATGACACATTAATTGGTATACTTGTCTTGGGTATACGATGTGCGATATAATTACTAATTTTCTGAGTTAATTTTCCGAGTTCTGCCATTATTGCATCTGATATAATCTTTATAAATGATGAGACTACTTCACGCTTTATTTTTCTTCCTCTATTTGCCTATCGGACGTTCTTTTAATGCGACACGTCATAATTGCATCATCTGCTCGTGTCGTCGCGTCGATAGCAAATTCAATTTTCCAATTAGGAATTTCGAATGAATAATGGTGCAATTAGTGAAAAAATCCGAAGCGAGATGTATAAGAGTAATTACCTGCGAGATTTCTCCAACTTTCCCCGGGAATCTGTCCTAATGCCCGACTGTCATTAATTCCGCCCTTACCGTACAAGCAGTGTGAGAGAGAGAGAGAAATGTTTTTTTGCCTAACACACGATCCTCAATTACGATCTTGCTTCCTCCAGTTCTGCTGATGTTGAACTGGGAGTTTCATTACGCTCAGATAAGGTAAAGAAGAGAGTATTTCGTTGTGACTGTCTATTTGTCCGGATGTTCTGCAGTTGAATCGGTCTCGACATATGCATTTGCCAGTTAGCTGGATGTAGAGAACAAAACAATTGCATTGGAGTTAGAGATCCTGATTTGGAATGGTCGGATATCGGTTTGGTAGGTAATTTATGTACAGTATCATGCAAAGGTAACGCCCTCCTCTTTCTGTGTTCGAAGGAAATATATCCAAATTGTGATTTTTACAGTAGAACTTATTTTTCAGTTGTTGATTTTCTGTCAGATAGGAAATTATAAAATTAAATATTTATATAGCGTCTATAAAAACACAGACTATTAGAAAACTTTCAACAGGCATCACTAACAAGTGTTAAGTTACCTTTTAGAAAATAGTAAGAACACTTAAAAGGAGAGGTGTGAACTATTAAAATTTTCGTATGTTTTTAGTCACAACTTTTAGATAAATTTCACTGAATTAGTACAATTGCATTTATTAATTTTAAAAATCATTTTATTCATCTTTCATGTGTTGTAAAGTTATTCATTCATTTCGATACATTGAGCAATTATTATTTATACGATATTTTGGTGCAATATAATTCAATTCGATTTTGCTGAGTACTTCAAGATAATCGGTGGACGCGCATAACTGGTGGTACCACATTGATTATGTGGCTACTGACCACAATCTTGTTAAGAATAATTTAATAGCATCTCCCGCATAAACTAATTCACAAATTTGTGGTGGTATGTACTCAATAATATTTCAATTCTTCGTCAGACATATTTTAATCATACATTTCGAATTTCCATATTATCCTAATATAGAGCAAGACGTAATCGCTCTGTGTCACTGTGCAATCGTCTGACAGTAACAAGAACAGCAAATAGCAAACCTGCGGGGCCATTTCGTACTGTTGTACTATCGACGTTGCTACCACCATCGGTTCTATACCGATTCGGATTATGTCCTTATCGTTGTAATTGATCTGTTACATGTCAGTTGGGGCATGTGTATTTATCATTAGTTGGTATTCAGGATTCTTGGTGCGACCCTGATTGCATGTTTGGCTTCGTGTATTCAAGTCGATTTGAACGATCCTTCAGATTAATTCGTCCTTGTCACACGCATGATATCTTTCGGCTTCCTTTGTTCCTTTCTTCTAATGCCTCTATACATATGCATATGTGGGCTTATATTAACGGTTCTGAAGTTTAGGATGTTGATGAATGTTTATAAAAGAGCGTTACAAACTTTGTGGTAATTTCGATTAGATTTTAGATAAAGTAAAAAATGGTTGATAATAACATGGGGATTTAGGACAAAGTATCTAACAATACCGAAAAGTAGCGTTAAAAATCTTAAAGAGGCAAATTTCAAAGTATCTTACTAAATTGAATCTGGATGTAGTCTTACAACACAATTTTCTTCCTGTATGCCAGGCCCAATGGCCAATATCAGGAATGTTCCCCACTGAAGAGTTTCTGGCGGCGGCGCCTGTAGTAGTTCGCTATTGACCTGTCAACACAGAGACAAAAGTAATAACTTGCTTTTCAAAATGATATCTGGCACCACACCCATAAAGAAAAAATAAGTAATTACAAAAAAAGAACTAATACAAGAAAATCAGGTAAGGTAGGCTCTAGAGGCAACTGTTGCTAAAAATTTGACACGGCAGAATCGTCAGATTTCAATGCATTGGTAATAAATAGCATTCTGAAATTGCATCGATTTAACAATAATTTGAGCACCGTTTCGTTTCAGTTGAACAAATTGAAAATTTAGAAAAAACTTCAATGTTTATTGCTGGGTAACATTGCTTTTATTTTTTATACCACCCGAAATTCTACAAGACATAGGTACTATTAATAAAGCCTTAGCTTAACTCTCTATTGGCTGAAGATTTGCTCTAGGGATAGTTCTAACAGGATATATCTGTACTACAGCTTTCGTCTCATGCCACAATGTGTCATAGATAAACCGAGACTGCTAGACACCCATTATATAAGACTTAACTAATATCTAGCAGTCAAAATGCACTATTCAAAACGAAGAATACATTTTTTATATAGGTACTATGTACAATGTAGCTTTCAGATTTATTTTTATGTGTTTATGTAAGTTGATTTTGGCATTTATGTTGTTGTAAGTTCTCATGAATTTTGTTTGTTTCAGGTACGTTACAATCTAATTGCTTGTCTTGAATTCCATTCACTCAAAAGTAACTTGTAAGTATTCGTTGTTAATTAATTTCCTGTTTAATTAACTAGATTTGTGCACATTTGGTTTTAAACTGCTACATTTATTTATAGGTATTTTCCGCTTAGTTTTGAATAACAGCCTAGCGAATGCATGCACATATGTATGTGATTATGTATATATATGTATATACATATACATACAACAAGCAACTACCTCACTTTCCTTCATCGATTTTGACGTTAGTCGACGCTGACCCTCTTTTGTTTTCCATCTCTTTCGATATTCGAGAGTACCTCCTTCACAACTTCTTCGAAGCCATCATATCTTTTTCGTAGCCGTCGTCGCCGTCGTCATTTTGATCGTCTACTTTACCTCCTTCCCACTTTAGTCACTCCCTCGTCCGATAAACTTCGGATAGTTTAATGACGCTAGAGTTGCTCAAGATCATCAATAATCTCGACTGGGTGGGTCGAGAGGGGCTGAAAGTTTGTCAACTTGAAACGTTACCCCACCGTGTTACTAACCCTTGGTTACCATAAAACAACTCCAATTAAGTGGCCTGCTCCCCTCTTCGTTGATTGTGTGCGCGTGACACGAACCCGATACTCAATCGGAATTGGATAAGGAAAAAGTTTTTCGCATCTTTCTTGAAGATGACAAGTATAAATAGTAAAAATCGTTGAATGTGAATGAGTATAGAAGAGGAACTTTGTAACGCACGTTATCTGTATGCCTGAATAAATTGTAATAAATCTATGTAACATTGAACTCGGTTAAAGTGAATTACTGTTGCTCACGTACTAAATTTGTGGTACCAATTGGTCACGCGTCTCCTTCAGCGCGAATTCCATAAAGGTAAAAGAGTTTTTCACTTCTTTGAGGTTCGTATTACGCAGACTCAGTAAAGGATATTGTTTGAAGTAGACTATAGATATACTTAAGCTCTAAACTTGAATACATATCGCTCAATTTCCATACGCACTTGCTTGCAAAATGTAAGCAACTACTGCTTGCGCTCAGCATTTTTCTTTTTAATTTCTATCAACGCAAAGTCACTAGTCTCACAATCTTAAGCGTTAGTGATGATTTAACATAAGGGCAGCTGCATCATCTACACATTCCCACTGTAAACTATCAACACTTCTTCGAACATAAATCGTTATTAGATTATTATTATTAATTGGGTTAGTAACCTCAGACGGCAGATAATCCCGTTCCTAAGTTCTGAAATAATATGCGTAGGTGTCAGTACTTTTGTATGCGCATTCGCTATACATTTGGCAATATTGTAGATGGTCAGTGGAATTTCGGTATGTGTAAGCAACCAAGACGCACAAGATTTATTTTATTGTAGAGAGCTTTAAATGGGCTTAAAACGGACACGTCTAGAGGTTGCTACAATGCAGTATTAGCAGTATTATTATGTTTGCTCCTGACATCCCATTATTTTCAATTACATTAATTGAAATGTGACTCTTATGGTTGTCAAATATTAAAAAGGTTGCATGATCTCTGCAGCGTCCAGACAACCTGAACTATTGGCTAATTCTGATTGTACCTCATTTAACATATGACATTTAAATTTCTTCCGAATAAATGCCATCACGGGAGGAGAAGTGACCCATGCGCACAAATTATGACACAATTGCCAACTAGAGATAGGTCAAGACACCATCTGTGTTTGTTAAATGATGTGAGTCTGTTCAAACTACATGCCTCAGGTTACCGTCGGGTTAGGTTTTATCGCCTTTTATACTGTTACGTTCTTTCGCTTTAACTGTTTCTTTCCTACCTGGCATGGCATGCGCTGCGAATTTTCCTTTACTTCCATTTCTTAAACATCTGAAAAAAGAGATTATCTAGTAAGATGCTACACATTTACCACTACTTTCAGAGAATACTATTGTGGTTCTACTAGACGCAGTTGTTTCACCGTATGCTAGACGTGATTTTTTCTTCAATGTTAGGTGTAGATCCAATAAATAAACCAAAGCAGAGTTATATTTTACAGTAGCAGTATTTACCAAACAGCTAACTTTCATATCACAACTATTTTTTCCTACTACCGACCTAGGCTACACCTAATGCAGGGCTTTTACCATTTTATTTCAACCTGTTCCATTGTATACTGTGTTGTATTGTGTACCACCCTCCTCTTCTCTGAAAGGAGGCTCGCATTTCCCTGTCAAATTTTTACCTGTGTAGCATAACAACGATTACTGTATTGTCGTTCAGTACGTTGAATTTTATTTCAAATTTATTCATTTAAAAATAAAGTCAATATACTAACTAGTGGTAGTGCTTATGTTTTATTAGTTTATTCTGTATATTCAATTATTATGTGAAAATACAGTAAATAAAAATAAAAATCGACCTGTGCTGTATGTATGTATGTAAGCGTTTTTTTATCTGTTAGTTTCTGGACGGTAAGCGGATTTATATTTATTTGCCCGACGGGTATAAATTTTAAGGAACATTAACGAACATACTCGATAACTCCAATAAAAATAATTTTATTTCCAATTGAATTCCTCTTGTTATTTAGCTTTCTGCAAGATTGGAGATTAAATTTTTTTAAACCATGGCTTCGCATTTGAGCAAATATAAAGATAAGACAAACACCAATTTTCCTTTGTATTTATTGGTGTTTCTAGCGTAACAAATTCGTGTTTACGAATTTGTAAAACAATCTACCATTTAGGAGAGAACGAAGTCGTTTCCTTCAGGCATCCAATGGCGCGAGAGTCTTCGTCGTGGTGGTACGACTTGAATAAAAAATTAGGCTTTTCCGGTAGCGTGGAGTGCGCATTCGTTCGCCATACCTAGTCGCATAGCAGTCGACTATTGATGAATTTTAAAAAGAACACGCACAGACAGACAGCAACCTTATTCGCCGTTCGTGGTACGAAGCGACGTCCTCCTTTTTCCATCTTTTTCGTCTTTTCTCTTTGGTTCTTCTTTACTGTATTTCTGCCTGCCTTGTTTTATGTTTTATACATGTGTGAAAAACGAACGAAGGTCTCGATCCCTTGATACTCTACAGTGGTTCAGTTTTGAGAGGTTGAGAGAAAGTTGACCGCCATCAGGGATGTATCGACTATTCCTCCTTGGCAGGTTCTTTTTCATGGATAAGCTAGAACGAGATTTTTTTATCATTGTTGCTCTTTTGTTGTTTGAGAAGTTTTTATGAATATGTCGAGATATTTTTCGAAAAGAAAATTGTTATTTTAAGTTTCGTTGTTCTCTAGTAAATATGCAACGGTATGTAAGATGAAAAAAGTTTGAAATGTTGAAAGTTTATTACTTTTATGCAACTTGAATTCTTTGCTTTTTATTTCACAGAGAATTAGCTATACGAGGTGTTAGCCATAATTGTCGAGAATGTGCACATGACTCTAATTCATTTGAATTGTTGTCTAATACCGACAAAAAGTTTCAAATTAGTTTATTAATTCATTCATTTATCGAAAGCATTTAATACACTGTATATTCATCGTGGTTTTATTATTAAGAAAGGAGTAGAAGTTGCGGAGTAACTGAAGTGCATGAATGGGAGAGATAACGTGAAACATTGCTCATGTATTTTGAAAAGAAGTACTGGCTGTATTTAATTCACTAGGTTGGGAATGTGGGCATGGCAGCCAAAGTTTCTGGTGTTGGAATATTTCCCAACATCATGTGGTTTTTTATTCGCAACAAGCTAGGATTTCTATATTTGGAATGTTTTGTGTTAGCTTGATGCTGAAGTAGGTATATAGTAACGTGGCCATAACTCATAGATATGAAATATTTATGAGTCAATCAAAATTTTGCCTGTGGTCTTTAGTGTTGCAATCGTATCGTCCACAACTCAACCTGGCATATACAGTATGTCCGGAAAGTAATGCACGATAAAAATTTCCCGGATATATTGCCTTTTGGTTTTGATTTACTGTACCGTAAAACTGGTTCATTATACAGGTGAACTATTGTCGAGCGATGCTGTTATATCCATTTTTTTTGGATGGAGCGCCCTATATATTTTTGTATTTTTACAATTTCACATCAATAGAACACGGTTCATCCCTGTATATTGAACTATTATGGCAAGGTAGAGACCAATATAGACATAGTTTAATATTAATTGTATATTTTTTACTGTGTATGCAGTAAGCAAGTTAAATTTCTTAAAATTTATAGTTTCTTTTGTAAAAGAGCTTTAGAAAACTCATGTCATTCCACATTGTTTGTATTGGCAATTTCAGGCAGATTCCAGGTTTACCAAGAATGTAAATATGCATAGATTCATAGGTCATTCTAGCCAATTTCGCATTGAACCTGTTTCTATGGTTTCTTACTATTTATGCTTTTAAAAATGATTTTTCAGGTGAAATATTTGTGGCTGGAATGGTAAGATAGTCATTCTACATAATGTGGTGTACAGTTTCTTATGTTTTCTCTCTTTTGTAGAGGGTGGTGGTTCCAGATTATTAATCATCATTTCTTTATCCCACGCATTCAAACTAGATGTCTTAATTTTAAGCCTACTATCAACTACTGTCGCCTTTAGCTTTTTGATAATATTCTAACATTTTGTTTGGTCCTAACCGAAAAGCACCAACTAATAATGAATGCATTTTCGGTTTAGAAAACTACCATATGGATATGGTATCTATACAATTTTATAGCAGGACGGTATCAGTTAGATTAAATAAGCAAATCAGAGGAAACATAAATGAGTTTTAGAGTAAGTTCCCTTTGTTTGCATTGTTTCGGGATAGTTGATAGATTTCTATTTATATTAAACTGTTCTAGAACTATTTCCTTGTTCTAAACACAGGTGGACACTATTCAAACTCTACCAATACATCATTAAACCTATGCAAAGTTTACATCGATTTTTATATGAATAAATAGCAGTATACACATCGTAGAAATGTATGTAGAGGAAATGGATCTTGTAACATACATTACCGGGGATTAGATAGAAAAGAACAGTGTGAATAGGAATTACCTTATTGCGTACGATATAACCACTTTTGTCAACAACAGTCATCTATCACGTTTGTGTGAAGCTTAACGTCCATTTGTTTTTTAAACGAGTACTATTTTTAAGCAACAGCTTTCTACTGTTTATTCGGTATTGAATTACATAATGGAACGACGAGCCTGACGTGTGACATACACCGACCAAAGAGGCAAACAAACCACTGTTTCTTTCTCTGTCTAGCGATAAGAGCAGACACGAGCGTTTAGTCCAATATTTAGAATACGTCGGCGAAGAGATCTTTACCTAAGATATAGTAAAGGTTTCTCAATTAAGTCCTATTTGCGAGTAATGCTACAGAATTTATGGCTCTTGCTGTTGGGTTGCCTGTATGATACAACAGACTATTTACATAATATTTGCACGTTCAAATATTTGAAGAATGAGATCAGTTTACTGTCGTTGAAAACATCTCAATATTGTCTGAAGCAACGTCTGGTCTAGCACATTTTATATGCATGGCAAATACGCTTTGTTAATGATTGTATTTTGAATAATTGATTATTTGTTGGACGGTAAATGCAAACGAAAATATTCTCAATCCTCCTTGAATAGATATTGATTTATTTACTTTATTATATAATAATTTTTTGACCTACCTAATTGAAATATAATGAAGTTTAGGATAGTAGAAACTGTCATAGAGAGATATTGTAGGTGATTAATGTCAAGTTACGTTAAGCGTAACGAAACAATCATCACCATTTTTAACAAATTCCATCGAGCTTTATCAAATTTTATTGCTCGAAGCAGTGTTTATACAATACCGTAATTATATTTCTTTAAATGTGTCTTACGTTGATTTAGTTCTAAAAATAACCATTTCTAACGAGTTCTTGTTTTGCTTTGGAATATCGATATCTTCGATATCTGATGACTGAAATAATTTTTGTTATTGTATCATCCAGTAGAAACCTGCTATTCTCGCCAAATTTTTAGTTGGGGGTTTTCATCTTTTACGAAATTACATCTCCAGCGAAGAATTCGTAATTGGATGTTTGCTCGACGGATTTCCATTACCTTTTCAAAGCTGTTTTTGATTTTTCTTCCTTTAAGTATAAAACTTATTTTTCTTTTAATATATTTTTCTCGCGAACGTAAACTCAATTTTCTTCGCCCGAAATCGCCTAGTGAAAATTCGCCTGCGTGTCTTACTCATAAATCATGTTTTCGTCGATATTTTTCTAGATGTTCAACGCACCACCACCCAACGCTGAATCGCATCACCTGCCGTCACATTACCGGAAGCGGGCATGATGATTAACTAAACTTGTTTTTTTCCTTTACCCCCTACTTATAAGCGTGGTGATGCTGCTGGGAAATTTCTTTCCGATCCGTTCAATCATAATCGCCAATGGTGGTGACGCGATGCTGATAATTTATGTTTTCCTTTTTTTCGTACACTGTGCAGCAAAGAAATTTTTGTGTACTACACTTGTGGTTCAAAATAAGGAACGCTGATGTTTGAGTAATTACAAAATATTCTCTGCGTTTCATAAATGTATTGACAAGTTTCCTCATATATTACGATGTTATGAATTGATGCTGAGTACCTTTGCACTAATAAAAGAGGAATTCTCTGTTATTCTTTTGTTTCTATTGTGTTATCACTCAGTTATTGCTTTAGATTGAATAAACTGAATTCTGGATATTATAACACAGAATACAATTTTGAATTAATTTTGCTCCTATTGGTGAAGACAAACTGTGCAAAAGTGATCAATTCTAACAAATAAAACAGAAAAGTGTTAGACATGTACATCCCTCTGCCAGGGATTTGGTGACATTACATCAGCATATTGCAATGGAATCGTGTGCTTTGAATTAGGTTTACCTTTTTTATAGCAATATGCTGATGATCAATTCTGTTGCAAACATCCAGATGAAATTTAACACTGAATATTATATATTATTAAGGCGATTATATTTTAATCCATGATGACAGCTGATTTGTCACAATAAGAGAAGATAATTTTTAGATTAGTATATATGGAAACAAACGGTGAAGGATCCGTAAAATTATCCATAGAAATGCTGAATATTAGTGAAAAACCAAATGAATAAGTACGATTTAATTAGAATATATCAAGTTTATTTAAGGTATAAATGTAAGATGCGCTGTCCATGAAATTTTCAAACAACGGAAAGGTCGTGGAGAATACCACAATTTAATACAAGAAATGAAACTCCATCATTCTGCCAATTAGTTCAATTATTTCAGTATGATATCGGTACAGTTTGAGTTTTTGTTAAATATGATTGGAAGCAATATCAATAGAACTCACAGTATTTCTGAGCTCGTAGGTCTTGTTGAGAAATTAGAAATGAATACTAACAATAAGACAAATATTTGCCGTGTAACATAAAAATTTACATTAGCTCTAAGATTTCAATTTCTATTGAATTCAATTATATAAACACTTAGCTTACGGGCATAGCACGACTTCTGTGTCATATTTGTGTCTACTTGTAAAAAATCCAGTGCCTGGGACAATTTTTGCTGTAACTCTTGCTGTGTAATTTGTGTGTGTATAAATGCGTTTCAATTGCCTTGTTACAGCACTATCTCGCCATTTACAACGATGCATTGTTAATCACTTTTCTCCGAATAGCGAATGATAGATCAATTGGGATACAATCCTCCGCTCCTTCAGAGAATTGTACCCCGACTCCCAGCGATCTCTTACTATACTGGGCAGCTGCCTAACCAATGCGGCTAATGACCTGTTAAAAATAATTGGCCCAACATTGCAGTATATTATAAAAGTTTTGACAATTTATAAATTGTGTAGGAGCAATAAATAGGAAACATTCAGCACATTTAGAAAAAGTAAACAGTTACCTATGGATTGGTAGCACTTTGATCTGATCGATTGTAGTTTAAATTTTTACCAGAATGCTAGGAATCCATTGGTAACTGGTTCTTTATACTGAATGAAGCCACTCTTACATACAAGCAAAGCATTTATACAAATATCTTCATTAATTAATTTGTAGACTCTTTCTATGTAAGATTCAGACTCTTGCAGTTGTAAGAATACCTTTGTGCTATTTTATTAGCAGTATCTAATGCTTGATACAAGTTCATTATACTAGAATTAGGTGCGACAAGTCACCATCAAGTAGTAGATGGTGGAAATAAAATATCAATATAAATAAAAGCCACTGTATACGTCTTATGCAGCTACGCGAGCAGCACCTTGCTTGCACAATTTTCTTGTATTATGTCTTTATACATTAGAAAGACTGACTATTGGAACTGACCCAATATGTAAACTAATATAACTTTTTAGATCCTTTCTTTATTATTTATCCACAGGTAAACAATGTAAGCTGCCTTGCTGTAGATGTCTCAGTTAAAAATTTTAGTTCATAATATTTCCAAGTTTTCCTTTTCTGTGGAGCAAAACCATTACAACTACATTCTTCTATTTCTTCTATTTTCCTTATAAAAGTATCGCCTAGGTTTCACCATTTCTTTTGGAAATATTCAATTGATTGATTGAATATTGATCTTGCCATTCAAAGCTTTTCAGGGACAACTTTATTTTTTAATGTTATTGGCAGTTTAATATTAAACCCACAACACCGACATGCTTTCTACCATAAAAATCAGTCATTCAAAAGTTAAAATTCTTAAAATGTCGTTTCTGTGGCCAAATTTAATCGTTTATTTGTCACAATAGTCACAGGTTAAGGTTACAATATATTAGCTGCAAGAAAAATTTAATTAGTTGTAAACAGAAAACATCGGTATCAGCAAGCACAACAACTACGAGCCCACAGTCCTTGAAATCACTACACTTAGTTGTAGATGTCATCGCTTTAGAGGTCAACGTGACAGTAAGATATTAAGCTACTAGTCAGATACCAATTAACCAGTCAAAATGTTAACTAGACAGCCAATGAGAACTGCATGATAGTATTAATAGTACCTACACACACAAGAAATTAACTAAAACTCGATACTCGGTCATTACATTTGAATTTACACCTTTTAATGCGTAATTTTTTAGATTACATTTTCATTATATTTTCAGATGACCAAAAACATAAAACTTTCCCGAATTAAATTCGCACAGATTTTTATTTAATCTATTTTGCAAATTTTGTAATCGAATTTGTAAAAACTATTTGAAATCGTACTAGCATGAAGTAAGCTAAAGTTTGTCATCACCAGCTACCTAAAATATGGTGATACAAGCTGTTTGACCATGCTGTTGTAGATGATGGTCAGCATATCTACTTATACACATCACACATATCACATACATTTTGCAGGTTATAAAAATTCTTTAAGTCTAGCGACGAAAAATAGAGCGATACTGTAGGGTTGACTAGTGTTTCATTTTTTGACTACCATTGTATATTTCGTCGTAAATTGTTTGCGTGCGTATCGTGAGGAAAATCGCAAACGGCGTCGACAAGAGGTCGTGGCAGAGCGGGGAGAAAATTGATTGAATTTTTAGATGTCGATGTGGTATGGTGAAATTCTTCCCCCGTGCATAGGTAGTTAAGATGTATATAATGTGATTGGATTTTTTGTATGTGGAGGATTAGAATGAACACAGTGGAATTGAATGGCTTATGACCAACGGTAATGCAAACAGTAGCCGCGGCATTGTTGTTTCTCGAACAAAAGAACTCCTATTCCAGAACTGTATCGGAGAAACATAATAGTAAAAATTAATGGATTGGGAAATCTTTGCACGTGTAACTTTTATCGGTGGCTGTAATTTTATATGTACTACAACTGAATTACGCCGTTGTTTTTAAATTTTATTCAATGTTCTTACCTGTAGTCTGAAAATGGATCTAATAATTTTTCAAATTGCTTTGTTATTGGTAGATTTATCAAAACACATTCGAACATGGTAATATTTCAACATCTTTTGCGTTTACTTATTTGCTTAACAATAGTTTAAGGTTTTAAGGACGGCTTCAGATACCGCAAAGTTTTATTCTAAGAAAACAGATTAATTTCATTATATCCTTACAGAAACGCAGTTTATTCCATTTCGTAAAAGAATCATTATATTATTAGAAGCCAACGGGTTGGAAAACGATGGTGTTGATTTAGAAGATCATTTATGTTATATTTTGCCATTCAAGAGGAGACGTTGGACAATCTTAACGTAATTTAAAACTGTCTAAAACCTTAATGCTTCGTCTTAGTGAACTAACCCGTTCTGGAACAACTTCATTTAAATTAAATAATCGTCGAAATAAATTAATCCAGAAATTTTAATTAAATGTAGCGCATAAACCGACTCGCTCGTGCGCCTCGCAGCGGAAGAGAATTGAAAAGAAGCGGAGATGTCCGATGAGGAAATGACAAAAACAAGTTATTTGAAATGGAGGTAGGGCGAGGAAGATTTCTTTTTCCGTACTACTTAGTATTGAACAAGCAGCAAACGTAACAATGAGCTCCTTCCTTTACTAATTGCACGAAAACTAAAATGGAAACAATACTACGTGCAAGGGGATTAAAAAAAGCAATCACGAAGGAAAAAAAATTAAAAAGGGGGATTGCCAAAGAAGTCGATCTTCTAAATAATCGAAGACTGTTGACGATTTATTGTAGTATTAAGTGATGTGCCATCGCTGTCGTTCCCCTACTGTTTCTATTGTTTTCGTGCTTTACCTGAACTCTTTCTGTTCGTTCAGTTGTACGGATAGTTATACACCATCAGCATCTGTCGTAAATCATAAGTCCGGTAACAATTGCTAACTTCACACTTGGACGTTGTATAGTAAATCTTATTTAAAAATAGAGAGAAGTATTATTATTATTTAAGTAGGGCAATAAACTCGACAATCGTACAAAAAATTTAGTTGGTTTTGTGTTACCGTGTTAGTAAATCTGAGGAAAGAAATATTTTTTTTAAGTCTTGTGAATTTAGAAAAGTTTATATCAAAATTACTGTATTCAAAATACACCGGTGTCGCAAGTGATGTTTAGTATCTAATGCTAGTTAACTATATACATACTTTTAATCTGTCTTTTTGTTTAGTTGGCATATTACATTCCAAAAATATAAAAAAGATGTGTCAAATACGTAATTTTAAAATATTAATATCCTATGTTATTAATAAATAAATCAAAATCCTTGCTGTTAAATTCTGAAACCAACAAAATTTAAAACTAAAGGTAAAAGAAAAAGCTTAATCTATTGTCTCCTTGATTTTTATTATTTAATTTTAATTGTGAGGAACAACAAGACAAAATCAATTGGTAGCAAATAATATAAGAACAATTTATTTAATGTGTGCTGCTGGGGCTGCTCCGATTAGATCGGATTTTCTTTATAGATTTGGCGAGAACGCGACTGGATCTGAAAAGTCCCAAACAGATATCGCTGGCATACTACCACCATGGCTACCATCTAAAGTTAAGTCCAGAAACAAGAAAAGAAGCCCCAAAGAAGGAAGATTGAAATTGTATTGAGCTCAGTGAATGATTACTAAGTATTGTTATAACTAACCAGATCACAAAGTTATATTGCTTTGAAATTCCTAGTTTCTATAGTATAAGGAATTTAAAAATTATCTAAAATTTTTATTAAAAACATAATTACTACTAAGAAAACAAACTAAAAGCCTCTGATATTATGTAGGAGAGATCATGCACCTGACATTTTCATCTGCTAGAATAACGTTACCTGCAAGTGTTAATTAGTTATTAGATTAGAATTTTTCGTAGTATTTTCCCCTTCTCATGGAAATGTGTTTCTGCAGATTTAGCAATTTTACCGGGCGCTGCCGCCAAAGTTCCACCGATTATAATCGCTTTATATTGATAACTACTCGTGAACAACAAAAATATTATTAACAATTGAAAGAAATACTCGACCGTTTAATATAAAGATAATATAATTGATGGTGAATTAATTCCTCGTTATTAAAAATACTACTATTAACGGGTCAGTAGCTGTAGTGGTTAGGCGGCTGACTATCGTTGTGGCGGGACGATAGGACTCGGGATTCACTTTTTTGGAAGGAAGGTGACATTTTTTCAGAGAGTTGAAATCCGGATCGACAGCGATTGGTAACGCTGTTGAGAGCAAAAGTGATTAAATAGTGCGGCATTATAAAAGGCGATATGATACAGTCACACAAAGCCATTTGAACACAATTTACACAAAACTGCGCGCAAACTCCAAAAGAAGATAATCTGAAGTGATCAATTTTCACTTCTAAAGTCGACATTTAGATGATAAATAGACATTTTGGTTTGCTTTGTTGTCTTTTCTATTTTACTAAATTCGAACGGTTTAGAACTACTAAAAGTGATGGTTTGTCAACCCCTTTTGATCTTGTTCCCGTCTTATTCAATTTGGGCTACTTGCAACATAATTTCCTACCTTGGACTTGCTAAGGTTGTTTGGATTTACGGCGGTATGTCTATATCTAAACCAGCTAGTACGCTAAACTAAATTATAAAAATAATAAGACTTATTTTGTTGGAGCAGTAGCTCTTACTTCTTAGGGACAAGATTAAAATTTACCTTACTGGTTCTGCCGTCTGGCAGAATGAATATACCTTTATAGTACTATTTCAATCGTATAGTTATAGTACTTTAGCTGTATTGTAGTTGCACCTGATATGTGTATTATTATTATTTTTGTATATTAGTATTTTATCCTTTACTCTCTCTCACCATGGGACCACAGAGCAAAACATGTCTATCTACAATCTAGAACACATTATTGAATTATGTTTTGTATTATTGGTAGAAAGGTGTTCTATTACAATAAAATAATTTCGAAAAATACAAATATTACTTACAGTTTAAATGAAAGTTCATAGTACTTGAATGAATTGAACAAAATATTTATTATTTTATAAAATTGACGTGAATGTATTTACATGAGCACGACTGTTTTTTCTTTTCATTATTATTAATATTACTTTATTAATAATGTATACATTTTGAATACCTAGTGTTGTTCGTAATAGAAAAATCAATAAAGGAAGTTAAACAATAATTAAATGTAGGGTACATTATGACCACCATAAAATTAGGTGTGCGGGAAAGATATACATTGAAACTGTTCCTATTATTTTTCCTGTCATGCTGGTTCAATTGTATTTTATTAGTTACATATATACACACACATATTATTTTATAAGAAACAACAACCGGATTTAACATTTATCTAATGGTGGTAACGAACAGTACCTGAAATTGAAGCCTTGATAATTACCAACACTTCATATCGCGGCTGACTTTGTTTCGCTTAAGCTGAGAGATGCCATTCTAAGAGAAATACAAAACAGCGCGAGGTAGAAACAAAATGGGGATGAATGCAAAATGAAGAAAAAGTCGAAGGAAGTATGGAAAAAAGCACAGAAAGAGAACTCCCTTAGTAGACTGGCAAACGGCGTGCACAGCCGCCGTCTTTCTATAAATACTTCAAATAGTATTCCTGAAGCGCAAAGCGGAGAAAAATAAAAAAAATCAACAAACGAAGACTAAGAAGTAAAGAAAGAGAAACAAGTTCGTCGTCGATTCGATTTTGTTTGTTTTGCGTCGCAGTGAGAAGGGAACGGGTCGTTAAGACTCTTAAATATTTAAGCATCAATCCTAGAGGTACGTTTCATCTTCTTGAATCGGGTGAAATGTCAAAAGAGAATTTGACAGAAAATGTATTAGAGAAGGAGCTTTAAATTTCGTAAATTTTCACCTCGGTGCAAAAATAAAATCTCTTTCATAACTGCATCATTGGGGAAAGATGAAGAAAATGATAAATGAAAAGTTCTCCACGTATTTATCTAGTTTGTGTAGGCGTCTTGAGAGATTCCGATACACGTTTTACAGTGTAATTTAAGTAGAAAACCGGAACTGCAAACCTGACATCATTTTATTTTGATGTGATTTTGTAAAATTATACTCATAGCTAATCTTTATACATATACCACAAATAGAACCAACTTAATTATATAATCGCCGCTAAATTATAATGTAGCATATATGTGTCAGAACATCGTGCCGATTTTGTAGTAAGCATTTTATAAATACTATATTTAATACATCTGATCAAAGTAGGTATGATACACGTAATTGTTACATTAACAGTAATACATAATCGCATATTTACTGAATCGAATGCAAATCTTTTTAAGTACAATTGTTTCATGACAGTGCCTACTACATCCATTACCATCTTATTGTATGCATTTAAAGAATTCCGTTGTAGGCATCCTTTGAATAACGATAATTGTAATATATGGGGGTGATATGAACGATCTTGCTTTATTATGTGTCCCTTACGCCTTGCTGGTTTTGCACTGAGACATTTATTGTTTATTCTATTTGCACCATGCAATAAGTACCTAAACGTTTGTCTTTTAATTTTAAGTGTGTTACTGTAGCAATAAGTTTCTTTATATATTTATTAAAAAATTATCGCCTGTTTTTAATTTTTGAATTAGCGTTTATTAGTCCATTGCGTTCCAAGTAGAGAGCCGCTTTAATATTGGCTACAATGGTCGTGATAATTTCAGTTTGCAAGACCACGTCGTTGTAAGCGAGTTTCTCCTGAACGATCTAAAAACATGGTTAGATTAGCGGTCGTCTAAGGAGGGTGGGTCAACGGAGTTGTGAAAGTTGTGACAGTTTTATATCCCATATTAGGCTATATATATGTAAAGCTTTTATTAAGGAAAAGTTCGAAATATATTTCTGCTATACGGAAAACTGTGTATTTGATATATTTGAAATTTTTTAAAACTGTGCTGTCGAAATTATAGATTATTATTTTACGTTTCAAACCATTGCGATATTGTCACCAATTATTATCAACTCGTGAAGGTCGTAATTCACTTGTAATACAAAGAAATAAGGTGCGAGGACAGTAAAAATTTGTTAATTCACCTGAAATTTACTTTATTATATGTAAAAAGCTTGAAATTAACCTTGAATCAAGTTCAGACACACGTTTTATCTTTCTATCGGTTTAAAATTTCCCAATACTGGATACTGTACTACTGTACTACTAACTTTTGATCAAAATATGCATTTTTGTGCAATTGGTAAAATTGGGTAATATGGCAAAATGTACAGTGGCCAGCTTTTAAATCGACACCACCGCAAGCTAACGTCGACCTTATCTACTAATAATAATATCTACTATAAATCCTAACTGAAGGCCACACAATGTAACCCCCTCTACATTGTTATTAAGGTTTAGAAAATTCCGTAACGATATCGATTATGCTGCTGTCCACTGTACGTACATCATTGCTATGATTAGTCAACTACTGTTGCATGCTTATTTGAATCCTCACGTGAATATTCCCTTTAACCTCACCCTTTTAACTGTAAATTCAAAATTGTGTTGAAGCTCATTTTCAAGTGCAATATAGATTGTATTATCGTCAGATTATAGGCGGTGTCGTGGACAAAAGCTTCGGTGAAGTTTGATATTATTTTTGGTGTCTTTTGGAAAATGTAATCAAAAGGCAAGTGTGGCCCCTACTATTGAATATAGCAATGCTATATAATTACATAATTGACCTAAGGGTTTCCATTACTAAATTCAGCGTTTCTTTCCAATACGTATTAGTTAATCTATGAACAGCTATTTCTCGTCAGGGATGAGACATTCAAAGGATAAAAAGCAAGCGTTTCTAATTATCACGAAGATGAGATGATATTAGCTATGAATGCAGTAAAAATGCTCGAAGAAGTGAAACTGCTGCTAACAACTGGATATCCCAAAACTAGTTTAAAATGCAGATGTAGATCTTTAAGAATGGATTATGAGATTGTCTTTGCAGTAGACGAAGACCAGTTACTCTGAAATTTCATTTATGCAGTCCAAAAAGGGAGTTGTCCAAGGTAGCAGACAGATAAAGGGGATCGCTTCTTGTAATTCCTTAAAGCTACCAAATAAATTATGAGTGGGAATAAATTTTATTACTGATGTAATTCATTAATATAGATGGATTAAACCAGTTTTATTGTTCAACACAATATGCATCAAGATCTATGTATTTATTTCACCTTTATGCAATACCTTGAAATCCTGCAAAATAGAATCTTTCTTTCTGGTATCCAAACTAATTTAAAACACACGTTTTAAATAAGTCTCTCTCTTGAAATCGATTGCCTATAAGATAATTTTTAAGCGTTTTAAATAGATGACAACCTGATGGAGCTAAGTCGAGACTATAATCAGAAAAAAGATTACTCTCTTAACATGAACGGTAGTATCCATTATTTAGTGTCGAACTTGGTTGCAGTTCCAATATATGTACGGCATCTGTTTATTGTTTTTTTTTGGTGGAGGCGCATTTGAATATTTCCATTCTATGCCTTGGCTCTGTCACCTAGGTGTATGGTAATTAATCATTACATGTTGCAATACATACCAAAAATATCTATACTTCCTAGTCGAAACGGTTAAGTAGCTCAGACTACATGCGAAAGCGTCATTTTACTTAACCTAGAATTCACTTCTTGACTTATTCGTAGAATTTTTACTGTATGAAACCGAGTCATGTTTGTCAGTAGCTAATTAATTCAAGCAAAAGTCGCATTCGTTTACGCACAGTTAATAACTACTAATCTGGATATTTAAGTTAGCAATTACAATTTTATATTCTTCAGGGAGAAATCAAATGCTTCTTTATATTTATTGTTTTATTTTTTACAATAATATACATATAACATGTACATATATAGTTATGGCGAGCACTTACGTCCAAATAATAAAATGTTTTCAGTTAAATGATACGAAAATCCGCATTTGCTGAATGTGTAGTTCTCAAATGCACTTTAATAACTACAATTTAAAATACAGCCGCATAAAATGGATTGTACTTCTTGCCACTCTGTATAATCTTGAACTAGTGCCAATTTATATTTTAAAAGTTGAGCTGCGCTATACTGCAATACAGCTAATGGTAAATACGTATGCATTATAGTACTTGGATATATTAAGTTCTGTTCCCTTTAAAGCGATTTGGACACGAGTATGCGCTACAAATATTGGAAAAAGAACGATTTTTCAATTAAAGTTTAAGTGCTTTTTTCATGTACGAGAATTTATTCGCCCGACGATGCGAGTTTATCGATTCTTTTTAATGGAGCCTTTGCCATCGACATTCTATTATGGTTGTTGGAAGTAATTTGCGTTAGCTGTGTTAAATATTTATTGATTGTGATTACGATACTGTCCATGAAGTAGTTCATCTTTTGGTTATTCTAGCGAAAAATAAAAAAATCTAAGCTATCGTTAAAGACTTAAGTATCATAGTTTCCACTAAAGTATAGATTAAATAGAGTGACAACAGAAGTATATGTCATTGAACTGCTGGATTTTTGTGGAATTTATATACATATATCACATATGTATATCAAGTGTTTTCGAAATGTTAAGTTCTACATATTCTTATATTGGTCTTATCACCTCAACATTTAACTTTAATTTCTTATAGAAAAGTGAAGGAATATTTTTCCCAAAGGAATGCAATATTTGAGATAATGATTTGTATAATAGACACTTTTGTGCGTATGCTATTATTACAGTTGAATATAGATTTTCGTCTATAATCACATTTCTTCGTTTTATTTAGAACAATCAAGCTTGCTTCAATGGAGTGCTGCATTCAAAGATTCATTAATATTTCCTCCTATTTACTCTTTTTGAAATGTTGAATTCTATTATAATTGTTTTTTTTTTGCGAAGCTTCTTCAAGGCAATAACAAATCCTTTTGTGCTTTGGATTACGGCTGTTAAGGTAAACAAGATTCTAAAGTGTAAAAGATAGCATTTTAGAATGTCGGTGTAAAAAAGCTTTAGCTTTCTTTTGAAAAATCATTGAATCTGTTGAAATACTGCAGATGATCGTTGTGAAATCTGCAAACCAGTTACTAGTTTTTACAATATTGAAATTCTATCTTCAATGTCATGCTTCAGGTTCTAGAAATTTCAATACATGTGGCTCATCAAGTTCTTGACCAATTTTATTTCCTACAATGGAGACAGATTCCTATTCAAATTGTTGTTAGTCCTAGACTTTTTTGATAGTTTTGATTAGTTACCAAGCATGATCGTTTGGTTGTGGGTGGTGGTTCTTCTTTGATTTGAAGTTTAAAATATTAAAAAAAGTAAAAATTTTTCCGATTATAGTTTTAATAAATCTTTTCTATCCGAAATTTAGCACTTTTGATATTCTTCCTGATTTGTCCTGCATTTTTTTTTATTTTACAATTACTAAGCAAACGGATGTTTTTTTTTAAAATAAAATCTTTTGTACTTGAGCTTTTCTAGCAAATTAACGACGAAGAATCAGAATAAAAATAATCATACATATTTGAAAGTTTTGTCCATCCAAAAGAGAGATGTCCGGTTAACAGGCTGATCCAACGAAGGGTCATAACGGAACTCCGTATTTTTATTTGTGCAAGGAAACGATTTGTGTCATATTGCGCGAATGAGTGTAGTCAGTATGATTTTGGTATAACTAGTAAATAGGTACTCTTTGGTTCCAGACATGCACATCTTTCAGATCTTCAGGCTAATGTTTAGTAACGCTCGAATTAAAGAAGCTCCGTTTCGGCAGCATTTAGGTCCATATCGTCATTTCGGTTTTCACGAAATATTATGTCATGATCGGAATCGGTGCAACCAACTGCAGGCGTCCGAAGCTCGAAAATTATGATCTCCAACATTTTTGGCAATTTCAATTGTCTTGTTTTTCCTAACTGTCTTAATATTGGAATTTAAAATACTTAATACGTTTTTTTTTTGTCGCGCAAATAGTATCAATATCACACAACAGCAAACTAAACTAAAAAATGCATTCGTAGATACATAATTGAATGAAAGCATGTCTGCATTTGCGACTCTAGTTTTATATTTGCCAGTGTAGTTCTTCTTTTATGAACATTTGATTATTTTTTCTCACTTTACTTTAGTAGAGACACCATTAATTTTTTTCACCTTAATTGAAATGTAATTTCTTTCAAGTTGACTTATCTCTTATACCTCACCCAGTTTCTCTTCAGAATATGTTAATGGTATGGTTCTTGTCTTACCATCTCCATCTTTTAAAATAACGCAAATCGTATTTTATGCATTAGTGACAACTTTATGTCAAGCAAATTTGCATCGCTTCTAACCTAATAATGATTTTCATTTAGGGAAATTGCAGTTGGAAAAGAAGCAGTTCACTATTAAGAGATATATTAGTTTGAATTATGCGAATTATGTATTTGCTGTAGTTAATAATAATAATGATTGTCCAATCTACTATGTACTTTGTTAGTAGGCGATGGCCTGCCACTTTTCCTCATATTTAGACAGCTACGAAATAATACAGCTTCAATATTTTATGGAACTTTTTGCTGTAGTGTTTCTTTCCTAATAAGAATCACACTATAGTCTTGATCTTAAAATCGGCTTAAAAGTGTTATATCTATAATGTTCAAAGAGAATAAAATAGCAGTAGTATTAGTGCGGAAAATGCTAAATTAATTGTCACATAAACATTAACTCCGAAACAGGTACACAAATATAATTACGAAACCTGTTTCTGAAATCCAAGAGATTTGCAAGAGTTGTATATTTGACGACGAATTAAGAAATCACAAATTAAGGAAGTCGTAACATAACTAGTGCTTTACATGCAAGATCGTAAAGCTTCATTAAAACTGTTCCCTCTATACATTGCATTCGGCAATTGCGTAACTTCAACAGTACCTTTCTCAGTAGAGCGACGTGCTTGTTTTGAACAGCGCTTTCCCAAATTTCGTCATACTTGTGTTTATGTACTATAATTATTAGTTGCAGTAGGAAATCCTCATTAAAACTAACACAGTTCGATTATTTATACCCACGTCCACAATTCACCCGAGAGTTATTTGCATTCTGTTTCCGCAAATCGATCCATTGACAATTACATTTACCATGTGCTAACCGCTAATAACGGTATAATAATAATCAATGGACGACGCCGACGAATATCGCCAGACATCGCATGTGTAGCGGTCAGCGGACGCGCTTGTTTCACGAACTCAGTCGGCCCACAACCCGTTTCTGCATGCGACGAAAGTGAAGTCGATCGGTACGACGATGTTGCCAAATTTACGCGCTTCAAGGTCGGCCGATTCATTAACGGCGGCCCACTAATTCCGTTGGCAATTTCTCTTCTCCCGCTCAATAAAATTGCATTGCCTACATCTACACGTACATATATGAAGTTGTGGACACGACACATTCTATAGTGATCCTTTTATTTGATCGTAAAGGTTGGTTAGCTTCCATCGCGCATATTTTGCTATCGTGATAGAGAAGTACTTCGATGTTTGAAGAATGGCAATCCAAGCGTGAAATTTACATGCACGTAGTCTATTTTAGTACATTATTGCGGATGTTCTGAAATATTTATACTGGAAAAAATGTGGTTAAGTACGTGTTCATATTGTATTTGCAGAATGACGTTAATTAACTTTATTTGAATAATTCATACTGACATGTTTGTGGTTATACCAATATAGATATTGATGACAATTGTAGTTTATAATAGCAGATTTGAATTATTTCAGCATTGAAAGTTGTTTACCTACAGTATCCATGCAGAATTATAGCTAATTTTTCAGTTATCGTTATGTAGTTCCTTTCATAAACAGATATTTTCGTTTTTATAAATTGTACAAGTGGCAGAAATATACAGGGTGTAAGGAGTTTGACTGCCATAATTTTCCCAGCATATATGTAGAGCAAGTAAATAGGATTAAAAAAGTTTATTATGAAGTAGGCGTTAAAATAAATAGTTTTCCAGAAAAACAAAAGCAAAGTTCCAACTTTTAAATCGCGCTATCTTAGGCAGTTATAAGTATTTTAAAGAGTGAATTTTACAATGGACTCGTTACGTAAATACAAAGAAAAAATTGTTATAGAAGTTTGTTCTACAATCTAAGGTAAGGTTAAAGGAAATAGAAATCAAAGTACATGTAAAACGTCTATAGCTTTGGCAACGCTGAAATATGACCTACCATAACTTTATACAAACAGATATGTTTCACAGCAGCTGAAGGCTGCGGCGTCGATAAGAAAATTGCAGATGTTGCATTTTTAAAGAATAAACTGCCGCATACAATTAAGTCGTATGGTTCCTGACATTTATTTCGTTTCAATATGAATACAAATGCTCTAAGTTACACCAAACGATATTTTAGTAAATTATTTGACAAAATACTTGGAAACAATAGTACTGTGTAAATTGTTGGTGTTAGCACGATAGGGGCAAAGTATCATGGAATTACCAATAATGCAGTACGCGAGTATTTTATGAGAGATCATTGCCACAAGATCAATTAAAATGTGTTCATGGGCTTCAGTAGAAAGAGTTTTAAAAATTTCTTTTTACAAAAACGTCGTAATTATGAAACTATGTATTAATTAATTCTGGTGGTTTTTCAGTAGTAAAGTATTGGCGGATTTTGTGACTAAAGCACGCACATTAATGGCTAACTGAACACGCAACCTCTAAATTTTGTCTAATTTCATTAATAATCCTGTCAAATTCAAAAAGCACTAAATCACTAGAGCAAGTACAAGAAGTACGTGGTTATTAGGGAAAGGTGATGGTTGGGTTTGTCAGTGCCATACAGTTCATTGCGGAGGGTGGACAATGCGATAATAAAAGTTGAAGTGTTTAGTGTTTCTCTTCACTTACTAAGGAAACATTTTCAAGACGAAGTAGCGGCTGTTGGTGTAAATAAGTTTGTACTCTTTTTTATATGTTTTACCGAGGAAGATATGCTTCATTTCATTGATTGTCGATTCATTCTTTACTCATTGGAATTGATTACTTTGTACTTTACTCTTGAGGTCAAAAAACTGTACAAATTCTTAATCGATTTTGTGTGTGTTATGGGTGCTTCGTTGCAGTGACTGCGTAAGCTATAATACTTGCCTGGCTATCTCTGCAACTCTCGCGGTGCAATTTTGTGTGTGTAAATTGTGTTGAAATGGCTTTGTGACAGCATCATATCGCCTTTTATAATGCCGCGCTGTTAATCACTTTGCACCCAACAGCGAATGGTAAGCCGATCCGGATTTCAACCGTCTTAAAAAATGTCACCGTCTTCGAGAGAATTGAAACCCGTCTCCTAGCGTCCTGCCACAACGATAGTCAGCCGCCTAATCATTGCGGCTATCGACCCGATTCTTATTGTGGACTTTGCAAATTGCAATTTCTTAAATCTATTATTTGCTCGTTGATTGAATTTTCCAACGATTGGATGGAATGATAACATAGTTTTGGCTTGGTCGTTCTTTACAACGATTTCGATAGTCAGTAGTAACTGTGAGAGTTAACAACTGTCAGGATCGTCAGTTTAGTAGACCTTGAGGCAGGTAAAAAACTGACGTTTCTTCTTAACTTTTTAGTATTTATTCTTCAATATTGATTTTAGTTGATAAATTTAACCGCTAGTAAATTCACTTCTATCGCGTCTTTGGAGGAAGGAATTACTGTCTTTATGAGGGAACTAATCGCGCATAAAACGTTGTGGTCTATTTTGGCTATTGTTCACTGTTGCCGAAACAAATTCCATCTTTTATGAAATTTCGTTTTAAGCGAGTTCCGTTAATTTTCAGACTGCAATAAGTCCATTATTGCTGTTGGTAGAATATATAATGCCGGAATGCATGATGTTTCAGAATGTCTCAAATGCATTTAATTTGTATTAAACGCGGATAAAACATAAATACAGAAGAGGAACCGTTTTTATTTGCTATCTTGCTTTCAATCTTTTTAGGTAGAAATGTATTCAGCTGTGGAATATTTCGTATCATTAATTTCTCTTAGCATTAGCTAATTTGAACGCGATCGACTTGAATACCGTCGTAATTTATAGTTTCAGCGCCAAAATACAGTTTGAAATCTGCGTTGAGGTATGAAATTCTAAATTGAGTACCTTACACATCATGTATTCTGATTACTTAAGAAGAAATATCTCGGTATTAAAGAAGAACATAAATATTACGTCAGCTAAGGTAAAATCTATAAACGCAAAAGTAAGTACGCCATCAGACGTTCCTCGTTTATTAAACCTTGAGATTCTAGTAGTGTGGAGGTCGATGAAACACTGATAAATTCACTATGTGAATATATTAGATTTGCGGTGTTCTCGTAGATATCTGTCCCGTACTATATTTTTATTACTGATGAGACACATGCCATCACGTGAATCCCCGGACTACTAGCTCTGGGATTTCTCCATCAGGATTTACTTCCTTCGTAGAAATGTTCCCGTTTTAAGGCGGCGGAAATTCGTTCTTTATCCATTTCCGGTTCGATATATGACAACTATCCATTGGTTGACGTACATCTCGCGGGATGTACACGCTTGATGTATTCTTTTCGAGTTTTAGAAGTTTATGCTCTCTATAGAGAGAAACTGGTAGAATTTATTTTACCACCGGCAAAGAGAAAAATCTAGGTGACTGTGTTTATGTGGAAATCCTTTAATAGATTTATATCCGAACAGAAACACGTACATACATACGCCAATGTGAAGGTTGTATGTGCACGAGTGTACGACATTCACATACACACGTAAATATAAGAAGAATTAATGTCGTTTCTTACTGGAATGCACCTGAAAGAGATAAAACTGGGAATTTTCGTATTTCGGCAGAGTTTTCACGTCAAGATAAAATTCTGTCTCTTCGGAAAGTTCAGAATTTCTTCTTACAGAGAAGATTTGATGTGAGGTAATATGAAACAACATGTAACGGTTTCACTGAATAGCATGTTTTTCTAACATTTTGTTACATTAATCCTACTACCTTGTATGTAATAGGATTACAAAAATTACTTAATCATGGCAGAATTCAGTTGAGATGTGAAAAGTGATATTTAATTTAATTGAAGCACCCAATAATTTTTAACAGAATATCTTATATATATATATATAATTCTAAAATATGTTTTAGACCTACCTTTGATATTTTACAGGATATTCAAACTTATTCATGACGAAATAAACGAAAACACATAGTTGCAAACATGTTCAAAGTCTGAACTTGTCATAAAAGAATAAGAACAATAGTCCTGTTGTTGCTGAGTACCATGTTGTTCAGCAAAATTTTATTTACCTTTTGTCAACAGAATAAGAACCACATTTTGTCTAACGTAATGAATAAGCATTATGAGCATATTCCTAAAATACTTCCAAGCAAAACATGTCTTATAAACATATGTCCAAATCGCCACATTTACCAAGCTACAGGCGTCTAACGATTAGGATACAAGTTGTAATATGTAGAATAAACAAAAGCAACAGAACTATCTTATGTGTTTAAAGTGACCTCCTTTATCATCAATAGGTAGTGTAGGGCAATCCCAGGATTATTCTTTATCCGCTGGTATCCCTCAATAATACGCTGTCGCAGTTCAGCTCTAGTATCAGACATTTTTTGCTAGAAAGTATCTTAGGAATATGTTCTTAATGTTTGTACAGTACGTTATGCAACACCCGGTTTCGGGAAATACCCGGTTCTACTCGATTTCGGTTATTCGGTTTCAGATACCACATTTCGGGTGACCGGATTTCAAGCATGCGTTTTCAAGTTTACGTCTTAGTTAATTAAATACGAATCACTACCCATTATTATTACATTGTTAGTTGTTAGGTAAGTAATTTCTTAAAACATGCAAGTAAAATGCAACATTTTGGTGGATTCTCTTATGAAAACGTTTAATTATTAATAAAGAGGAGGTTATTTCAAACATAATCTCCTGAATATCTTAAATAAGCATCTGAATTTTACTTCATAAATCGCATATAAAACAAAATGTTATGTTTTACTTGGATCCCTCCCTCAGTGTTTTAAGATGTCACTTACCTAACTGCCCTGCCTAACAAGAATGAGTGGTGATTGGGATTTATGTAATTACCTAAGATGTAAACTCAAAAGCGGATGCTCGAAATACGGACACCCCAAACCGGATATTACCCGAAATCGAGTAGAACCATGTACCCGAAACCGGGTATTACCAGAAACCGGATACTCGATTGTGCAACCTGGTACCCGGGTAACCCGGAACCGGGTAGTATGCTGGACGGGTACCCGGTTTCTGAAAACGACGGGTTTCGACAGCCCTAAAATTAATAAATGTTTAAAGTTAGTTATTATATTCTTTGTAGAAGCTGTCGTTTGATTTGTTGTTTTTCATATTCTTCTTTGTTGTTGGTTCTTCCTCGTCAACTTTGTCTTTATAAATCTTTCTAAAAACAAATTCAACAGGTTAGGATCACATGATTTCGGAGGCCACTCTTTAAAACTACTTGGAACGATGCATTTCCCTGAGAACGCAAGGCAAAAAATTATATATCATCAGGTACCACTTCTCACACCTCACACCCCATTTTCGATGTCAACTTTCTGACTTGTATATCTCAAAAACAGTTTACTTTAGCTATTAATTACTTGTAAATAATATTCCTACTTCAAGATGAAATTTGAATTTCGGTCTATACATGGGTGTCCAATTTGTAAGATTATATCTTCTTTAGGTCAGTGATTTATAGATAACATGTGTTAGACACTAAAGGGTAAATTCACGTGGTGAAATCGTTGACTTGTTCTGTGGTGTTCAGGAACAAATTCCCGTTTAGATACAATTCTCGTGCTAGGAAACATACCCGATTCTCCGGCAGTGGTGGCCAGTGTTATCCGACGCTGGTACTCCGCGACTGTAAGATTTGAGCTTCCATTGTAAAAGCCATCATATCAGCATATTCACGATGAGAAAATTGTCAAAAAATACAAATAATATGTTTTGCAGGCTTTTCAAGAAAGTTGACATTTACATGCATAATAATACTTTGAATGCGTGACAGGTATTACAGTCCTTGTCAGTGAAGGTGGCGATGCCACCATAGATACATATGTACATACAAACATGATCTACAATCTATTCTCAGAACACTAAACACTTTAACCCACTAAACACCAAACAAGTTTTAACTAAAACACCGACGCGTTTCAACAGCAATGCTGTCATTATCAAGGCGATAATAAAACTAAATTAAAATAAAATCTACAAATACAGGTAACCTAAATGTTATGCACGGTCAATCCGATACGCATCATTAATTTCCGATTAACGAAAACAATGACGAATGCGGTATAGGTCCGTTGTCACAGTTCATTACACATGACTTATTTTTATATATTTCTAAACTTTCGAAAACATTTAGAAACTTACAATTGTTTATTTGTCTAATTAATTTAACATTCGTATGATCGATGTTGTGATCTGTTTAAAAAATGTGTTGGGCAACGCTCGATTTCTCAATTCTATTAAATCTAAGATTAGCCATATGCTCTTTGAATCTAGTTGAGACTGCTCTCCTGGTTTGCCCAATATATTTTTGATTGCAATCTTTACAATTGATTTCGTAAATACCTGAAAAGTGAGAAGTCTGTGGACCAAAAAATTCAGGCTTGCCATTTTGTGTTGAACACAATGATGGGAATCTGGAGGAATGTAACGAAGTGTACTGGTTTCCTTTCTATCCACGTCAAACTCTAATCTATTGTTATTTATAATTACTAAAGTATCTAGAAAGGGTAGCTGACCGTTTTCTTCTCTTTCACAAGTGAACTTTATGGTTTCGAACCGATTATTTAATCTATTAAGAAAATCGTCAATATTACATTTTTTAGTGTCAAATATAGCGAAAATATCATCCACATACCTCAACCAAACCCTAGGACAGTATTCGCTCTCAGATTCTAAGTCCTTTTCAAAACGGCTCATGAAAAGGTTAGCCAGAAAGGGCGACAAGGAGTTACCCATTGCCGTTCCTTCCAGCTCTTCATAAAAACTCCCGTTGAATTGAAAAATGTTCTGTTTCATACAGATGTCAGTTAAGCGAATATATTCCTGGACACATTGTTGACTCAAACTATTTTGAAGCAACAAAGAGAGAACTAACATCAAATGAAATCAATATTTCACCCTCCAGCAACTGAATATTTTGAATTTCTTTAATAAATTCTAACGAAATTTTTTACTGCAAAACTAGGTTGCTGTATTGGCAAATTATTAAATTCATTGGTCAGCCATTTGGAAACCTACCTGCTATTACATTTTTTAATGGAAAATATTGTTTAAAGTCGTTCCTGTGTGTAGTTGAAGACAATTCAGTTTTCTAAGGTAGTTTGTTAACAATTTAAATTTCCAGATTGCATTAACTTTTTATCCTGTGTTGTCATGCTTGATTTAAAAAAAAATCAGAGTCTAGAATCGCGCCCAGACAAATGATAGTTGTCATTAAATCTAGATTACCTGCTTGAGGTAAATACTATAGTTTTTCCTATTCGTATCACTTTTTATATTTTCTAAACGCCAAACGACAAAGGCATTCATTTTCTAGTTATGAATAACCTATTAAGGTAGTTATTAAGTTACTACAATGTCCGACATTCTCCGATTATACGCCGTCGCTTAAGCGATTCTAGGAAATTGACTTTTTATCTGTTTAAAGACTCACAAGGCCCGAGCTTCTAGCGTTTTAACCGTGTTGGCTATTACACAGTCGTACTTATACTAATGACATCCGGAAGCAGTAATCATTCCGCTAGTGGTAGAGTAAATATCGGCATGGGTCTAGACGTCGTCTTTGAAAATACGGCCCACTCACTGAAATGGGCTACTATTCTTTCCACACAATCGTTTTAGTATAAGTGTGTTATGGTACGTATGTATGTATGTATATATCCATTAATGTTAGATGTTACAGTGTATACGTGTCGTCAGCAATATACGAAGCTTTTCAACCTTGTTTAACTGAAGAAGGCAACCATATAAAACAACGTACGGTTCGCATTAGCGTTACAGTAAGTTGTCTGTTCTGTCGTTTATATAAATAAATACAGATGAGGAAGCATGGTTTCCTTGTAGTTTTCATGGTTTAAGAAAATTATCAGGATCTTAATGTAAGAACTTTGGTTGTCGTCTTTGTTTCAAGAAACATATTTTTCAGTCTTGAAAAAAGAAAATAATTAAGGTTTTGAATGACTTTCTTATCAACATGGATTTAAGATTTTGGTTGCATATGCAAAATCAATTATTATTCGACATCCTTCAATACTTTTGAAGTTTCGATAACATAAAAATATAAAATCATATAATGATATGCATATTGAGCTCTCCTACTGTGATTGACCATCCCTACTTTGCAAATGAAGACGAACAAATGTCGTAAGTATTCATAGTAATAACATTGATCTTTTAAAGTATATTTTTTAGGTATGTACGCATTCGTCTGTGTTAGAATTGTTCGCAATTATACAAAGTTACATTGTAGTTTGTCCTTTTAACTTAAATTTTCTGAGGTCTGTGTGCGTGATACCGCTCCTTCGACTCCCATTTTCATTTGGCAAATCGCCTCGGTTATTAAACTTTGCCGACCGGAACGGCTTATTATTGCCGTTTCGTATTATTTCTGTGGTAATTATTCCGGTCCGGAGGCGCGCGAACGACAGAGATAGCTGCATGTTGTAGTTACGTAACGGAGAGCGAAAGCGACATCTGTTTTACAAATAAGGAGTAAATAAATAAACATAATGTGTTGTTGAAAATTGTCTTAAAATGGGTAAGCGGAAAACGAAGTGATGTAATTAAGGGGGTACGTTGCCTGAAGAATCCAGAATGTCGCGCGTGCTTGCGTTGCGCCGTAATTGGGGTGGTAGTGGATATTGTCCGGAGTAGGCCCATCTACTACACCGGAAGAATTCGAGTTTAATTTTAATTAGAATGGATATTGAGCACTCATTTAAATTCAGCTGGTAAGAAAAAACTGTACTTTTTTTAAATGGGGAGTAATAAATAAAAAGCAGTTATTCTGAATGGACTGAATTATGCCGAAATTAGATTGCAAAGTAAAAAGTCGGTAATGGCGACAAAAGTATTTAAACAACACGAGATTCTAAAAAAGGATTTTCTTAAGAATGTATGTTTAATAACTCTGCGACGTAATTTGCTCTTCGTTTTTACATAATATAACTGCAGTAATGAATATGACATTATTGTGGTAACATGACAGCTTTTTATTACGCATTTCAGGAACCTTAATATAACCGCCGTGAAATTGGAAAATTCTCCTGGCGCGTCGCGCCCCACTTTCGCCAGGGGAAACGCCAGAATTTCCGCGTCGTCCTAATAAAAACAATTAAACGCAGACAAGATAATAACGCCAGCGAAATTAATTAGCTCGCCTATTTGCCCCATGTCTCACCTGAACTTTATATAGACCGGACTCGGTTGCGAAGTTAGTAAATACTTAATTGAAACCTTTGTTCCAATTTTGACGAATGCTATCCCTCGCAACCTAATAAAATATGTAAAGAAACGCTACAGCATTTAATACATTTAGTTAAGTGCTTCAGCTGTAGAATAGGGACCCGGGACCCATATCGGATGACTAAAACTTTTCAATGATTTAGGATATAATTGCCGTAAGTAGAAGATTTAAAAGTAGCTTACAAAGTTTAGCAACGTGATACAATCGCGAAATATGAATGTCAGAATCATTATTGGATAGAATTTTTTGCATTGTTCCAGTGGGTCGAAATTATTGGTTCGTACTATGCATATAACGAAACATTCGTAAAACATTTCATTCAGTTCATTTATTTCTTCGATTGGCAATACATATTCCAAAATTTGTATTTCCAAATTTACTGTTAGAAATGCCCTGGATAAGTTTAGCAATATATACGTAAGTGCGTATTTGTCCATACAGTCGGGGCTATAACAAAGCGGCTAACACAATTTCTGTCTACTTTCTAGTTGTCTGATATTTCACACAGGCATAATAGTCACTGATGATCATATGACTCCTTCCGTACTTTCTTTACTGCTGCTTGGCCTGGCCGAAAAATCTCTATGCACACGCAGTAACATGTTTTTAGAAATGGCTGCACATGTATGTCTTTATCTCTGCTGCATGTTTTCTGGTGTTGTTGGTTCCGTGTTATATACAACAAGTCGATATTGTACACTTGAAATAAATATAGTGATTCTTCTGAGCAAATACAAAAGTGCATTGAGGCTGGTGGCCGCCAATTCGAAAATCCAATTCAATAGCCGTGTGCTTTCTTCCACTGTTTACCTTATGTAAACAATTTGTAGCTACTCTTAACATTTATTTTCTACTTTTACATTTAGCAAAAAATTAAAAAACATTTGCTGCACTGACTTTTATTATGTCCTCATTTTTTCGAAATATCTCGACTAATATTAATTTGAGGTCATTATTTTGTGGTTTCCTATTTTTCTATTCACGATTTATTGCTCTTCTAGAATTTGATAAAAAAATACCATATGCTATTTGAAAAAAAGAGTTGACCTTGCTATGACCTTTGTGTCTTTCTCTACAGTGACAACAGTAGCGCCATCGCACGATCCCCTTCATATAGCTAAACTTTTCTCTAATACTGTTCTTTATAACACTAATTGCTTCGAAGATATTGCAGTGTTACACTTTAAATGGACCACCCTGTATACAAGAAGTGTCCATTTAAATAGAATCTGGAACTAATGTAACACAAATGAAAATCCTAATGAAGCTGGAGTTACTATTATTCATACAATAGTAAATGAAAGTTTTCCTCCGCTACAGCTTGCTCTGTGGCCGAAGGCAGTCCTAGAGGCCTACAGAGCAAAATGTAGTGGATGCAAGGATATCTCCGGCAAAACGGGAGATTATAGCAGCATCTTCACCTACATAGAGCAGACAGTACCACTGTCCATGAGGACGGATAAGATTTCGCTCGTTTTCAGCTTCAGTGGGGGATACAATGTAAACTGTCGTTCACAAATCGAGACAGGAGTTATCTCGCTGGTTTGTGGACGCCTCTAAAACGCCTAACGGCACGGGAATTGGAATTTGGAGAGATGGTGAAACCGAGGGCGAAGCTTTTAGCCTAGGGAGCTCTGCAACCATCTTCCAAGCCGAAGTAATCGCGATTCAGACCTGCGCAGAAGGCCTGTTAAATTGACCGCAGGTTAATGGAGCAGTGGAAATCCTTTCCGACAGTCAGGCTGAGGTTAGAGCACTACAGGCTATCAGGTTTGACTTCGAGGTAGTGCTACACTGCCATAGTTCTTGTAAAACTGGCGGAACGACACAACACCACGCTGAGATGGGTGCCAGACCACTCTAGAATCAGAGGTAATGAAATGGCTAACAAATTAGCTAGAGGTGCCAGTGAGGGACCACTCATATGGCCAGAACCTACATGTGGGAACTCCTCTGGCAGCATCAAAGCTTTTGTCAGATCCAAACTCGGTGCTAAGCATTGCTCCCATTGGAATGAACTTGCCGGCATGAGACACTGTAAAACTCTCGGGATTCGCCCGTATGAGTAAAAACTGCATAATCACAGGAATCTTAACCGGTCACTGCGCACTGAAAAAACACCTGCATCTCATGGCCATAGTAAAGTCTCCCCTGTGTAGAAACTGTGGGAATGCGGAGGAAACTCCAAACCATCTTCTTGCCGACTGCTCGACAGTGGACAGAAAGAGGCGGAAAGACATGTTACTGCGTTGTGAACGTTTCTTTTTAGCTAATTATATAAGAACTGAAAAAGTATTTGTCATTATTAATGATAAAATTCCGCCTATTCTATTTTGAAATCTAGCAACTTGATTATCAGACTTACATTGCCTCTAAGTTAAAACCTATGAACTGTGCGTCAAGTATCCTTGCGTCATCTTAGACACAATGTTCACCATGAGACATTACTTGAATAGTGCCACTTCCCTGTTCTTGTGGGTTAGATTTGCCCTGGAACAATTGACATGTTGGAGAAGTGTCGGCAATTGATTTCAAAAGACGATGTTCTAACCTGATCCAGAATCCGAAAATCGCAAATCAAACATCTTGATATACTCTAGAAGCATTTTGTTTTGTAGTAACGTCAATTTATATCTCTAGAATTTATCAGACTGAGTCAACATGCGATGGCGTTGGCCACATGGACGTCTCTGTAGTAGAACCCTACAATCCAGTATCTTGGGTACGTAGTTCATGACACCTCCACAAAGTGTTAACAGTAGGTGCATCTTTAGTATCAATAAGTAATCTCTGTGTAAGATTGGGCGGTATCTAGAGTATTATGAAATGCTCGCAATATTCCTTATTGCCAAAATAGCCATTCTTTGACAATAAAAGGGCAAAGCAAACTAGTCCCAGCTTTGGAGAAACATAGTTATTATTATTATATAGAGCAATAGTTCCAATGACCAAAATATGTTTTTCTCTTGATATATTACTTGATCAGAATTGATACTCCTTGTATGTATCTCTTTCGAAAGCCAAAGTCATCAAAGAAGATATTGACACATGATTTCGCAATTTAGTTCTCATCCCATTTTCAATGTTTTAATAACAGTAAGTGGATCGTTATGAAAATCATCGTGATCTATTCCTTTTTGTTTGTCTGTCTGGACCTTCTTGGGAATTAAGTTCTTCTAGGTGCGGGCGAAATACTGCTTTTTGGCATTGCAGCAATTTATCATCCTCTCCAAGCAAACAAAACCTGTTTGTCACGGCAAGTTGCTAAGACGAAAAATTATTACAATAAAGTTTGCTATTGCCACAACCATTCAAATCGACGGTTGGTACTTGTTAGATCAAAATCTCGGAACAAAATGTTGCATACTGCATATTTCTTTAACAAAAAATAATTCTTCCCTAAAAGGGTCCAAAAAAGTTTAACAAAAATTTTCTTGAAATTGCAATTAGAGCTTACTAAAAAGAATCTTGCATTGAGATTATAAATAAAATTAAATTAGAAAATTGCATTAACTTTAAAGCCTTTGAAAACGTAAACGCAAATTTGCCTTCAAACAAAAAATGATATTTATAAAGTTTAATCAATAATAGGTCGTGTATTTATCAGTAATTAAACAATAAAAACAAACAATATAAAATATAACATGAACATGGAAGTCATTTTGCTCAGGGCTAAATGAATTTAACCTTAAATTCCAACATGGTGGTAGCGGAAAAATACACCAAGCTATCTTCTCCCTTGAGATATAATATACATATGTGAGAGAGAATCAAAAAAGAACAATAACCGAAAGGGATATGAGGCAATAAAAAAGCGGCTACGAGAACGTGGTATTAATGTATGCTAAATATTCCAGGAAATGAAATTTAAAAATTAACAAACCTGGAAAATAGTCTTTAATTTTTGTCCAGACAAGCTCTCAATATTCTATGCACTAAACGTGTATTACAAGAACAAGAAGGTTATTTAAATAGAAAATTAGTCAAATAAACCAATAAAACTTGTCGTTTTCGTTGAATTTACCGCAAAACCATTCATGAGGTCTCAAAAGTGGTAGCGTCCTCTCATACCTAGGTAAATCCAGTAATCACTATGGTTGCGGTTTAAAGAAAATTTCTTGTAGTCGAAGAATCTTAGTAATTAGTCTTTTACTAAAATTTTCTCTATTTCAAATGTCCTCAGCTGCTTTTTTTGTAGGACTCATAGTACTTACTATACTTACAGACTGATAATGGCTAAGTAACTTGATTTGGGATCTGAGATTCATACTGAAAAATTGTTTTGGGTATTAGAAGATAATGGAAATGTATTCAGATTTTTCAAGTTGACTAATAAATTAGGAGAATTCTGACAACCTATTTTCGTCTGAATTTCAAAGTCATGGCGAACCACTACTATAAAATTATTAAGCTGTTTTTGTAACTTAAAAATAGATTAGTTTTGATATTCATATCGAACAAGTAAACACAGAAAGAAGTACTTATTCTAAAATTAAAATGTACCTAACTTTATTTTCAATTTAAAGTTGTGATATTGATCTCGACCAACCTTAGATAAATATTTACTTTGAGAATATAAGTGGTTAACATGTGTATATTTATGGAACATAAAAAGAAAACCTGTTTTAATATTTGGTACTTGAATTGCTTGCGTGTAGGCACAATATTTCATTACTGCTGCTGATTAGATTACTGCGTGGTTCGGTTTCATTTAACAATGAGAGACAGCTGTAAATTCCTACTATTTAGAATATTTCCTACTTTAGTCATGCGCAATAATTATGTGCTTACCATTTGTTCTCAGTTACCTACACGGTATGCTAGCATATGGAAATATAATTAGCATAAGTACATACATGCTTGATGAAATTCTCCAGACGCAATATATACCAATTAAAATGCTCCTTCGCAGCGAGCTGTGTGGATGACGGTACCTTTATTAGATTTTATGAATGCAAAATTTATAATAGTGTATCTACAGACGATATTAATATGAGAACTGTGCAATCTTCGCTTGTTTAATTTTAAATTATTTCTTCACAGAGTAGTAAACGCTAAGTTTACAGAGTTCCTAAATTAATTTCAATTAAATTTGTTCATGTTGATGTTTGTAAAGCTAATAGCAATATTTGATATTAAGCTAACCTACCTGTGGGTGGTAACAGGAAGGAATTAAAAATATCTACAAACAATAAGTTTAAATAAGTAGTAAATTTATTTAAGTATTACTAACATTGGCGAAGAATTGCAGCAATATTAGAGAACAACTGCAAAAAAATGGGAATAAACAAAAAAAAGACAAAATAAATGCTATTGTGTGTTTGTTTGTGCTCTAAATGATATATTTAAGAAAGTAGCGCAACGTTCCAAATTGAGATTGGTTGGTTTATTTTCGAAAACTAATCGAGAGCGTATTACGTTGCTTCGGTGTTTGTTCGAGATGTTAGCTCTTTCTGTAGTCGTTGGAGCTGGTCAACAAAGCGAATGTAATTCCCTCATATTACCTGAACTCTTGCTTGTTCAGTACTCTTTCCGGTTGTGTGTTTTCACGTAATGCCAGGATAAATGACGTTATTAAAACAAAAACCGCTGAGTTCGGGTTTTATGCGGACTTTTTTTTCCACTAGATTCGACGGTGGTAGTTACTGGTAAGAATAATGGTTTTAGTTATATACCGACTTTCATTGCAGCGCACGAGTTGAGTAAACAGTCGGCGCAGTTGAACTTGATGAGATATTTTTAAAGTTAATTGCTGGAAAAGAGCGACGGTAAAAATGATTTCAATTTTTAATTATTGATGGAGGTTGAGTTTCAATACTTTTTATATATTTCCCAGACTGTTTGCAGATCTGTCTAACTGATGCTAACGCTGGCAGGTCAATAAACATTTTATTTGTAAGTTACGTGCGGGCAGAGCTCTACATGTATATACATACATACATACACAGGATATATATCAGATTGTCAGTACGTGCAGCATCGTAAAATCCGTAACGTAAATAAATTAAACTTTTAAACATCTTCAGGACAGAGAAAGAGACGGCCTATTTCAACATGTGGACCGCGCTGGAAGCCGAAAAGGTGCTGTTAGCTCTATCCGTGAAAGGCTTGATACTGATTTTGGCTGGAATAAAGTAATTTTTAAGTTTAAGCTTTCTTAAAGAGTTTTAGTGATTATCAAGCGCTGAAAGCATATTGCGCGCAATTGGCGATAGATATGACCTTAATTATGAGGGCATCTGGATTTTTGATCGCATCATAGTAGTATAAATATATACAATACAAAAATCTACAATAATAAAATCAAATTAAGGTACAAAAAGTATAAACAAAATCTACTAAACGTTTTGATACTAATGTAAGTAGTTTCTTCAGGAGCAATAGTGGATAGGGAGGCCACATTTGTAGCCTACAAAGACTTGGACTCGGATAATTTTTCGGTATTAGATGTGACCTCGGTTAACCATTAATAGATACATATACAGATTTTTTCCCGGAATTTGTATATCAAAAGCTACTTTTACTATTGAATAGTACCTCATATCTAGGTGAATACTGCATGTCAAGTTTGATTGATTTCTATTATAATATATTTTCGGAATCTTGTGTAGATATAAATTTATTGCTTTGTTTGAATATTGATCTTCGGGCTTCAGGCTACTATCTATGAATTTTTCCATACCTATTTTTGATAAATTAAGTTACTTAAGAAAGTTATGATGAAGGAAAAGTTCAGAGAATTTTTTGAAAGTTCGACTACATCTTTTCTCTATCATTTCTGGCCTTATAATGTTTTTTAATCGTTTCGAGAATATTTCATAGAACATGGTGTACAGTTTCGGTGCTCCCAACGTCATAAATGATGCTTGTTTATTTATTATTTAGTGCTTTTGTTGATTAATTTTATATTTTAAGTATTGTTTTGTTTGACCTATATATACGAAGTTGCTATCACCACAAGTAATCTTATATATTACGGTAGATTCTTTCTTGAACGTAGTTGAAGAGGTTGAGGATTTGTTTTCATTTTCAATGGAACTATGGAGAAACAGTTCTGTTGATATTTTAAAACAAATCGTTGATAGGTCGCAAAAGGACGTATTTGTTGCTTGTTAGCTTTTGTAGGTGTTTTGTGTACATAAGTTGAATATATAATTTTTCTTTACATTATTTTTTTATGTGCGGTGGGTGCTTAGTTGCAGTGATTTATTAAGCTGTACCACTTGGTTGACCATCATACACTAACGGTGTAGTTTTTGTCTGTGTATAATTATGTTCGAATGGCCTTGTGGCAGTATTATACCGTCTGTTATAATGTCGCGCTGTTAATCACTTTGTTCCTAACAGTGAATAGTAGGTAGATCGGAATGTAATTCTCCCAGAAAAATGTCACCGTCCTTCCGGAGAATTGAAACCCGTTTTCTATCAATACGCCACAACGATAGTCAGCAGTTTAAAATTTTATGAATTAGGAAGGGGTGAGGATACCTACCTGTTGACAGAATATCTTTTGCATTTCTTCAGGACGAAAAACGAGGCAGGTTAGGTTTACGGCACGATCAACACCCATGTCATGGCAAGTTTGTGTATGATTTATTTTGGTTGAGAGTGTATTGTTTTGTATAAAAAACAATAGGTTAAGATATGTAATAGAGTCATTATTAAACAGATTTTTTTTTCGGAGGTCATGTTTGTGGTAACAACATAGATTGTTCTTCAGTATGACATATTCTTCAGAGTCTTTCACTTGAATGGTACTGACTGAAAAAATATCGGAGAATCTATGGCACAGCCAAATTTTTGTTGTTTAGTCGAAGATCTGTATACACTTTCAATCGATACCATTTTTTGTGACAACCTGTGTAGTATCTAACGTGTAATATCTAACGATGTAACGGGGGTAAGGGAGAGGGGGGATTAAATTATATTTTTTATACAAGTTATTGTTTAACTTTCGTCAGTGTTATACCAAATCAGTGAAAGATTGTCAAATAACATGGATGTATTTCCAAACAAAAGTAATATTTATTCTTAATTGCATTTATGTTGTCATAAATGGCGCATTTATTAGGATATATACCTATTTATCTCATCTCATATGCGCAACTTATGTCGTCTACTAAATCATTCAAAACATATGCGCGATAAGCAAGAAAGATACGCTATACGAATGAACTCGACTGACTCGACTGTGCGTACGTAGTCTGATGATATAGGAGATGCGTCTAATTCCCGGAGCGTCCGCAGGAAACTATAACTTCTAGAATACATACTTAGAAGAAGCGATATTTTTTCTTTAGCCGAAACCGTATTCGAATAAGAACAAAAACTTCGTTGTTTTATGAAGGAGACGAATTTAATTCGAGCGTGTGAATTGGATCAAACATCATGTTGTATGTATGCTTGTATGAATGTACGTAGACCAGAATAAACTAAGAACCGTTGTTTTTCAATGGAATAGAGCCACGGAGTGCGTATAATTTTTTTTCTAGGTCTTTGTTCGCTGTACAGACGCTACGTTGTTTTAGAAGTGAGAAACAGCGCCGGTCTGGTAGTGTTAATTTGGCGTTTATATTTCGAATTAGCTGCTGCTGAAGCACGCTTTCGCAATTTATACGAACAAAACATCTGTTATTCTAAACCCTTTATTTAAATGGCATGAGCGAGAACGACACATTTTACCGACTGAATAAGCCGGCTTCTGCGTCCAAGGTCGAATACCTAATGTGCATACATATATGACATCCTACATATTCCACACAATTCTGCTGGAGTTTTACACACTGCGGTTCATACGTGATTACATTCTGCTCAGTGTGTGACCCTACATATACTCGTATAGTTAATATTTCATAATCATAAATTCTCATGTTATTGTGAACGAGGAAATATATGCGAATTAGTTATGTGCCTGTCCAAGATATGTATGTGTTGACTGTTTACTCTTTGTATGTATCATCTTTAGTATGAACGTGCTTACCGAATTTAGAGACAAAGCACCAGTTGTTATGTATACAGTGTGGTACTTGTCCAATTTATAATGATATAAGATGAAACATTTATGTATGTATATTTACTACGTGCAAGACACAAATTAGCATTTGCTCTCTTTATGTTGACGTTTTGAACACCTCGGAAATATGTAATACAATGATTTTAATTGCATTTTTTTTGGTACTATTATGAGTGCTATCATGGTCTCTCGCCCAATTTAAATGTGATTTGATAAAATCCCTTAAATGCAGTACTATGATTAAGACCATATTTATCCAATGCAGTATTCACTTTATTTGCATTCTGGATTCACTTCCAGCTGTGTCAGTAGACACCAATTTTTGTTTTCCTTTAAGATGCTGATTTTCTTCTTCTTTTAAAATATCAATTTATGTGACTAACCTCTTTTAAACTGATTCTCATGTACTTACAATCGGTACAAAAGAACTGGGTGTTCTAGTAAAACCACACATTGGTTACTGCAGATCCAAGAAAAACTATGATACTCTCCAATAGTAAATAACGGCGAAGGTTGAATGGATAGCTGAAACCGATGGATACGTTTTTAAAACAACTATTTTCGTTTATAGTGAAGGTTCTAGTGTGATCAGAAAGCAAGGAAAGAAAAAGTAACAGTCTGTTGTTTTGTTATACTAATATTTCTCATAACATAAAGCTGGACACCACTTACAGATATTTCAGGAAAGTTGAAAACAAGTAATAAATTACGAATGTACCTATAACGCTTAAAAAGTATTTGCTTGTTGTTTGCTTAAAGAACCATTTCTACTATACATAGGAATTTTACGTAATTGCCGCTTAACTCGAGGTATAAATCTGGGATAGGTGTGTAGTAAGTCTGCGGTGAATAAAACCAGAAATGTTCCTGGCGTTACAAAGTGCATACATAAATTCCTCGTGGAGTAACTTTGACGGTACTATTACTACACAACCATCGCGCTACAGCCATTCCGCTTGGCTGTTGTTCGGTTCAGATTGAATCATAAAATTTGCCGCATTGCTCGAGTATCTGTAACACGTACCCTGTGGTAAAATATACAAGTACATTTTACAAGATCTCATTTCAGGGTAGTATGTATGTACTTCGATTGTATTAGGATCCGTACGTATATGAAACTTCCAATGGTATGTAAACTGAAACTTCCTCTAGTATTCTAGCGAACATGACAACTAAGATAAGCCAATCATCAGAGATATATCTGGAGGATAAACTTGATTCATACGGTGTAGTGTAGTATTGGTAAATCAAAGAATACGTTTGACTCCTTAATTGTGAATTCAGTACACTTGCTTGATTTTTTATTGATCGAATTTAATAATACACTAGCTGACACGATTTTTACAACTAACTTATCTGATTAGACATTTATCGTCAAGCTTCTTTCTGGTGAATTCTACTTTAGCTTAATATCTAAATTCTTTGCAACATGTATTGAAGGGAAAGTTATGAATTTTATACTGGCATATACACTCACCGGCAAAATAATCGATCCACTCAAAAAATTGATGAAGTTTGTTCGTTAATAAGTTTGTTATTTTAAATTCGATTTGATTCTTTTTTTTGCATATTGTAGGTAAATTTAAATGTAATCTATCACACCTTTGGAATTTAAATATATATGGTACTAACAATAAGTTTACGAGTTTAACTAACACCGAATTTAATGAAAAGGAATTGAAAAGAAAATGTAAAACATAAAAGACTTAATACGAAGTGTTTCCTCCACGTGCACGGATAACAGCTGCAATTCATCTTGGCATGCTCTCAATTAAGTTTTGAATGTAAGCCTGGTTGATTTGATTCCATTCTTCAGTTAGAACGTCGCTGTTGTAAATTTACAGGGGTACACGGGATCGTATTTTCCTCCCAAGTGCATCCCAAACATGCTCAATTGGGTTTAGGTCTGGGCTTAGAGCAGGCCAATTTACTACTGAGATTTCAACCTCGGCTAAATACTCGCGTACAATTCTGGCAATATGCGGTCGGGCATTATCATGCATCAGCATGAAATCATCTCCGGTGAACGGTGCAAAAGGAACAATATGTGGCTCTAAAACTTCTCTTATGTATCTATCGGCTGTCATGGCTCCCCCGTTAATTATAACCAAGTCCGTCCGAGCTTCAAAATTTATGACACCGCACACCATTATCGAACCGCCTCCATAACTTACTCTAGGAAAAAAATGGTTTTGAAAGAAACGTTCACCAGTTCTCCGGTAAATTCTTCCACGTCCATCTGGTGTTCTAAGACAAAATCTGAACTTATCCGTGAATAGGATGTTGCTCCATTCTTCGTTACCCCAATTTACATGTTCCCTAAATCTAAGGCGTTCAACACGATGGTGTCTCAATAACTCTAGACCAGTTGCAGGTCTCCTAGAACGCAGTCCAATATCAAACAGCCGCCTTCTTATTGTTCTATCTCTTACTTGAACTTGCCTTACGTCCTCTAATCTGTTCTTCATTTGCACAGAAGTAACTTTTCTGTCTCTCAAAACATTTAACGTTATAAAGCGATTATCTCGCTCACTAGTAGAGTTCTTTCGACCACAATGATTTCTTCTTGTGTATACACCAAATTTATTAAACCGTTCAACAGCTCTTTGAACTTTACATCTTGAAACTCCCAACACTCTGGCCACATAATACTGTGACCTACCATCGTTAATCAAAGCAACAGCTTTCGCTGCGTCGGTTACAGACAGATTCATATTTTAAATTACTATTCGACAAGAAACACGTTCAAAAACGTAATTGACAAGTTTTAGATTTCACAACTGACAGTATTTCAATAGCCCTCTATGCAAAAACGATAAATTCGTAAATTTATTGTTAGTACCATAGGAAAAATGTAAAAATTTAAGATTTTTCTTAAACCCTTGTATCTTTTACAAAAATTAAGCTATTGTAATAAATAAAGAAATGATGTGGCTTGTTAGCAAAATAAGAAAATAAGGTTTAGCAACTTTGACAATCCATCTGCGGTTTTAAAGTTGATTTAAAAAAACAGACTGTGTGTTACCGTGTATAAAATGATGTACATACGCCAAATTTTCTTAAAATTCCAAAGATGTGATAGATTACATTTAAATTTACCTACAATATGCAAAAAAAATGAATCAAATCGAATTTAAAATAACAAACTTATTAACGAACAAACTTCATCAATTTTTTGAGTGGATCGATTATTTTGCCGGTGAATAGTATAGGTTTTATGTTTATTTGTCTTTATTCACTTCTCTTTTATTTGCCTATTCCATGCATATGTATATTGTAAATATTTTTTATGACCTGCAAACACACCAACTAATAACGACTTACGGTCAGTTTAGTTCAAGTTAGGTCGTAACTTCATTCATGGGGACGTCTTAGCTCTATTGTGTCGAATATTTTACAATTAGTCTTGTAATGTCATTTGTTGGGCATTCAAAAGGACTAAAGGAGGCCAAAGGCAAGTGCTTAAGTTCTCTAGCTCGAACTATTGTACTCCTATTTCACCTTCCAAATCATCTAGTCATTACTAAGTCTGATTGTATGATGATTTTACTTGTATGTATGTGGATTAATCTCTATCGAAGCTTAGACTCATAGACTAGCAATAAATAATTTGTCATTGTGAGTGAACTCTTTTAGTTTATGGCCATCGTTAACGGCGTGTGTTTAATTCAGTGACAGCCTTCAAAATGCATGTGGACAACATGTTTTTTAATAAATTGCAGGCTATTTGTGCAAAGGACAATTTTCAATTAGCAAAGAAACTGATCTTATTTAGTGGTGATTAAGGGATTGTTTCTTTGATTAAAACTGTAAGAAACGTTTAGGTTTTTGAAACAAAACTAATGTAAAATGTTAGGAATGTTATGAGCATGTCTTAAATAATTTACATGATTGCGTTTGTTGATTTTTAAATGTAAATTCAACCAGGAAAATAGGGAGGTACCAGTCATTGTCTTGGTGCTAAATCAGAATGCTCAAACAGTTTTATTATTTTTCTGATTAGACTCCACTATGCATGATTAGCCTCAACGATACAATGAAATCATTATCAAAATGTTAATTTTTACTACGACTTTGTTAATGACTTCGATATAATAATATTAACCTTGTGTATATCTATAGAATTAGGGCTGTTATCTTTTACGGTGGCAACGGAAAGTTACTTAGCCTTAATAAAACGGGACACGTTGAATTTGCACGATAATAATCATAATTTAATAATTTAGAAGACGTTTTCCCATTGGAACGCAGAAAAAAGGGAACACTAACCTACAGTCACCGTCGTTGTTCGCCTCGACTCGGTATTATTATCCGGCCTCTATTGGGGAATATAAAAGAGATATTTGCATTATCCAGATAGGAAGCCATTAAGAAAGCTCGGAGGTTATAAATTATAATTACGAAATGTACATTTTGCAACGTTCCGCACGTGTATGTAGGCTTTTACTTAATACAATAATGTACGAACTTGTTTTACCGTAGGAATGTAATACGAGGTGTATTGGTATTTTACGTTGGGTAAAGAGGTAGATAACATTTAGAGATAATGTTTATTGCGGAAATCGAACAACGGGAATAAAACAAGCAAAATGCGAACGGTTTACGGTGTTACTTCATTGAAATTATAGATGTTACTGTAATTTATCATTGTGCTTAATAATTAAGGGGTGTGTGTAAAGATTTATATTTTCTTGAATACGCATTAATCTTTATCAACATAAAATAAATTACACGGTTTTAAGATTAATTCAGGTAAGATTATCTATGTGATTACAGTTTCACGTATTTTATTTTGTAAATTGAGGCGAAAGTGGTAGTATTCAACATTAATACATATCTATTACTCATTTCTCTACGCTTGCTTTGAAACACTTTTAACGATTAGTTTATCTGGCAGATAAGTTAATGAAACTTTTAATGCAATGAGCTGGTGGGATATTGTAATATTTACGAATATTATAACCCATAATTTTACAAACAAATTAGTGTTAAATTAAAATAAGCCCTGGCCTTCTGGCCCAGAATACCAGTTCCCATTTCATGGGAGCACGAATATTGCTCGGATACCGAGACTTCTTGCACTAATATGTCTTAAAGACTTATTTAGTTATATTAAACCACCAAGTTATTTTAGATTTAGATTTAATTGAGAGTGATATTCCACTGTGACCTATTGAACTATTATACCTTGTTGCATGAATTGTAAGCTGCTGGGAGTTGTTCGCTCTCCGAGGTCCCCATCCACTCCAATAGCTTTAATAAGCTGAAATAATTCTGATGGTTTTCGAGTAGGTATTTCTTCTTCGTCTATGATGTCTTTACCGAGATAATTAGTTCGGGATTCTGTAATAGCGGTGCAGTTAGATATCAAGTGTTCCGGATTTTCATCCTCTCCCCCGCAGAACCCCCAATCGCTATTTTGTTTCAGACCTATCCTTGTGATGTGTTTCCCAAGGTGACAGTGCTCAGTTAGAAATCCTGTGAAGATGCACAGTCTGTTTCTACTTAGTTCTAACAAGGTTTTTGCTCTATGCTTGTTGTAGTTTCCAAGGAATATCTTGGAGTGTTTCAAACCAGGAAGATTCACCCAGAGGTATACTTTGAGCCTCCCCTATCGTTGAGCTCATTTCATACCGCAAAAAGGTTCCACTCTCACAACAATTGCAATGCTTTGGTTTCGATACTGAATGTTCGTTAATATGAAAAATAAAACAAAAATCTGATGTAATGTCTAAATTATATAATAAAATATTACAAAATAAAAACATATCTGGATCCTAAAAGTATTACTATGGCAAGTATGGCAAAAATGTTAACAAGAAATTACTCCTATTTATTACTGCAAGCTAAGGATTGATGACACTTTGAATTGCATAGCAATTTATTTTTGTGACAGGTATACCTGACTTTTTGAAACCTTGACCTGATTCAGGAAACTTTTGTTACACTTACGGCCGTTTGCACCGTCCCTAGTTAAATCAAGTTAAATTATAATTAAAATTAAATCTTGGTTAAATTAGTTAAATAGGAATTTTTAGTTGCACGGAAATCTTAACAAAAGATTTAACTATTGATTTACATTTTAATCTTTTGTTTAGATCTCCGTGCAACTAAAATTCCGATTTAACTAAGATTTAATTTAATTATAACTTAACTTGATTTAACTAGGAACGGTGCAAACGGCCGTTAGACCTCAAGATGCTTCTACATTAGAAAGATCTTAGTTTGTAAGAAATATTTCTTGACAAATGCTAAATTCAGATCTGACAAAACTTTGTTTTAAAATGCCAATTATTCCAGTGTAGCAATGAACATCGTTATTATGCATTACGCTTGATCATAATTTGTTTTGTAATTTTGGTTATTTCATTGTTTGCTGTTTACCAAGTCTAATTTACTCCTTAATTTAATTTCAATGCAGTACATTCGTGAGAAAATCCGACTTATGACGGAGTTTACGTATTCTGGTATATAAGATTTAAATTATACCGCCCAATTCTCATTAAAACTTTATTGTTCGCCGTTAAACATAAATATTCAGCGTGTATTACCTACTCATTCAACGAACTTATTGGTCTATAAAATAATTTTATTGAGAGTTCCTCGGAGGAAATTAACAGAAGTATTAATATCGGATATAAATGTAATAATTATTTCTACCGAAACTATCAAGAGCATTACATCGGGTTGCGGTTCTATAGAACACGAATTTAACTCGTCATTGATGGTGGGGTTCTTATTAAATTTAACTTCGTATACGTAGTAATACACCTTACACGTACTGCCACGAAGCCCTAGTCGATATATGCGTATATCGTGACATAAATGCTGAATTAGATGTATATCTCTGTTTGCTATAGCTATTGTTTACGTATTCAAAGGTAAAGTTGACTGACTGACTGACTACGGTCGATAGCCGAATTAGGACACTCTCTTTGTTTTCGTCTGACGTACGCACTTCGTTAGCGGTTGGTAATATGTCTATTGATTACGTTTATCATCACGCAAAGGCTATTACTTATGAAGGATGTGCTATGCATATACAGATACCAGAAGAATGCTATTGAAAAAAGGAAATGGATGTGTTAAATATGATAATTTGTTAATTATAATATTATTGTGACTCTAAAGAGCTGGTGTTATCCAGAAATGTTCTTGACCTCTGGAAAAAAAATTAATTTGTGTAGAGCGTTGGAAACTATGCTAGAAAACTCAAGGCAAGCTTATGCTAATGAGGATTCCTCAAAATTTTGTTCAATTTTAATTTATCATTTATACCACTTGATCATTATTAAAAATTATAGATTCATATACTGACAGAATATTTATTACTTTGAATCTTGTTTTTGCGGATTGAAATTCCAAATTGCGCTAAATGTTTGAGAGTATTGTTAAATTGCGAGCTGAAGTTTAGAGATAAAGTACTACGATGCTTATTAGCTGATATTGCCTGAGACTTTTTACTATGGATAATTTGAACACAACAAAATTTAAAATGGTTAATTGTTGTGTATTTATAGTGATACACTACAAGGACTTAAAATCCTGTATTTTCTTTTCGTCATGAATCATACAGGTCTCTTTCAAACAGACATAGATAATTTCGTCTTTGCTTGGAAAGGTCAAGCTTAGGCTTTTTATTTTTAGTTTTGTATACGTATAAAAGACCTCTTTATTCTTTCTTCCTCGTCAATATATTTCATACGTCAGCACTTCCTACAATGTTTCCTTCTGCTGACCTGTGTTACAATGATATTTCCTCTAATACAATGTCACTATTAGCGCCCGAAAGCTTAATATCGAATTTTTTGGGTCAAAATATGAAAAACGTAGTTGCATAAACATTTCTGGGAAAATGCCCTGCGATTAAATTTCTTATAAGATCTTTTATTAATATGTACATATTTAAAAACTATTTTTGCAAGCTCCAATATTTTTGCAGTTTGCTGATATCGTAATTGGGTGCCTTTTAAACATATTGAAGTTGATCCTCTATTTCCAGGAAGCAAGACGGTTACATTTTTGCACAAAACAATAGCACCCTGTAGATTTTTTGCAATTTCTACAATTCTTTTGAATGAAGCAACTTTTTTGCTTGTCTATTTTTTGGGTATCATTTCGTTTTAAATTAAAAATCAATCATGATCTCATGAAAGTCTATAATTGTTCCCAAGATTTGCAAAAGTCTCTCTTATGTTATTAAATTGTAAAAATTTCATTGGAATTTGCTAGACCATTTTTAACATATTAACAACCGAAAATAAAGCGCTTCCAAAAAGTGTTCATAGAACTATTTTTGTTATATTTTGGCTTAAAGATGTTACAGCATTAATTAAGTTTTAGCAAAAATTCTGATATAAACGAATCCGATATTTCCTGAAGATTTTGTTTTAGTTAAGAGATTATTCAGCAGGATATTCCTGTAGCACATTTTTGATGCCATTGCACAAAGTTCTGGAAGCAAATCGGGACTGTTAGACACCCATTCCATAGGTGGTAAATTGTGTTCTTTTATCCATTTTTTAAAGTGTGGTGTGCCACGATATCCTGTAGAACAAAAAATCTGGCCTTGATGTCAAATATTCTTCAATATCTCCTATAAAAAATCTACTGTATTAATAGTTCCTTCAATGAAACGAAGATTTCTTATTATTCTGAATAGCAGGACAGTTTGACAGTTAAGAGAATCAGGATGAAATTTTTCTTGTGTTTTTGGGAATAATTGGGCTCTTTCTATATCCAACAGACATTTTAAACTAGGTATTATCTTATATACCATTTCTACGTGTTTGATTATATTTTTGCTCATCTTAATCCTATTTTTCTTTTGCCATCGTATTAAAAGTGTTTTTCTACAACAGTGGTCTACAACAATATTCTTAGTTGTGAAAAAAGTTGTTTGGAAGAGAATAGATTTCCCGTTTGCATTTTACTTTTTTTATGATGATTACCTTATAAGCACTGAATTCCAAGGCTCCCTGTGACACTTCTGCTCTTCTTCCTGAATAATGTTGCTCCAAAGAGCATTTAAATGAAGTTATTTAGCCCAGTTATTTTTCTCAATTCTTCGTAATGTAGTCCTGTAGGCTGAACGAATTCCTTCACTGAGAAGTGTTGCGTACTTGTTTAGCTTCAGCTTTAAGCGTTTGGCGTTGAAATAAACATGGCTTGAAAAAGAATGCCGTTGCTGAAGCATTCTTGATATTTGAAAATGAAACAATAAATTTAATTGATTTGGCGCATGAGAAAATAATGTTGGTTGATTGTGCAAAAGATAGTATTAGAACGTGCAACTACCGATACGTTACTTTATCAGGGCGCTGTAGGGTCGCAACACTTCGGCAAAGGCTTCAACAAGCTTTCACCGTCTAAAGTACTGTTTCGAGAGAATTAAAAAGATTGCAAGCAATATACTTAGCCGTAAAAAAATCGGAAAAGTACTTGTCAACTTTTGACGTTTTGATAATCATTATGTATTTCCCAATATCTCTCATATTCCTCTTGTTGTGTATTGGAAAATAAATCTCAGAATTAAATATAATTTCAAGACTTAGTCAAATTCAGTTTGAATGAAAATGAAACGACAGATTTTTGCTGTTTGTAACTTGCTTTTTCGTTATTGTTTTAAAAGTTAGATTGAGAAGTAATGTAGCAATTAATATATTTGCTACATTAATCAATTAACAAGTTTTTTTCCTATCTCATTGGCTCATTTATATAATCAAAAATTACAAGCACTGGTACAACCTACGCTGGGTATTTCTAGGCATAGCCTTTATTAGAACATCAATTATGATTACTAATGCGGTCTCAATTTCTAACATACGGTAATATAATTGGCTTAATATTAGTTTCTCAAGCTCTCGTGCACAATACAACACTGCGACTGGTGTACTATTAAATTCGCATATGCTTCCTTGACTAATTAACCGCAATAATTGGAAGCTAGGGCCTCGCTGTGCTTAATTAGTTGCTACGTGTATTTATTACTACCATTGCTTTAGGGATTCTTCTTAAGTTGGAACTACTTACTTCGTATGATTTGCAGAACATAACTGTAAAATATTACATACATACATATTATATATATTAAATATATACAAACAATAGCAAGTAAGTAGTAAAAGGACAGAAAATTATTTTAATGTGTGAAATTAGGAAGCAACAGAAAAAAAAATGTACTTATTTAACGTGTACAACTCATGACACAGATTTACTCATCAGATGATTTTTTTATGTCCTGGAAACATCTGAAAGACAGCTTCTATTTTTATTTTCTTGTTCTCTGAGAAGACGGTAATATTCTCTATAGTAGTTTATAAATTAAATCCAGAAATGGAAAAGTATTCCAATCAAGATCGCAAGGTATGTACATACAACATACCTTGAAATTCTCTACAAGAATGTATATAATGATATACAGCTAGTAGAGTCTCTTTAATAATAATAAAATGGGCGAGGATACAGGAATGTTGGTGCGAATAATATTAATGAAAATACAAGATTCAGTCGGTCTACAACGTGCGTACATCTAATAACATACGTGTTATTATATTCACGCCTTCTCGATTTTTCGTTTTATATAAGCGATTCCAAACCGTTTAGCATAATACTATAGGTGCGATTATTGTGTGTCGACCGGTAAAAGCCACAGCTGCATACACATCCACATTGATACATAGTCGTGCAGAGCCCAAGCTATGTTCGCGCCATGGTTGCTACTTTCTCTTACATGGAATTCGATCGTGTCACATATGGACCGTAAACTACGTTATTATATTGCTTTGAAATTTTCGTATCATAACAGAAATTTTTCGTGCGATCCCTTAAACTATAACCGAAACGTTATGTCGTGTGAATAATGCAATATTATATCCTCGTCCGCTGTACTTTTATGCTAATATCGTTTTTCTTATTTGTTACAGGTATGACTGTGCTGTATACAATGCTATCATGGGTCCAGTAATACCAGTCGCATTACCATACGTCCTAGATGTTAAGCAATGCTGTTTCGTTATTTACACCTTTTCTCGCGCGTTTCGCAAACGCTAATGTAGCTACGTCCAAGATTGTATTATGTTGAGATATTAATGGAATCTGGTATAGGTATGTATGTTACATCAACCTATGCATAGTGTTTGTCGTAATGGAGCTAACGTAATTCGCATATTCCTTTGAACTCATTTAAAGACACTCTATGTATACACACCATATAATAAAATATGACACATAGAAACGCTCTCTTTACTACTGCTATTTGTAATAGATGAACGGACTAGAAATTAGCGTTTTTAGAAATACCAATGTTGTTGATTCTTACATATAGCCTACATTTTACTGTCTATTTACCATTGTACAAGGAAGTTGACCTTCCTGTCAAGCACAGGTTCGATTTATTATTATCGATATTTTAGACGGTGATATGTTTGATTTCTTGTCAAGGGTTTCACTACACTTCAAAGATCACTATTTGCTGTTTGAGTATTACTAATGGTGGTACATAGTGATATACATATGTACTAAAGTCATGAAACACTTCACACTCTCAAACATACTCAATGTGATTCTGTAGTGATATACAATCGTCACTGATATTGATTGTAGCATATAATCTTAAATCAGGTACAGACAATTCATTACAAGAATCAGATCATTAATGAACAAGACAAATGATCAGGGACCTTAATTAATTCCTTGCGGAACACCTGGAGAGGGCGAAAAACTATTGGAGACATGACTCTTCTAAACTACATAGTGATTATGATTGGTTAGGTATGATTTGAAGAATGCGACTAGTGACGGGGAAAAGCCAAGACCGTACAGCTTAATTAACAGTAGCGAGTGATCAATGTGATCCAAAGCTTTTATCAGAACGGTGTATATAATGTCGATTTAATTATTATTATAAATTTCTCAGATATGTATTGTGCAATAGTAGTTAAGTTGGTAACGGTGTATCATCTAGTCATAAGACCATGTTGATCATGCGGTATTAAAGTTTGGACGTAAACATAGATGAACTTGTATAAGATTCAAACACCTTTTCTATGTTGATAATAATAGCTATTGGTCGATAGTTTTTCAACAGAGTGACGATCACCTTTTTTATAAACAGGAGTAAGTCAAATTTTTATATGTCGAGGAAAGTATAAGTCTTGAGCGATAAGCTGAATAAACAGTTTAACGGTTTAGAAAAAACAGCAGCATGGTCTTCTTCAAAATCATTAACATTTTTCGAATGTACATACTGCCAAAACTGTTGGGGGTCAGTCTTGGTAAATATTTTCCATGCTAGAGCAATGACTGTTCAATAATATGGATGAATTACGTACTATTTAAAATCCTTATATAAGGTGAGATCTTCCACAGATTTAATTCTTTTGTATCTTTGTCGGAGGTAATTTTCGGTTTTTATATTATTGATGTGCTCCTGTTAAAGCAAATAGGTAGGCTTATAAGCGTAGGTAAAAGAAATTCTGGTTAGTTTTCTAGAAAGTTAGCCCCACCCCCTCTCTTTTCCAAATTAAAAACGTTGGAAGTCGTTACAAGTTGTTCTAGGTTTGTCTATATTGTTTCAAAACTTTACCGTTCTATGATTGTATGTTCTATTTAAGCTATCTAAATTATCAAGAAATACAGATTCTTACTTAATTTTCGTATAAATTATAAATTCTAGTTTGGCAAGCTGGCTGTTTTCGGACAACCTTCTGACCATTTTTAAGAAATCATCGCTTTTAAACCATGTATTTTCAGATTTAGCGTAGACTGTATAATGACCAATCGAAGCTGTTCTTCCATCTCTATAATAATCGAAAATACTGCAAGTTAACACAAGAGTTTGCTTCAAGTGTTATTGTTTTGAGTATAAATACTTGTAAGCTATACATGCTAGATAGATATATTTTAGAATCAATTTAGAACAATCTGAAACAACTTCAAAATTTCGAGGTTTCAAAAAATGGGAGCTAACTTCACACAAGCTAATCTTGAAACTTTATTGGTGTAAACATTGCTGCATTATACTTATCTAAATAAAAGTATATATTTATGTATGTCAATGTGTGCTTTCGATAGTATTGTGCAATACATAAACCTGTTAACTTTTTAGAACAACTAATTTAATTCAGACCAGTAACATATAAACTGAAACAAATAGTGATAGGTACTATGTGTTAAACCGGGCTCGTGGCCTAGTGCCTTGCACACTTGCCTCGTAGTCCGGTAGTACCGGGTTCGAACCCCGGTGCTTCCTTTCTGAGTTTGGTTTTCTGTAGTTTTCCAAATTCCACGGCAAATGCGGAAAGGTTACAACTTAAGTCGGTCTACAGCCGCAGGCGTAATAATAACTCATGGCCAGCCGATGCCCTCTGTAATTGGCGCAAGCTGTATGTGTGAGTAGACAAACTTTACATACTAGGAGATATATTTTTTCAACATGTTAACTAGTAAAATTCATCCTACATATTCAGTCGGAATGAAGTACATAGTTGTATCACTTTGGCAGTCAAGGAGATTGTCAGTGTAGGTCATGTAAGTTGGTTTTATAAAAACGAAAATCTCAGTACCAATTTTCCCATTTATAACTTGCAGTGTTTTTGCCATATTGGTATTTTATCGCAGGAATTGTAACCAGAGCTGCCACCTCGTTTGTTGAAAATATGTATCTCCAAAAGATTCCTTTTTAGTGACTAACTCTGACAATTTAAAGTACGCGCTTTAATTATATCTATGCAAATTGAACGTTTCATCTGCCAGGCTCAATACTTTCCAACTTTTTAGTCATAAACGTTGGTACTCTTTTCTAGATTCGAACTAATATTATTCACTATGATTAAAAGAAATACAATGTCACTTACATTTTTTTGTTAAGTGTTTTTAGAACTTTTGTAAAAATTAAATGAGATAAACAGATATGTATGTACTTCCAAATAAATTGAATAAATAGTATGTTGTAATGTAGGAATTTATATAAACCGATAATCCCAGTATATCAATTGTTTCTAGATATATGTATATAACCTAGCGATTAAATCCAATTGACAACATAACATACTTTATAGGAAACAATCAACTTTATTTTTGATATATTACGAATTATTCGGTTAAAAAATATGTCTTGCGCAACTACTACGTAGGAATAAGTATCAGCATAAGGTAATATGTAACAGTGATATTGTGATATTATTATATACACTTGTGCAATTTGACGAAAAGGTTAGCAGATAAAACTGGATAGTTATACAAAATTTTATAAAAAGTTGTAGAAACCTTTGCTACAGTTCTTGCACAAATTATTATCCTTTCAGTATACTTGAAATGACTCAGAAACTGAAATGGGGCCGTTTATATAAAGTATTTACATCTATACGTGTATAGTATCAACGTTGATGGGAAAGTAAGATATGACATGTTTTACAGCTTTATAAATAATTGTTGAGAGGTTTAGTTGATGAAGATGCTGTGGGTGACGCTTATTCAAAAGAGTATAAAAGGAGTTTTTCAATTGATTTTCAATTGATGTATACATGCATTAATGATGAGCATGTGTCATTCAATCTAAAACAGTCATGAGTATTGTAGTTAATCGAAAAACAACTTGCGTTCAAGTTTCATACTAGAAATAGGCAAATAATCTTGCTCAGGAACGATCCAGGTTTGGAGGTAAAACACGTATAAAATTAATAATAACCTTATGTATCGTTAAAGCAACAGTATGGTAGCTCTCGAATGATAACTCTTGAACTTCATTAATGCTTTGGATGCTAGGGCAGAATGATGCACCTAGAGCTGTCAATGCCTCCGCAATCTACACGACACAACTTGACCGCAACGATAGCTTATTATTAGCGGACGGATGGATTGTTGTATTTATAAGGAATTGGTTAATCGAACTCGGAAGCAACAGAGGCCCGAACCGACGGCGACAGCAACAATGACAGGATCGCCTTCAACGTACTTACACCCTGACATGTGCCTCGATTACTAAATTCACCGACGAACGATTAAACGGCTGTCGATATGCACGTCCGGAGTGTAATCGCTTGTTGGGCAATTGATGTTAATAATTGGAGGCGAAGGTTGACGGTGTATCGTCATCATCGTCACGTCTCTTAGAGAAAAAATATGGTCGGTCGTAAACGATTTTATTGTTCACGGTTATGTAAAGGATGACCTACATGGATGTTCTAGGAATTTTCGTCAATAACGTTTGGTGATATATCAGTTGTATTCGACTGATGTATAAACTGGTGCCTGAATATGCTCAAACGTATAATAATGTCTTAGAAATCGTGTTTTCATAAGTCGTACATATGAGAACATTTCTCTTCTTTCCAAAGCGATGCATAAGTACATGATGGAATATCTAAAGCTAAAATTAACTCATATGCAGGTACAAATTATAGGCATATAGAGACAGTACCACATTCATTAATTTAGCGTTTATAGTTAATAAATTAATAGATTGTTGATGTTGGTACTTCATAAAACGCATGACCGCAGTTTTATGATAATTTGAGCAATTAGCTTTCATGTACAACAATAATTGTATCACAATTATCATTAATTTTTCCACGACCGCTCTTTTCATGGAAATAATTAATAAATATTCATGTTACTGTGTTATCTCTGCAAATAATTAACCACAATATTATGATCGATAGTAATGAACTCCAATATCATTTAACAAAACTTGCGGCTATTTAAATAAAAATCCAGTTCCATAATTATAAAACAAAGATAAATAAATTACAACATTTCCACGTTTTATTTAAAAACAAGAAGGGGACGATGAAACACAAAAGAGAAAAGAGGTGATTGTATTGTGAAATCACTGGGCCCTCAGAATATTAGTCCTGAGACCACTACAAATATATCAACATATACATCTCCAAGATCAAACTCTGCTGCATGCTCTTAAAATATAATATAAACATTTGTAATGAAGAAGTCAACAAAATAACAAACCAATCTAATACGGTGTAATTTTTGGGATTTTCTGTAGACACATAAAGCTCATATTTTGATTGTAGTCAACTATTATCGATGCACACGGTATATTCTCAAGACTGTCGCTCCTGTTTCTTCTTGCAAGTCTAGGGTTTTAGGAGTCATCACAGTCACAATGCCCCACGTCGGCGTCGTTGGCAGTATTGTTTTTAAATTGTGTTTGACAACTTTTTTATTTTCTCTGGCTGTTTCGCGTGCATTAACAGCATTCTCCAACAACTGTCTATGTAGAATAACAGAGTTAAAATAATTATCAAAATATATAGTATGAAATATTCCCTTCAAAATCTTAGTTAGATCTTTTATCATATTCCCAGATTGTTTTTAGGCATTGTGATATTTTGTCTATATGTATTTGTAACTCGCATAAATATTGATTTTTATCAATACGAAACCACAACATCTTTACTTGAATTTCACCAAAAACTCGGTTAACTACTATACTACGATAGCATAGATTTTACTCGTATCAAAAGATTTATAAAAAGTCTTGCATTTCCTATAAAGTCGCATGCTCACACGAACCAGCATGAGCTCGGTGTTATTGGGAGGTAAATAAATTCGTTTAGAATTTGAAAGAATTAATTTGAAATAAATGGTTAAGAATTTGAAGGAATTAATTTGGAATAAATGGTAAAAAAACGTTTTGAAATATTTCAGTTAATTCTTTGAAAAGTTTCTTTCAACATATTTTTCCTTATTTTCATTGCTCAGAATCAGCATCATCAACTATATTATCAATCATTGCCTCTTCTTACCAAATGTCTGATGCTTCAGAGTCGTGAATTTCGCTCTCGTCCAGAGATTCCAATATGCTATTCAACACCATAGTAGTGTTTTTATTTATCTATCGATTTGTCTTTCCTTCAATTTATTCAAGTTAGTAGGTAGGCTAGGGTTGTTCTACGCCACTTTAAGCCCGCGGGGCATGCACCGCTAATTACCGCTAATTATTATGAAGGTTGTTTTTTATCATGTCACTGTCAGGAATGCGAGGAATTAACTAAAAGTAGATATGTTACAATACTGACGTAATATTTCAAGAACTCAATGGAATCTTTTAATTAATATATATTAGTGATGAAAAGATCGTATATAATCGAATGCAAATAATGGTTGACCCCGCGAAGGAATTTACTTCTATGTGCAAACTATTTCATTATCACCAAGGTTATTTTGGAAAAATAAGTTTCTAATACTTAATAAGCGAAAGAAAGTGTACCTTTCGTCATTAGTACGAGAATTTTTCTAGGAAAAACAAGTTTTGACTGGCAACATGTATGTTTGGGTAGCAACGTATGACTTATAAATTTGTAATTTTGAGAGTAGAAATTTCAAAACTTTCGTTCAAATTAACATATGCGCTGTTAATTAGTGACGTAATAATTTTCGGAGTAAGTTCTAATTATAGTTAACTATAAAAGAAGAATTTTTGACTAAATGTTCATTAGTATACGCTAAGTTATAGTGACATACAATCCTTCTACCAACAACGATATTTAGGTGAGTACATATTTTACTTTTTATTTAATGAATTTATTAATTTATTAAATACATAATATATTGCTTAATATATTATTCAATATTTTTTAATATTTGACGTGTTTTATTTTAGCATTCGCCAATTCTTTTTCATAATACAAATCTCTGTCACTTTATTGTTATATTTTGGTGAGTATTTTTATTTAGTGTTATATATTAAATATATTATTTAATATTTTATATGTTTTAGTTGAAACCATTAAAATGAGTGGTGGACTACACTACTTAATTCCAAAGAAATTCCATAGAACGCAGACATTTTCATTTCTATGTGAAAACTGTTATTTTCCGTATTATATAGCTAACATCAACCGAGAAGTTGACAGCTTCTACGACGTGACTTCAAACCTTATATTGTTAAATGAGCGTCACTCAAGACCTGCATGTAAAGAAATTGAAGAACCACGTTGCAAATACTGCAATGAATCTATGTATAAAAAAATTGTAAAAGAAGAATGTGACGTTTGCAAACGCACAATGAATAACATTTTGCATTAATATTCTAACCTCATTAGTAAGTATTTAGTAAAATTTTTTCTATTGAAATTGTAAATTATATACGTATAATAATAATAATGAATACAATGTAATTTTTTTTTTTGTTACATTGGAACAATCAAACAAGTTTTTTGAAAAGGCTCTGAAATTCAACGAAGATGCCATTACCCGTGAAAAACAACTCATCGGTCAGTCATCATACTTCCTCAACAAGAGCGGTTCCAAGTGGCTTACCGTAAGACTAAGTCCAGCTGCCGGGTATATTCCAATCGTACAAATTAAGCCCGTCAACGCTTGTATTTTCTTCACACAAGAAGAATGGGAAGAATTCTGCAAAACCGAAGACTGCAGTCCCAACCATCAGATGGAAGCCAGTTCTTATCGAGACATTCAAGTTATCCGTCTCAAAAGTAGAGGGCAGCAAATCGTTTTATCAACGGAGACATACAATAACATATATCATCTTCAAGAATTAATCAATCAGAAAATTAGTTTATTGACCAGTTCTGATTTTGTATCATTTTATAATCATGTTCTAAAATCTTGTACGAAAATGGATGGTGATTTATATTCTAACATTAAAACATTATTAGCTACTCATATAAATTCACAGAATACCATGTATATGTTAGAAGTTTTGTATATAACTTATAATACTGTATTTCTTGATTTTGAAATTATGAACTCTTGTTAAACCCCTGACTAGGTTTTTTTTACAAAGTTTTTCCCTAGTCCTCGAACAGAATTGTTGGGGTTAATATGTATTTTTTTTAATAAAATTATTTTTATTAAATCTCATGTTTTTTAATTTACATACAAATATAAATATATAAGCCATTTACACTCAGTATGAATGAGAACACATTGAAGAAGTTGAAAGTAAATATCGACATACGTATTCTAACGGGATAAGTAAATATAAAAGAGTTGCAATGGACGACAATCAGTAAACATTTCGAAAAAAAAATCTGTTTTTATAAGAAAATATACTTAAATATTTAAAACAAGCATTCTGATTCATGTTAATTATATGCTATTTAGATTTCAAAGATGCTATTGTGACTACAGTATATAATATTCTGTAGGATCAAATATATCATGATACATATTGTTCATAAATTCAAACAAAACTCCAGGAACTTCACAAAAGTTTTAATTCATCTAAGTGTATGTACATTTCACAGCATTACGCTGCATCATCAGCACAGTACTAAAACTAATACGCGCGTTATACGAGCGCAACACATATGGATACATATCGAAGTACTTATACTAACAGGAAAGTTACAGAAAGTAAAAATAAATAAAGAGAAGAAACCATCATGAAGATTGTAGATGAAGAAATTGAAGCAGTTTTAACAAAGATTGATGAGGATTGCGGGAAACTGGATGGAATAAGCGACTATATTATTCCTTCTTTACCCATATACATTTTCAAAACAAAAGTGAATAGGATTTCCTAGAGCAGAAATGGCATTTAATACCCCATCAAAAAAGGGTTGCACTTGAAGATTATCTTCCCTGCCACAAGCATTACAATACTTTGACGATGAAAGATCACGGCGATGCTCCACCACCATCCCGAAGAAATTGTTACGGTTGCAAGAAGCTTTGTCCTGATATTTAATGTATATACTTATCATGTCTAAATAAAATGCAAGTTCTATATTTTTTTTTTTTATTAAAAAATCGTTTACAAAACTCATACATTTACAATATTTCATTTTTATTTATCCAACTGTTATGAGTATTATCAAAACCAAGCCACTTAACGTATATTTTATTTCCTTTGTTTTTTAGTACTTTTTCAACAAGGTAGACATCTGTATGTTTAGCTCGTTGAACTTCCCGTTTGTAAAATCCCCCAAGAGTAGGTCTTCCGCTCATATCTTCTAGCAAGTAGGTGACAGGATTGGTTACTTGTACTTTACTAATTTTAAATAACTCTGCAGACCAGTTTGGCGTGTAGCCTTTCGCAAATGTTCCTTTATATTTACTGATGCGAACACAATCGCCAACTTTAAATTTATGTTTTCCCATACTTTTGATGTTGCTGTATACGGTAGACAAAAGATGTTTACTCTTAGCTGTGACGTCGCAGGGTTTCATTTTAATTGTTCTATGCTTTGTATTATTGTACTTAGCTGTTATTTCTTGCAAAATATCAATCTATTTATAGATACCTCTTAAGCTAAACGCTTTATACAACATATTCTTCATTGTGCGAATAACTCGTTCAACTATCGATGCTTTCTTAGTACTATACGTGGAGTAGTGATTAATTTTGTATGATTTCATAAGCTTTTTAAATTGTTCGTTATAAAACTCCTTCCCGCGTCTGTTTATAGATTTGTCGGTAATCGCTCCTCTTGTAAAATTTTAGACATAGCTTCCCGTACTTCGCCCGCACCTTTGTTTTTTAACGGCCGAGTCCATATATATTTAGAAAAGCAATCGATCACAATTAAAACATATTTATATCCCTTGTTTTCCTGATTGTATGGAAGAAATTCCATCAGATCAGCCTGCCATAAATCATCGAAACCTTTTATTATTACATGCCTTCTAGGAAAATTTCGTCTAGCCGACTTATGTAATTCGTTAACAACATCCTGCTTACTCATATTAAGTCAAACTATTTGAAAAAGCCAGTTGACTGTGGTTTTTAATACATTTTCTATTTAGACATGTTTCGACATATTTAGACATGTTTCGACATGTTCTTTCGAAATACTGCATCAGCTTGATGTTCTTGCATCGGGTTTACATTCTGTACAATAACATTTGGTGCTAATACAACTGCTTTTAATCCACTCCAATTTTGAATAGAGTGGCGCATACTCATAAGTTCCTTATCTAATCTATCATTAATTTTTTCTTCTATCACTTTCATCTCAAACAATGTCTCAATTGGAACGTTGTAAACAATAGCCTTAAGATCGTTGAATTCATTTTGAAAATATGTTTTCAAATTTTCAAGTTTAGTATCTAACGCTTCCACTTGTTTAAGGAAATTGTTCTGTAGAGAAGCTAGTTTAGTATCGCTATATTTCTTAGTGGCACAATCCTGATCAGCGATAGGATCGGACACGTATCTGATACGCTTTTTTCCAGCGTTAATATCACCTTTTACTGGTAGCGGGAACTCTGCAGACTTTCGCTTTGCGGTTAAATTCGTTTTAGTATGACTAACAAAACGACCAAACTTATCGATAGTCATTATTGAAATGATGTACATTCAGGAAATAGATCTATACTTATTGTACAACACCAGCCTTTCAATTCCTCGATTATAGACATAATCTCGTTGTTGTGACTAGTATTTCCAGCCGCCTGAGATGACGTTAGAAGCTTAAGACGATCCACCAGTTCGTTAACATTGTCCCAATATACATACTGATAAGGTTTATCTGATACTATCATGTGCCCTTCACCAGAGATATGATCTATAATCGAGGAATTGAGAGAGGCTGGTGTTGTACAATAAGTATAGATCTATTTCCTGAATGTACATCATTTCAATAATGACTATCGATAAGTTTGGTCGTTTTGTTAGTCATACTAAAACGAATTTAACCGCAAAGCGAAAGTCTGCAGAGTTTCCGCTACCAGTAAAAGGTGATATTAACGCTGGAAAAAAGCGTATCAGATACGTGTCCGATCCTATCGCTGATCAGGATTGTGCCACTAAGAAATATAGCGATACCAAACTAGCTTCTCTACAGAACAATTTCCTTAAACAAGTGGAAGCGTTAGATACTAAACTTGAAAATTTGAAAACATATTTTCAAAATGAATTCAACGATCTTAAGGCTATTGTTTACAACGTTCCAATTGAGACATTGTTTGAGATGAAAGTGATAGAAGAAAAAATTAATGATAGATTAGATAAGGAACTTATGAGTATGCGCCACTCTATTCAAAATTGGAGTGGATTAAAAGCAGTTGTATTAGCACCAAATGTTATTGTACAGAATGTAAACCCGATGCAAGAACATCAAGCTGATGCAGTATTTCGAAAGAACATGTCGAAACATGTCTAAATATGTCGAAACATGTCTAAATAGAAAATGTATTAAAAACCACAGTCAACTGGCTTTTTCAAATAGTTTGACTTAATATGAGTAAGCAGGATGTTGTTAACGAATTACATAAGTCGGCTAGACGAAATTTTCCTAGAAGGCATGTAATAATAAAAGGTTTCGATGATTTATGGCAGGCTGATCTGATGGAATTTCTTCCATACAATCAGGAAAACAAGGGATATAAATATGTTTTAATTGTGATCGATTGCTTTTCTAAATATATATGGACTCGGCCGTTAAAAAACAAAGGTGCGGGCGAAGTACGGGAAGCTATGTCTAAAATTTTACAAGAGGAGCGATTACCGAGAAATCTATAAACAGACGCGGGGAAGGAGTTTTATAACGAACAATTTAAAAAGCTTATGAAATCATACAAAATTAATCACTACTCCACGTATAGTACTAAGAAAGCATCGATAGTTGAACGAGTTATTTGCACAATGAAGAATATGTTGTATAAAGCGTTTAGCTTAAGAGGTATCTATAAATAGATTGATATTTTGCAAGAAATAACAGCTAAGTACAATAATACAAAGCATAGAACAATTAAAATGAAACCCTGCGACGTCACAGCTAAGAGTAAACATCTTTTGTCTACCGTATACAGCAACATCAAAAGTATGGGAAAACATAAATTTAAAGTTGGCGATTGTGTTCGCATCAGTAAATATAAAGGAACATTTGCGAAAGGCTACACGCCAAACTGGTCTGCAGAGTTATTTAAAATTAGTAAAGTACAAGTAACCAATCCTGTCACCTACTTGCTAGAAGATATGAGCGGAAGACCTACTCTTGGGGGATTTTACAAACGGGAAGTTCAACGAGCTAAACATACAGATGTCTACCTTGTTGAAAAAGTACTAAAAAACAAAGAAAATAAAATATACGTTAAGTGGCTTGGTTTTGATAATACTCATAACAGTTGGATAAATAAAAATGAAATATTGTAAATGTATGAGTTTTGTAAACGATTTTTTAATAAAACAAAAAAAATATAGAACTTGCATTTTATTTAGACATGATAAGTATATACATTAAATATCAGGACAAAGCTTCTTGCAACCGTAACAATTTCTTCGGGATGGTGGTGGAGCATCGCCGTGATCTTTCATCGTCAAAGTATTGTAATGCTTGTGGCAGGGAAGATAATCTTCAAGTGCAACCCTTTTTTGATGGGGTATTAAATGCCATTTCTGCTCTAGGGAAATCCTATTCACTTTTGTTTTGAAAATGTATATGGGTAAAGAAGGAATAATATAGTCGCTTATTCCATCCAGTTTCCCGCAATCCTCATCAATCTTTGTTAAAACTGCTTCAATTTCTTCATCTACAATCTTCATGATGGTTTCTTCTCTTTATTTATTTTTACTTTCTGTAACTTTCCTGTTAGTATAAGTACTTCGATATGTATCCATATGTGTTGCGCTCGTATAACGCGCGTATTAGTTTTAGTACTGTGCTGATGATGCAGCGTAATGCTGTGAAATGTACATACACTTAGATGTAAATTAAAACTTTTGTGAAGTTCCTGGAGTTTTGTTTGAATTTATGAACAATATGTATCATGATATATTTGATCCTACAGAATATTATATACTGTAGTCACAATAGCATCTTTGAAATCTAAATAGCATATAATTAACATGAATCAGAATGCTTGTTTTAAATATTTAAGTATATTTTCTTATAAAAACAGATTTTTTTTTTTCGAAATGTTTACTGATTGTCGTCCATTGCAACTCTTTTATATTTACTTATCCCGTTAGAATACGTATGTCGATATTTACTTTCAACTTCTTCAATGTGTTCTCATTCATACTGAGTGTAAATGGCTTATATATTTATATTTGTATGTAAATTAAAAAACATGAGATTTAATAAAAATAATTTTATTAAAAAAAATACATATTAACCCCAACAATTCTGTTCGAGGACTAGGAAAAACTTTGTAAAAAAAACCTAGTCAGGGGTTTAACAAGAGTTCATAATTTCAAAATCAAGAAATACAGTATTATAAGTTATATACAAAACTTCTAACATATACATGGTATTCTGTGAATTTATATGAGTAGCTAATAATGTTTTAATGTTAGAATATAAATCACCATCCATTTTCGTACAAGATTTTAGAACATGATTATAAAATGATACAAAATCAGAACTGGTCAATAAACTAATTTTCTGATTGATTAATTCTTGAAGATGATATATGTTATTGTATGTCTCCGTTGATAAAACGATTTGCTGCCCTCTACTTTTGAGACGGATAACTTGAATGTCTCGATAAGAACTGGCTTCCATCTGATGGTTGGGACTGCAGTCTTCGGTTTTGCAGAATTCTTCCCATTCTTCTTGTGTGAAGAAAATACAAGCGTTGACGGGCTTAATTTGTACGATTGGAATATACCCGGCAGCTGGACTTAGTCTTACGGTAAGCCACTTGGAACCGCTCTTGTTGAGGAAGTATGATGACTGACCGATGAGTTGTTTTTCACGGGTAATGGCATCTTCGTTGAATTTCAGAGCCTTTTCAAAAAACTTGTTTGATTGTTCCAATGTAACAAAAAAAAATTACATTGTATTCATTATTATTATTATACGTATATAATTTACAATTTCAATAGAAAAAATTTTACTAAATACTTACTAATGAGGTTAGAATATTAATGCAAAATGTTATTCATTGTGCGTTTGCAAACGTCACATTCTTCTTTTACAATTTTTTTATACATAGATTCATTGCAGTATTTGCAACGTGGTTCTTCAATTTCTTTACATGCAGGTCTTGAGTGACGCTCATTTAACAATATAAGGTTTGAAGTCACGTCGTAGAAGCTGTCAACTTCTCGGTTGATGTTAGCTATATAATACGGAAAATAACAGTTTTCACATAGAAATGAAAATGTCTGCGTTCTATGGAATTTCTTTGGAATTAAGTAGTGTAGTCCACCACTCATTTTAATGGTTTCAACTAAAACATATAAAATATTAAATAATATATTTAATATATAACACTAAATAAAAATACTCACCAAAATATAACAATAAAGTGACAGAGATTTGTATTATGAAAAAGAATTGGCGAATGCTAAAATAAAACACGTCAAATATTAAAAAATATTGAATAATATATTAAGCAATATATTATGTATTTAATAAATTAATAAATTCATTAAATAAAAAGTAAAATATGTACTCACCTAAATATCGTTGTTGGTAGAAGGATTGTATGTCACTATAACTTAGCGTATACTAATGAACATTTAGTCAAAAATTCTTCTTTTATAGTTAACTATAATTAGAACTTACTCCGAAAATTATTACGTCACTAATTAACAGCGCATATGTTAATTTGAACGAAAGTTTTGAAATTTCTACTCTCAAAATTACAAATTTATAAGTCATACGTTGCTACCCAAACATACATGTTGCCAGTCAAAACTTGTTTTTTCCTAGAAAAATTCTCGTACTAATGACGAAAGGTACACTTTCTTTCGCTTATTAAGTAATTAGAAACTTATTTTTCCAAAATAACCTTGGTGATAATGAAATAGTTTGCACATAGAAGTAAATTCCTTCGCGGGGTCAACCATTATTTGCATTCGATTATATACGATCTTTTCATCACTAATATATATTAATTAAAAGATTCCATTGAGTTCTTGAAATATTACGTCAGTATTGTAACATATCTACTTTTAGTTAATTCCTCGCATTCCTGACAGTGACATGATAAAAAACAACCTTCATAATAATTAGCGGTAATTAGCGGTGCATGCCCTGCGGGCTTAAAGTGGCGTAGAACAACCCTAGCCTACCTACTCAAGTTCTTTTGATAAACTAATGCTCCTCTGTATTAGATAAATTACTTTTAAATTTGTACTTTCCTGCAATAATAATCCTTATCTGTCCCTTGACTTTTTAATACTTACTCTTTTTTTAAAACAAAAATAATATATTCCATTACCTATTTCCCTAAATAAATTTTAATATTTTACTTGCCTAAAGAAAATTTAAAATTTAATTTGTAAAACGAGATAAAAATATAATAACATTTGTATAATAGGAGTACTATTTTATGATAGCATATTTTAAAATATTTATATACATCATGTATGCTGTATAGTATCCAGGTGTTACTTTCACAGTTTTTATTACGCTGACTCACCTCTTTTTATATCATCTATGCCGTAGTCCGATCACTTCGCTTCAGAATTTGCGTGTTTTATCCAGTTAACAATTGGGTCTCGAGTTTCGGGATGTTCAAGTGGTTACATTTACATTACACATTAGTCAGTGATAACATTTACATAAATATAAGTTCATTGTGTGTAAAGTGACAAAATGGTTTCAATAAACGACCGATTGATGAAATGGGGATGTATTCGGCCAGCTAGTTAAAACATTTAAAGGTAAATGCTAGATTATAATCATTGTTTTCTGTTTGCACTTACTAATCTATGGTATTTACTTATTTTATTGTTGATGGTGTTATTTTAATATATCTGTAGAAAGATATATATAAAAGTATGTAACTTAGGTAGACGAACAGGATTGTCTTTATCAGAAAAACGTTCTAAAATTGTTTTTTAACAAATAATAGGTTTGCCTTTATAGGGCTGTTCTGATACACGATTTTTTATATCGTATTTTTATGAACTCTTCTTTTTACTATTTACACAAGATACTTTCTAAACTAAGGAAAATTGAAAATCAAAACACTGTAATGGTATCGATAATATGCAGTAGCTACAATGGTACAATTTTCAGTAACCTATTTTTGTTGTGATGCAAACAATAGAGTAGAATAAGTATCGACTGAATTTAGCCGAAACTTTCTACATCTTTTGAAAAATAGCAGTATAGAACTATTTTTCGCAAATAAAAAAAACTAAGAAAAATGCTAGTAATCACTGTATATTCTAATTAATATGAACAAGCATTTCCTACGATTTGTTTGGTTCATTCTAAAGCAAAGACCATGTGGTAGTAAGTATAAATGGCACACCAACATCTATCTAAATCCCACTTACTCTTCGATATCTTTTAATGAGATGCATTTTAATTTAATATTAATTTTTAATAAAATATGGTTTTCCACTTATTATGTTTACAATTCCAATTTCATACCTAACATTACAATCATAGCTAGAAAATATTTTTGTATGTTTGCTCTTCCACTCTTCCGATCTTACAAGTTTTGGAAATAAGTTACAGTAGTAAATTATATGATTTATTTAAAGGAATTTTAAGAAACGTTTCAAAATGAAATAGAATTCTCAAATTAGAAACATTACTTAAGTTACTTATTCTTCGACCAAAATATACAATTGAAACTCAGTTATACGTTAATTAAATCTTTTAAAATAATTATTCTTACTAAAATTTTTTTAAGCAAAAATTGTTTGTTTCAAATTTGTCTTCAGGAAGGGATGACAGCCTTAATATTTGAAAATAAGTGTATAGTTAATGTTACAATTCCAACTCTAGTAATTTATACTAATAAATGTGTATTATATGTAATAATCTATTAAGCTCAAAATAATATGAAGGACAAAGTACTATAATGCAGATATTAATCCGGAATGATTACAAAATTGTATTATCAATGTTGATAGTTGACATATGTCTGTATGTCTATATAACACAGATTTCCTAGAAAGTGTTTTGCTGTAGGGGTAGCAATTGATTTTGTTATTATAAACTTTAGTTTATATGTTTAAATTGTAAATATATTGAAATTGGTTCTTACAAGAAGTATTGGATACACATCTCTGTAAATTGTGAACTAAAAGCGCAAAGCTGCTTTGCCTGTAAAAGACGCATTGGTGTGTAGCCAAAAAAGTACAGAAATAGAACAGTACTCAAATATGCACACACTCCAACAAGAGAAAGAAGCTGTTAAATTCAGTCATTACTTCAACTAATGTATATACTAATGTAACTAATGATATAAACCATTAATCTTTAAATGTTAGGAACATGATATATTTGAACTTCTTTGCCTGCTTAAAGAACTGCTCGTTTATTATTCATATTCGGTATTACTATTGTAAAATGTTGTAATCTTTGTAAATAAATAAATTAATTAATAAAGTCTATGACATTTTTATTTGGCTAAATTGCCACATCATCCTACAGGTATCAGGACAAGCACATGAAAACCATTACAACGAACTTACAAGAGTAGTCAAGTTGGGTTGGAGTAGTAAGAACAAAATTATGATACAATAAACAATAAATTAACTAAAAGGGGTGGAACAAAGGGTGGTGGACAATAATATCTAAAACGACCAAAGTACTACTAAGGCAAATAAAATATAGTATACAAAAAATAACTCTTGTTATGTAGAACAACACTAATGCCAAATAATGTAAAGTAAATAAAAAGCTAAAAATGAAAACAGAGAAATTAATAAAAAATGGGTAAAAAAACATATTGTAGGAGAATCTAAAATATTAAAATATGGGCACATAAAAGCGTGACAGATTCTGTGCACTTTAGAATATACCGCATTTTTGTAAACTAAATAAGCTTTTAATCAACCTGAAATGTAACAACTTTTGTAGTTGTGATTATACCTGTAACTTTGAATAAAGAGAAGGGGTTATTGCAAGGATATCAATAGCATCAATCAAATTATACCTCTCTGATATACTATGACAGGACTATTCAATCATTAAACAGGGCTAATGAACCTGTTGCGAGTTTAACTGGTAACTATATTCCTAGAAGTCAAAGAAGTATGTTTCGCACTGTCTATTGTTTGAAAGCAACATTCTGTAATAATTTTAATGAGAAAAATTTCTGTTTACTTAAATAATATGTTTATAAATATGTACCTATCCCTTGTATTTAGTCTACCAAAGCACGATTGAATGTTACTTCTGCCGGACCTTGTTAAAATTATTACTGTTGTGGTTTCTACAATGCAATAATGTTGTGAAATTATATTTTATTTTATATGCTTAACATAGTAAAGCGAATGTCTATTAAATGTAAAATATCTCGGTAAGAAGGATTCGCACATGCCCTTCAGGAAGTCACGCTGTTATGGATGGCATATGTCAAATATAATGTATATTAAATCCTAAGAGTGTACATGACAGGAATGCTTCACGAGAATCGTTGGCGCGTGAAAGCATTTCCTGCGCATATATTTTTCCATGCATCTAACGAATGCGGACCGATTATAAAAATAATGTTGCCGTTCCTTTTTTTTCTTAGATAACAGTTTGTTTGTGTTAGAGGTATAGTTTTCTTTGAAATGCTGACTCATACCACAACAATTTTTCAATAGCTTAACCTTGTCCTTAAAATAATTTTAAACAAGTTTCGTGGTTAGGCGGGAAAGAACAATATAAACCGAAGAGGTAACAAGATATTATGCATGCTTTAAGCGGGAACTACGGTGTAAGATTGTCTGAAATAACAAGACGATCTGTGGATATGAAACACAATTTGTGCATTTAATTTTAGTCTTAATGAGCTGCAAATTATCCACAGAGAATTAAACAAAACAATTTATCATATTTCCTGTTGGTTATACTGTAGATATTGCTTTTGAAATGGCTGGGAAACTTAAAAAAACCAAGAACAATATCCAGTCACTGATTTGATTAAAGCCAGATGTACTTTTTCCCTTGGTTATGGAAGTGTATATTGCTTTAATACGTTGTTTTCGATATTTTGCTTTTCGGTTGTTTTCAATTAAAAAAGACAGAAAGTAAATATTAAATGAATCTAACATCCAATTCCTGCTTTATTTATCTTGATAAAATTTTAGGTGGATATATGTTAGTACATATGTATGTATGTGCATTTCCGGGAAGATATCAAATATTTGTATCAGGAATGTAAGCACATATTTTAGGCAATTTTATCGACACGGGTTTATTAAATTTATTTGATCTTCATATCTTATTCAAAGACCATTGTAAAACTATAACGATGAAGTTTGTTTTATTAGTCAAAATAAAATATTTTTTAGTTCAAATAAATTAACCTGGTTTAAACGTATCAATATGTAATTTGATGTATTTAATTCATTGTAACAATTCTGACTTTTCACATGTTTACAGCTTGCAAAGTGCAATATAATATGGTAATTGTAAAACTTTACAATTGTATGAAATATCTTTTAGTAAAATCATTTCATTTATATTTGGAAAGGATTGGATTACCAGAAAAAAGAAGCTTAAGAAGCAACGGATTCTGTTGACTAAATTTACAAGGACGAAATATTTTGATTATTATTTTTTTATTATTGTTGCAAATAGCTGCAAAATGATAAGAAAACTTTTAGAAGACGGGTAAAGGAACATTGCTTTTGATGTTTCCAGTACGTAAATGCTTCCGTCAAGACCATCAACAATATTGTGAAATTCTCTCAAGATTTACATGTGCGTGTGTGGTTCAACTTCGGTTGTTTCTTTTGTCTTTCAGGCTTTGTGAACATCTCCATATTCATACTTTTAATTATATCAATTACCTAATACCATACGACGTGTTAAAGACAGATTGCTTCTGCAATCTATAAAATACTACTGCTTAATTTGCAATGCTGCTTTCATTGACTGTTTCCTGTTATTACACGTCTACGACATCGTTACGTAATTCGAAGGTAATTAAAATAGTAATTTATTTTCGAAGGAAACACAATTTGGAGAAGAAACAGTTTCAATTTGCTTCTAATTGACAAGACAGTTATAAGGCGAGCACTTTAAAATTAGGGAAATTGTTTTTCTATCAAATAGAGCACGGGAAGAGTGTTCTAAAATATAATGAGGAACAAACTCTATACTTCGCAGATTGTAAGACTTTCTGTCCGCTGATTTTTTATCCGGTTTACTACAAACATTTAGGGAGATTTGTTAATAAAATATATGCATGTATTAATGAGTAAAATGCATTACTTGTAGGCCCATATAGGTAGGAAAAAAAGAAGAAAATGACGAGAAATTTATTTTATTTGCATTAAACATAAGCCATTATATGTTTGCTTTGCAATAAATAAAGTTCACAGATGACATAATTTCACTAGATTAGTTATCAAATTTCGTGTTATCGAATTACATGTAAGCGTCTTATTTATATAATAATATTATCTAATCTAAGAATTCAAATGACTGCATTGTAGTACGTACATTCTATATAAACATTGGATAATGTAATACAGATTACTGATATTGGTGCGATGTGAACACGTTCTATCAGAAGTGTAAATTAATATTGTAAATGCGCATTTATGGATTTGTCGATTGATGTTTATTTGATTTAAAGAATCGCCATTTCTCTCTTACTTTTTAACGAATATATTTTTTTCGTGTTTACTTCTAGGGCAAACTTAACCGCACGATTATTCGTTTGTTTTTATCCTTGTATACGTATTTACTGGACTAATTTTCAGTCATTCGTACATTGTAGGTGCCCCAATTAACTATGCTGTGTTATATCAAGTTTGTTTATTGATCTTTTCATAATTTTTTAGTTTCTGTATTTTTTTTTGATTTGTAAAGTCGGAGTGTGGGTCTGATGTGGCTTTGCATTCTCTCCTACAAAAAGGAAACACTTTTTCAATATTCCTACAAATAAAAGTTGTTTTAGGTTGTTGTAGAAGCTTTGAACGTTGTTCCAAAATTCTCTATCCATAATAATGAATTCAAAATTTTTGGTATTACTTCAGATTATTCTAGGTTTAGTCGATGGTGTTCCAAAGTTTTAGCCCCCAATTCATATACTTTTCGAAATACTTGTCAAAACAAAATTGTTCTGGCTTCCACCGTCCTTCGCGCCTGGGAGAAACAAACTTTGACATTTGTTCCAATATATTTCATTAGAATATATTTCATGTTTTCACATATAATTATATATGTTTTCTTTTCTTAAGTGCATTTTTTTTGCTAACACTAATCTTGTCTACAATTTTTTCTTAAGTTGGTGGTTGATGAGTATGAATTATGTATTGCATTAATTTTTCCATAAACAAGCTTAACATGGAATAATTCGATTTTCGAACAAATGTAGAATAAGCTGGAGCAAATTTGGAAAACATGAAACTATTCTTTCATATGCGAAATTCGGTTTTCAGAATTAATTCATGAATATGAATTGTAAAAAGGTAACATTTTGGAACAATGTTCAAAACATCAGAACTTGAAGCAGTTTTTAAAAGTCGATTTTGGATAAAAGTGAAAGGGGAGGAGAATCTAACGTAATTTCTATTTCCTCAATCATTTCATTTGTTTTAGAACAATATTTAACTAGAACAACCTTGAACAACTTTTAATATCCCGAATTTTGAAAGATAGGACTGGCTTAAACAAATATTCGTTCGCTTGGTGTAATTTTAGTATTATTTTTTTAAACTCTGGTATAATGTAGAACAAATCTGGAAAAATCTCAAACAATTTTCAAACTTTCAAATTTCGAAAAAGTGGGGCTGACAGAAACACCATTGCCCGCCTAGTAATACTGTTCCTGTGTCAAAATCCTATAATAAGAGAAATAGGCATTTCTCCCCCACTTTTGACCCCAATCTTACTCTCCTCTCTCCATCTCGAACTGGCTTGCAAATCAGGTATTCTGCTGCAAAGTCAGGTCACCTAGGCCTATAGTTAGTCTTTTCGGTTCTTAAATGTCCTCCATTTATTGCAATAAAATTCAGTGACATCATAACATAAAGGAAAGGAATTTTCTATATTCAGTGTTTTTCAACTTTTGCCTTTATATTATAATAAAATGATTAATTTGAGTAATTTCTAGAAGTGTGTTTTTTTGGATCTGGTACTATAGATGATGATGTACTGAAGAAACATTTTTGTTTTGGATCGTAGAAAAGAAGTTAGGGGTTATTTTTTGTAAACCTACACATTGTAGCTTGATTAAGGGGGTGGTAAAATAGCGGAAGGAATTCATCCTTACTTCTCTAACGATACTATCTATATAAGTTTATTGGCACCAAGATATATAAACTCTCAATTTTGGAAAACAACATTAAAGTGCGCTATCGGTAAATTCTATCACATTTTTCTGGGCACAAATGCTGTGTGTCAACTCTGAAATTATATGACAATTGAATCACAGATCACCTAACTTATTATAAACAGAGTAATACTAACACTAAACATTTACCGTAAACTAAAAAGCATGCAATGTCTGACTGACCTTAAATAGTAAGTTAACTACCAGCAATAACTTCTTCTTAAAATACCCCATTACGGTCTGCGTAAAAACAACATTATTTTACATTTACACATAGTTAACAGTATAATATGTACTCGATACTTACATTAAAGTAATGATGTTATTGTGTAACGTGTAAGTAATAAATTAAAGGCTAATAACCTTTGAAAATCAATCTTGGATCGACAGATATGGGTAATATGTAGCCTTAATCCATACATAAAAGTGAGAATAATAGGAATTATTTTTAATCTTTTGATAATTCTCTCGTATTTTGAATATACGCGGTTCCAGCTAATTAGTACAGATAATCAAAACAATGTGAATAATCCGATCAACACGTGGTGTAATGTTAAAATGAATAATGTTAATTAAAGTTAGTAGGTAGGGTTTCGCGGCTGAAAACGTTGATTTATATAGATTTCAAGCATGCAGCCTCGCCACTAGCCTTATCATAAATTAACAATCCGTGGAGGTCTTCATCTAGACTTTATTATTTTATATTTTTACCTGGTATCGCAATATGAATTAAGGTTTGTCCAGTTTTGTTTGTTTAGATCTTTCTCCACTTTAAGCTTTTTTACAAAACTTTTTGATACAACATTTGTGCAGTAAAGCCCATTCTCGAGGGTTAATATAGGATAAATATCCATGAAGCAGGTATTAAGTCCTTCTCACAGACGTGTGTAGGATTATGTTGGGTATGCTAGATTTGTTGCCGATTGTGCTATTATTAACTGTTGCCTTTGTAGATGGCAATAGTCTGAGTTTTATCAGTGGGTGTATGCAATTATTCCGTCTCTGTTGTCATTCATTTTGAACGTATCTCGATACCAACAGTGTGAATGCACTTTTAAATTGACCGAATCTAAAATAATGGACATACAACATTCTCTAACGGATTGTGATAAATTACTACCAAGCAGTGGAGGTCGACAATCATTAATTACGGTACTGCCCACGTAATTACCAGCCGTATAGTGTATAATAATTGGCATGTAATGTGACAATATGAAATATTGCGGCACTAATCTTTTTTACTGTTAGTTCCGAAACTCTATATCAATATAAATACGGTTTTAATTGGTTATAATGGGCAGTAGAAATGTAGTTGAATGCGAAGAAATAGTACATAGCTATGAAGCGAAATACTAGCTATATGTTTTATATTGGACAAGTCTTGTAGAGGAACGTAGACATTAAATACTAATTGTTTGAACAGTGTTAAAGGTTTAATTGCTGTTCCGTTTAATTAGTTGTAATGGAGTTGTACGTACGTATTCTACTTATCAGATTACTTGATAGCTGGTTATTGTACTCCAATTCCAATATATACTGACATGCATAATAACTCAGAACACTTGCTAACTATTTTACATGTACTGTATTATATCCACATATGTATATAAAGGCGTAATTAGTACATAAATGCTATAATATATACTATTTTAGCGGGACTAAAATATTTTCCTCTGAAATATTTGTGTGAAAGAAAACTCTTAAGGGATATGCTTTACCTTAGATAACTTTTAAATCAGGTGTGCTTTGGAATGGATCGAGTTCGAAGGTAATATCGAGTGGTTTACTCGTTCGCCTGACCTCTGTCCATTAGACTGCTTCCTTTGGGAATATTTTAAGTCTAAAGTGTATGTTACAGCTTAACAATTTAGATGATTTTACAGAACATTTATCCGATGAATTTGGTATTCAATCCTTGCGTAGGGATTTGGAATTAGATGTGTGTAATCTGGTGTTGATTATTCTGAATATTTAATGGAACTTGATATCTCCTACGGTTTAGGTTGTCAGCTACTTGTTATCAGTACCTTGTCTGTTTTCATATGTCTAAAGGATGCTTGGACAGTTTGTTAAAGTTAAAGTTTGTTAAACTTAAAAGTTATGTTTGTAAGCGACACATTACACAAAAAGGTACGCGTGATCCATAAGATATCCAGTGGTTTCTAAACGAACTGCAAGGTAACTGTAAAGGTTACATCGAAAGTGCCACATGACTCCTACCTGAGTCGCACTGTTTTCTCTATTACATCCGCATTTTTGTGCAATTTGATAATTATCAGGCAACAACTTAGGTATATATATAAGGTGTGCCTTGCTATTGCAAGTTTCTAGAATTCTCAATTAAATCAGAACATCCAGTAAAAGGTAGCAAAGCTTATTTCTAATTTTCTTTTTTGCTGTGAAAACTTTATAGGAGCAGTAAAGTATAAATATGTACATTACTTGGATATAACCCAAGCACCAAAGTGTAGTACGTGCACAGTTTTTTTAATCATTGGATTGCAAACGGTAATCCCTAGATAAATAATTCTGTCGAGAGAAAAGATATATTTGGCAATGACGTTTTTTAAAATGTAAGTGAACGGTGTTTGCAATACGCTATATTAGCTTTAGGATATTTTAAAAAGTTTTCGATTAGTACGGAAATGTTTGTTCCTCCTCAGTTATATCTCTTGTAGTACACATTACACGTACAAAGATAACATTCTCCGTTCAACTAAATAAACTCAGCGAGCACAGCACGTTTGTATTTACACGAGCAGCGAGGAAAAGTTTGAACGAAATTGAAAAGCTTACGAAATGTACTGCACGATATTAGTTTTCATGTATGCGTCACGGACATTGTTCAAGTTTAGTCGTCTAGTCTAGACTTAGGCTCGAATTCCCCATGAGTACGCCGTTATGAAAGGTTAAAAATGAAAATACGCGTTGAGTGTATCAATATTTCCGCTCCGTCGATACCGAGAAAATGCATAGGGGGCAAGTACGAGTGCAGCGATAGAAAAAGCTACAGTGGAAGGAAGACGGCTAAAGGTCTGATTTCATCAAAACGGCCGGTCAATACTCACTGTCGGTCCGCATTTTGAATTAAAATAAGGCATTCTGTTGTTATTCTGATTGTATCTGGTTGGAAGCATATTGGAAGTAAGCAAATACTAAACAGTATTGTAAAGTTTAGTTTATGTGCTCCTCAACATACGGTTAGATAATTGAAAAATATTGGATAGTATGTACAATTGGTCTATGTACCGAACACCAGCTTGTAGCAAATTAAATGTTAATCGTAGTTGTAGGATGCAAACAAACTGTTTCAATTTTCAATTGTTATTTATATACCAATGCTTTAGGAAAGCTCTTGTTGGTTAGATCTATTTTAAATCTGCTATAAAAGTGTCGGATAATCATTTTTAGAGTAGCCTCTGTCAGATATTGTGATCATGTTTTTATTGCAGTAGTATTTTTCTAGATTATCTAGATTCTCTATGAAAGCATTATAGATATGACGGAACCAAATGAGGTAACTGAAATGCTACCGTTGTGTTGCTTCTGATATGTATAGACATGCACAAATATGAGCTATAAATGTAGCACATATTTATTAGAACCATGGCAGTTGTAAGATAACAGTGAACCAGTAAATAACTCAGCGTGAATGTTTCGTGTACCTGAATTATTGCATCTTACAACATTTATTTTTTGTGAATTAGTTGTTGGTTATAGAATGACCAGAGTTTGTTCAAATCATCCTAAAAACTTTTACTATACCGGGTGTTTCTGGGAGGTGGCTCGACTCTATGATTTCTAAAATATTTGAGATAGAGAAACGAAATTTGGGAAATATGTACGTGGCTTTAATTTACATTTCTTGACATAGTCGATATATTCTTATCACTTCCGCTTTTACCGGAACTGACTTTGATTTTCGATTTTTAAATGGGACTACCTGAATATTTTTCGATATTTTGATTCGGGATAACATTTTGAGTACAACTGCAGCAAATTATATTTTACTGTTACATATCAAACTAGAACTAATAAAGAATGTTGTCAAAGCTATTGATATATAACTGCTGGTTTCATTCATATACTTAAAACTGAAGTTTATAGTATTCTCTGCAACGAATAGTGTGTTGTTTTGTGTATGAAATAACAAAAACTGAAAATGCAAGTTGGGCACTTAATCAGCCATCACGTCGTAGAATTCTCACTAAGCTATCAACAAATGAATATACGAAAATGTAAAAACCTAAACAAAAGAGAGAGAGTGAAACGCGAATACATATACGTATATCTATCAGTCTGGCAACTATACCACCGCAAATAGACGACCTTCGAGCCTAATCGGTAAGTTGGATCGATGTGCTGTTCTAAATATAGACCATATGATACATTCACATATGTATATATAAACCTACACACAACATTATACCGACGTATCAAACGCATACGAACCAACCGAAGACTAACAGCCGGAATGTGAAAATTTAGGAGTAAATTCGACATTCGCTCGTTTGATATTGAAAACAGTAATGGAGAAACATTTATACCTATCGTGTGTTTTATTACAACCAATCGAAAATGAAAAGTTGGTTGATGTTCGGACCTATGTATGTATATGCATACATTTGAAAGTATTGCTTGCTTTTGATGCGAATTGAGCGTAGGCAACTAATTAATCAATCGTTTCCAATATATTAGAACGTTTCTATGAAATGTAATCAACATATGTAGAGTTCTGTGCTCCTAAATAAGATAATGAAGGTAAAAGAAATCGAAGCTGACCATACAGGAAAAATAGTTTGTTATGTGGGTTCAAAGACCTAACATAAAAATTGTATATATGTAGATTGAAAACGGTCGTATCGTTATCAAAAAAACCATCAAAAACAACATTTCACTCGGTTGATATCAGTCAATTAAAAGTTATTATTATCTTTATCTCACAAGCTTGGCCAAACTAGGGAATCTTAGATCGAAGATAACGAACGGAAAGTTAGGGTTGTGTTTTATTCGATCCAATGAGTTTATTCACCTTACTCCCTGCAACATCTAAGGTGTCTAGTACTCTACAAATTAATTATTACAAATGTGTTCTTTAAGAAATAAAAGAAAAATCTTTGATAGACTTTGGATCAGTACTAACACCATAATTGTAAGCTTTTTTTGCTCCGTCTAATTAACTGACAGAAAACAGAAAAATCAGAGTTTGTTAAAAAAACTCAGTAAAACTTAAGAAACAATCTGATATTAATTTCTAGCTGAAAGTATTAGGTTTAGGTTCTTCCCTAAGTAACTTTCTTCTGTTATATGTTGGAATGAAAATGTGCAAGAATAATGCAAACTAGTTATGTCCGATGGAATGTGTTTAGTTGCTTTTTCTAAATAGATAATCTAAATAAAACTTTCGCATTTAGAAGCTGTTGTACTTGTTTTCAAAAAGAGAGGCTAAGTACAACTCTAGTAGCACGGTTTACATTATGTACAGTAGTGTACTGTATAAGTGCATTTGGAATAAATCCTTTCTCTCACGGTATCTTCTGCACTGTTGCCGGATAGATGCCTAACAATGGAATTAAGGCGCAATTAATCAGAAGTCAAACCATTTGTTCCTGCGTCTCCATGAGGAGCTGGGGTCTTTTAGGAAACAGCAGTGGTGGAAGAGTGTGTCGTCCGTTATTCCCGATGACAATTCGTTAAAACAAAAAATTAATGAGAGTGGCCCACTTCAGGGCAGAAATGGAGTTAACCAAATAGACGGTGGAGGACAAAACGACAGTTTTTGTCGACCACATGGAATACGTATTCCGTGCTATTACTCAATCCAGCACCGCCGAATGGCAAATAAAGCGGCTCAACATTTTACAAAATAGAATACTACACATTATAGTTACTGCACCCTGGTTTGTGACAAACGTCCAATTACATAGAGACCTTGCCATTCCAACGTTGTACGAATTTGCTGGAGAATCTCTTGGTATGTGACCTTGAGGAGCTGAATCCAGATAGACTTCCACTTGCGTCTTTACAAGCGCACTGTTGAAGCACATGTTTGAAGTCTGCCACGAATGGGCTCTATAAAAGGACGATGAAAACAATGTCGAACATCACGAGCACTTTAGATGAGATGCAACCCGCAGCCTCTGTATTTGATCATACTTTCAAATAGACATCTAGGTCTTGGATCGTACAAATTTTAATATGTAATATAATAAAAAGTGCCACACATATTTAATTTTTTTCAAGTTTTTAGACCCACATAATATACAGCAACTGTTGTGATTTACTATACATACTTGCTTTTTGAAGACGATGAAGTATCGGATTCCTTCTGTGTCTATTTATTGTTCTTTTGCGTTCCTTTTCGGTTTGGGCTCTGAAAGTTAGCAGAGTGCAGAGTGTTGTATTTTCCGTAAAAGTACGTCGATTTAATATACAGGGTTTTATTATAAATTTACTATTCGTTTGCTGCCATCTATAATTCGCAATAAACTTTGAAATAAATGAATACACATACGTACATATATGATGTACTTTCTGTTACGATTTCAAATATTGTTGATGTTTCTTTACGTCATTCATACTACTTATTGTTAGTTGATTGATATACAGGAGAAATATGTTCAATAAAAAGTACAAACAATATTAATTCGGTATTACAGGTATTACGATAACCCAATTTGGACTTGTCAAATGCACTTCGCATATTCTGCTTCTTTTAAATTATTGGCGAATGTCCACGACCACACACATATAGCTCATAGTGTGGTGGTGGCAATAAAGCGAAATATTCGCTTTCGCTATTGACGACCGGCTTATTTATTGAGTACGAACGCGTTACAAGCCTGCCGTTCATCACAATATTTAACGTTTACATCGGGGCTATGTCTCTCTTGGACCATGATCCGTTGTGTGTGTGCGTGAATGATATAAAAAAAGGAAAATCAGGAAATAGCAGCAGTAACAATGGTGGCGGCGCCGGGGTATTCTTTTTTATGCGAAACAATGCCGATACGTTATGGGAAACCGTATGTGGTCCGTTGGCTACGTGCGTCCCTACTGAGGATGTGTATTCGCGTCATACACACGTTTGCAAATGAGAGAGTAGCGTCGGAGAAAAGCATATTCTACGAAGAATATTAAAAAGTACTGCTGGAAATTAAGAACACTATTAATAACTATTTTCTCTTGGATATCAAATGAAATAAATAGTTTGGAAAATTGTTAAGTATCATTATTGATTTTGGAAAATGTAGAATACACTTCTGTATTGCAAGAAATTTAGAATCATAATTAAATATTTCTGACTAACATTAACAAAATGATTGACTATAAACTGGATAAGAAATGCATTTCACCAAAGATGTTCCCAGCTGATTTTTAATAAGATCGTTATGTATTATGTAACATACTTGTCAGTTTCTTTTGCTATTTATAAGATAGGTCTCTTCATAAATTTTCTTCGGCCGACACACGACCTTTCAAAAACTTTTCGAGGATAAATTCGTTTAATTACCTATCCCCATTGTTTGCCCCGTTACTTGGTGACCTTAGACGTTGTTTTCGTGAAATTGATTCTGGCGAATAAATTCATAATTCAGTCATTTGTGTCTGTTTACTCGATATCGATACTCTTTGCCGCATTTTTTCCTGTGTAAACATGGTAGACGCGCATGCAACGACGTAGAAAATTCAGGTAAACAAACATATCGAAATTGAACGTTCATTTTCTATGAAATTCACCCAATGTATAGTCTATGTTTTATAGTATGATAAAAATATTTGGCAAGCAATGTTTGTATATACTTAGTTTTATGTTGAAGTACAGTGGTGGTCATATTTACTTAATCAACAGTAAAAAGTATATTCATTTTGTGATATTTTGCGGGCTAGAGCGTGAAATATTTTAATATGTTAATTTTTATATGGTTCATAATATATCGTACTAAATGGTAGAACAGTTACTATTAGATTTAAAGCAAAAACATGTGGGTTTTTCAGTCGGTGACCTATTGATCTGTTGTGCCTCCTTGTATGAACTCTAAGCTGCTGGGGTATGCCCGCTCTCAAAGCTCGCCATCCAATCTAAGATCTTTAATAAACTGTATTAGCTGTGATGGTTTCAGAGGAGGTATTTCTTCTTCGTCTATGACGTCTTTGCCGAGATAGTTAACTCTGGTTTCCATGATGGCGGTGCAGTAAGATATCAGGTGTTCCGGATTTTCATCTTAAGCCCCGCAGAACCTGCAGTCGCTATTCTGCTTTAGATCTATCCTTGTCATGTATTCACCAAGGTGACAATGCCCTGCAAGAAACCGTGTGAGGATGCGTAGTCTACATATTCCTGCTAAGGTCATCATTGTAAAAATACGCTGCAGTAAATGAAACTTGGGTTGATTACTTTGACCCATAGGTAAAGGTAAGGCATGGAATGGCGATATAAAAGCTCCATGCCCTCTCCCTACCCAATTTTTATGTCAATTTGTCTGTTAGAAAAATCGTGACCACTGTTTGTTGGGTTTTAAAGTGGTTATTTTTGTCGATTTTTCACCACGTGGACACATTGTAGTAGTGTAACTTAATGTCAAAAGTTCGGGAGACTATCCAAGAATAAGGGAGATTGAGACGAGGTGTGCTGCTTTATTGATAAAATGCTCTAGTTTATAAAAGCTGTCTGTATTAACCTTTTTGGAGATTATGATGAAAAATATAATTGTTTCGTCCTTCTCAGTTGTCTCTAATATATGAGTATAGGTTTGCCGTGTTGCAATTGTGCCTAACGACACCGATATACTGTTTTCCAGCTTTCAAATTCCGATACCTACCCTTGATCCTGTAGTATATGTATGTTTACATAACACTCTCTCATGCCACCAAGAAGTGACCGCAAGTTTATAATACTCTTGTCTTTTCCGAAGACTTTTGGAGTAGGTTTCTGACCTAAGATTACACGAGATATTTCTATCTTTGTTTCAGGACATTTTGCATAGGACTTACATAGTAACGGGGCCTGATAGATTAATAGATATTCCCGTATTCTCAAGTTACCTATAATATTTCATGTCTGGTTTTTAATTAGCGGTACATATATAACCAACTAGCAAATAATATTCGTGGTACAGTAAATAGTGCGCATTGTTTTTCAACTGAAAATCTCATTTCGTGGCGGAAAATTCATTTAGATTCTTTGACGTGGACGTGCTTCGCGCTTCATTACGCTGTTCGCCAATCGTTCGAATCGTTTGTAGCTTAGCTTTGGCGGGCCCGCGGCAGCATGCAGCCATTATTAATTACTTGCATCGCGATGCCGGGTGGTGTTTATTTGTTTCACCGTATTACGGATTTTTAGCACTGCCAGTTCGCTCATTTTGTGCATTTTTAGCTTTTACAGAGTTTGTTTTCGATTTAGCCCGCGGAATTTGGCGTAACTTCATCAGATCGTTTGCGGTTTTGGTATCTATCGTTTATCTCGTACGTCAAACGGCTTCCGATATATTTTAATTCAAGGTACTACACTTCGATTAACCTACGATAGTACACGTGCATGTATCTTAATTACATACTGTTTACAGGAACATGAGTATGGATTTTGGTTCTCGTGCGAATAATGTTGCGTTTCTTACAAATTGTTTTATTAGTTATCTATCCAGTACTTTTGCAGGCATCTAGGTTACATTTTTTTCCAACTGCATCCGTGGGGGTAACCGCTCATGTACACTCGGCGAAATTTTGATAGCGCCATATGATCACTTGAACACAATATTTGGTTTTCCTAATATCTTTAGTAAATTATGCATCCAAGTTAGTGCTGAACTATAAAGAAACACAAATGCCAGAGTAGATAAAATTAAAAACTGTATAATATTTTATACAGAGCATATTTATAAGAATTAGATAAAATTAAGAAATAAAATAAATACATAAAAAAATTATAATTCTTTCTAAACTTAGTAGTGACTGTAAGATTCTCTATTTAAAGTAAGCATCCAGGCCTTCATATTGGCTACCAATTTGGAAAGAGGAATATTATTCCAACACCTCGTTATAGCAGATTTTAGTTCTTTGACGCTATAGTATTGTTTATTATTGGTATACATTTCTTTTGCCAACACTTCTCAGAGATTTTCCATGAAGTTCAGATCAGGAGAATGAATAGCCCATTGTAATAAATTGACTTTCTTTGATAAAACCACTTTTTTGTTTGTTTGGAGTTATGAATAGTCATATTGTCTTGCTGAAATATATGTTGCGACGGAAATTGTTCACCAAAGTCTATCAGAATATTTCCAGAAGTTCTATGTAAGAATTAGATAGGCCCGTCCAAGTTAAATTTCTTTTCGTAAAATATGACGGTCTTTCGCTCATGATCCTGCCTCTTTTAAGAGTGGTTTTGAAACTTTTTTTAGCCACCGACAACAGTTTCTGCTGATTAAAATGTGTTGTACACGTCTGTTAGTTTCTGGTAAATTTAAATTACATTTTATTTGTCGCCCGGTTGCATTACTAGGCTAACCAAAATCTCGATGAGTGCTACGTTCTAGCTAGTTTTCGATTACGGCACAGGTTGAAAACCTGCCTCTTTATAACAATTTGTTTTTGTTTTTTTTTTCCTTACATATCAATTTACCTTTCGACATATTTGTTAACAGATATGTACAATATGTATACTTTGATAAACAATAACCTTTTGAAGTTTTTGGTCATAAGACTACGTAGATGTATTGAATGCTACAGTAATTTCTGTTAGGAAAATAACTGATTCGTAATCATTATACGTTTGCCTAAATATTCACCATTTTAGAGCGCTGCTGTTTTGACAAACACGAATGTGTGAGTAGTATTAGTACAAATAAAAGCATTCAATGAATACCAACCATTGTTTAGTTGGTGCAATTCTGTATTTATGCGAACAGCAATATCAAAATTATTATATATGAACCAGTAAATACTACCATTATTTTAATTCTTTTAGTACGCTATTATTTGATCTAGATTCTCTAATATTGTTTGAAATAATAGAATTGCTTTGATAATAATAAAATACTGCAAGGTTCACGTCGAAAAAATTATAAATTGACATATGAATGAGGCACTAGCTCATCATACAAATTGCACTATGCGATTTTGTTGAAATATTTTTATGAAAAACGTAAATAAATTTTGCATGACGGTTAATATATTTTTAGTGAAAATATGGCATCAGTGCGTATATAGAGCTAATTATATCTAAGGGAGACGAATTGCTTGTTCAATTGGTTAATAATGCCCAGGTATACATAACCATATAAATAATTATAAAAGTACGCTGGGATTCAAAAAAGGTGTAATTATTTTTATTCGACATATGTAGATAACTGACATTTATTCGTAGTTGATCGTTGTATCGATGTATATACCCGGTGGCCAACTAAAAACTATTCTCTAAATAGCTTCCAGATATTTCTCGGAGACACTTAAGTCAGTGATATTTTGTTCCCGAAAGCTGTACTGCAAACCGTTTCTGAGATATGGCCTAGCGCCATTCTTAGTTGGCCGCCCGGTACATACATACATGCAAGCATACAACTATTTTTATGTTTTCTTTAGTACCATTGTTTGTACCTAGTTTTTAGAAAATGCTATGTATGTATATAGTGTGATATCAGGATTGGAGCAGAGTTTCGGTTTGAAGTTGGAGTCTCCCTCCCCTCCCCTCTCTCCTCTCCCCCGTTGCAGTCTTGCACATTGTTCTGTACAACAGAACAATCAATGTGCCAATAAAGACAGTTTGCTGTTCTCTTGATTATTATTACGATTGGAGCGTTACGAAAGCAGAAATGCACCTACCTGATAGCAAACAGATGGTATACTCAAGTCATCATCGCAACTCAGTTCTTTCAACGATTATGAGTAGTAACAAGGGGACTCCAAAGGGCAGAAGTTTGAACTCCTTAGGTTTCCTAATATACTTTAATAACATACATTTCTATTTGTCTAATGTACGCTTCACGAAGTTCTTTAATAAATTAGCAACAGACTTAAAGCTAATTAATATCGTAGTAAGATTTGTGAAACTTTATATCATTTTTTACCGACATTCGGATCATACAGCAAGAAAGTATAATTAAGAAGCAAATAATTCTTACTTTAAAATAATTTTTATTTTTTTGTCTTTTTCATATTCAGTCATTACCTATTACTGTTGCCTTTTTAATCTCATATAGAAGCTAGAAGTTTTATTATATCTATTGGTTTATAATAAACATGTCTAGAAGATTTTATTTGATAACACTTTTCTATTATTTGCAGGTGAGTGACCGTCACATTCAAATACAACAAATAAAGGACCACTGAGTATTATCCATCCATCCAATCCAAAAGTAAAAGGATATACACTATTCCACTGTTTCCGATATAATCTTCATTAATCCTTTGTTCGATACCAAAACTTATAAGGACTTCAACATTAAGTAAGTAGTTCTTGGTTGTAACTTTTATTGGATGGATTCAACAATATACAGGGTCCGGCAACGAAGCGGGGACGGAAGATTACACGCTTATTTGAAAGTTTGTCAAATATTTAGTCATCGGATATTCTTCCACACCATCAAGCGCACGTTTTAAAAATATTTTGTTTTATACAGGGTGTTCCAGATGGAAATGCCAGACTAAAGTTGCATTTTTTTAAATGGAACATCCTGTATATTAATAGAGAAAATGATCCGCGCTTGAAAGCTGGTTACAACGATATAATGTTGTATAGGTCTAAAGTTGATAGTTTCTGTGTAAACAATGATTTTACTTGATAAATTGATACATTTCAGTAGGCTATTCTGCATAGGGAAAAACAAAAAATTCGAAACCAACAGAGTAGAATATTTTTTACTAGTATAGAGTGCCGTTACTATGTGACATAAATTCTGCAGCTGCTCGCTTTATACAGGGTGTTCACAATTTTGCAAAATCGAAGAAATCTTGACATTTTTAAATGGAACACTCTGTATATTTTTAGCTCATTGGAAAGCTCTGTTACTACGCTTTCTATTGATACCTCATTTGATGCGCCTAGGATAGATCATCTTCTAATTATTTCTTTTTAAAGTTGAATTAATGAGAAATGCTTGTATTTTTAGTAGCTAATTTGGACTGTAGGAAGATTGTAAGATTGGATATTCAACAAATAATCCATAAATGGTCTATAACAAGAAGAAAGTCCATTTAGTATGACAAACAAGCGGTGAAAGCAAACATTAAATTAATATAAAGTAATATAGCATTTTCAAAGATTCACTGCTGATCAAGTTATCTAGTGTTTTAAGCTTGTATACTTAATAACCAAGTTGTCAAAAATTTCGTTTTGTGTTATACAGTATATACAAGTTGTAAAAAAATTAGTTTTGTTATACAATATTTCGTTCAATCTTTAAAAGCAATTGTTATATTGACTAATTTTAGTAGGTACCTACTCAAGAAATGCTAACTATGATATTTATTCTTGAGGAGTGTACAAGAAATTGTCTCCTAGCAAGTAGAGTATATGCAGAGAGATTTTCAAACCTTGAAAGAAGACCGGAAGCATTTGAAAGATTATTAGAGAAATTTATAGAAATTGATGGTGTAACCTAGAGGAAGGGAGAAACAAATAAACCGGTAATCAATAAACAAAGCGAACTGGCCGTATTATTAACAATGCAGGAAAATCCACATACAGAACATTTAGAGCGAGTAAGGCTAGCTAGAAAAGAGATAGATCTAGAGTGGGGCGGTTGTAAAACATGTACGGAATTAACGTATTGGTGAGCGTGCTATTCCGTATATGTTTGACAGCCGCCCCACTCTAGATCTATCTCTTTTCTAGCTGGCCTTAGTCGCTCTAAATGTTCTGTATGTGGAGAGATGTAAGTATAGATGATACTTCAAAGGTAACAGCTATTGAAGGTAGGAGCTTGCGTCTGTTAAGGATCTACTAAAATTAGTCATTATAACAATTTTGTTTAAAGATTGAACGAAATACTGTATAACACAAAAAGAACTTTTTACAACTTCGTTATTAGTACACAAGCTCAAAACTGACACCTTTACTTTATATTAAATTAATGTTACCTTTCACCGCTGAGTGAAAATTAATTGTTTCTCATACTAAATGGAGTTTCCTCTTGTTATAGACCGTTTATGGATTATTTATTGAATATCCGATCTTACAGTAGGTTTGAAGTGCAAATTAGCTTCTAAAAATACAAGCATTCATCCTAGGTGCATCCAATGAGGTATCAATAGAAAGCGTAGTAACAGCGCTTTCCAATGAGCTAAAAATATACAGGGTGTTCCATTTAAACATTTCGAGATTTCTTCGATTTTGTAAAATTGTGAACACCCTGTATAAAGCGAGCAGTTGCAGAATTTATTTCATATAGTAACGACAGTCCATACTAGTAAAAAATATTCTACTCTGTTGGTTTCGAATTTTTTGTTTTTCCCTATGCAGAATAGCCTACTGAAATGTATCAATTTATCAAGTAAAATCATTGTTTACACAGAAACTATCAATTTTAGACCTATACAACATTATGTCGTTGTTACCAGCTTTCAAGCGTGGATCATTTTCTCTATTAATATACAGGGTGTTCCATTAAAAAAAATGCAACTTTAGTCTGGCATTTCCATCTGGAACACCCTGTATAAAACAAAATATTTTTAAAACGTGCACTTGATGGTGCGGAAGAATATCCGATGACTAAAAATTTGACAAACTTTCAAATAAGCGTGTAATCTTCCGTCCCCGCTTCGTTGCCGGACCCTGTATATAGTAATATCATTTGGAACAATTTATTGTAATTCATGTGAATATGCGCTGGAAATGATTACGGTTAAAAATGTCGATTCGATAAGACATATTTTATAATGTTTAATTTTTATTGAGGTCGCTAATACGTTCCTGAAAGTTCAACGTAGGGTGAATCACATCTACACAACTAATTTGAATTTTGTGGTTACATAAAACATGCACTAGAATTTAATCAGGGACACGCACAGTTCAGTCATACGTGAGTAGTGTAAAAACTTTTACGTCAAACTAGTTTCTTACTGGCGAACATTGTACGAAAATGAGATCAAGAGTTCGTTCTCAGTAATATCTGTATGCATTGCAAGTGTTTACTTTACATTCATAATTTGGTAAAACAACAATTCCTTCACGATATTTGAAATTGTGTCTGTTCTTATTTTTACGAACTATATTTTAGAGTTCGATGATATCTAATTAAATTTCTTGCTTTAAATCGAACACCCTATTACTTTAAAAATGTATTGTATCTTGCGGCTAACAAAAGCAATACAACAGAAAATATCAAGACAAATATTGCGTTATAAAATAAATCGGATGGCAATCACTGAAATTTGAAGTTCGAATAAAATCGATAAATGTTTCATCGATTTTCTATTCGGCTCAATTTCGCAAGACCTTATTACGGTATGTGTCTAGAAATTCTGATGGGGATTAATTGTTTTTGCGGGCCATTTCTCTTGGCCTCGTCTCCAAACTTAATTGTGGGAACGTTTCTCGAAGAATAAATAATATGAAGCATCGTCTAAGGTGTAGGTTACATTCTTTTAATTAAATCAAGATTATACTACAACCAGATTATTCAATTAATGATTGACTTATGATGAATTTTGGACAGAGTGAGCATACATCTATACATACGTATAAGATATATACGTGAGACCGGATGTACTTTTATCTGAACAGGAAAATCGTAGAAATAACTGAGAATTGAACATGCATTAAGAGAAACAGGAATATTAAATATTTATTTTTCTCTTTCGGTGCTTACTCACAAATTAATACGTGCAATGAGTGTACATCCGGTACTACGCAAGCTACAAAACATTGTCAAATTAAATACTAGAAAATTAAATAAGGCAAGTACACAGTATAACTGGCTAAATTGAGGTCGTTGCGTAAGGATTTCGATTAACATTATTTACGTAAACATTCCAAGGCCATATCGGCATCGGATTTTGTTTTCCCACAACTTATGTAGCTACGTTTACTTTTCTCGTAATTTTCCATTGTTTTCTTTTTTTTATGAACGATTATTTTTTTTTGCTGGGCCGCGCATGAAGAACGGTGGTCTTATGCAACATTCTGAAGAACCGCAATAACGTAATATACGACCGACATTCTCGTATAGTGGAACTCCAAGGCCGATGAGTTGTTATTTTTTTATCCTTAGTTTAGTTGTGTATACATGAATATAATCCCAGTTACTGCATCTGTGCAGGTGGTGTTGTCGTAGTAAATAGCATTCCAACCATTCACATAGTTATTTAATAATTACAATGAAATGTTAATCGACCGGGATTGAAGAGACGGCTATGGAATTTCAATGTAATTGCACAAAGTTAATTATTGATATTATATGTAGTATGGAAGCGTTTACGCAAATGCTGAAATATGTTTTCGAAGCTGTAATCGTTGCTGCTTGGGAAAATTGAAGCGATTGCTGAATATGTTTTTAACGGTATTATTAATCAATTTGTTAAAAATACAATTTCAATTAAGCGAGATAAGATTACCATCGTAATCTGCGATGCATAGTTCTTAGATAGGCTGCACTAGGTAACAATTAACAGCCCCGCAATAAGTTATAATCTGAACACCGGAAGCTCAGTATACCAAGAGGTTTGTATAATTTGCGCTGACCACTTTAATAGTTCTTCAGACTTATGGTATAATATGTAATTATAATTCATCTAGGAAATATTCCTTAAGATATGAAATGAAGAGCTTGTGGATTCAAGATGTAGAATGCAATACAACTTTGTTAACTCTTGTAAAAGAAATATAAACAGGTTCCAAATTTGGCTCTATTGCTGTGTCAATTTCTCCTTTTTTCCCAAACGCCAATTATTCTTTAAATTCTTTACACAAGTAAAATTAAACGAGATGTTATAATGACTCTTTTTGACACCGAAGTGTATTATTTTCTTGGTTAAAATTCTCTATTTTTTTAGACTTTATTTGTTGCCAACAATAATAGCAATGTTTTTTGTTGAATCATCAGCAACTTTCCGCACATTTTCTTCTATACCGTCCTTTATTTTATTCATACAGATGTATCTATTTTTGTCATACCAATTATAATAATCGTGGTACACAGGTATCATATATCAATTCATTGTATTAAGTTTTTTATTTAACAAAGGAACATTGTAAATTGCATCGCACAAAGACAACAATTATTTCCTTTTAATGTCTGCGGTTATAACTTTACAATTCAAAAGCAAATTAGCTGATTATATTCTGGTTGATCTACGACTTATTTTGTAAATCAGTATAATTTCTACGATAATAAAACATTCTTTATTGCGAATTGTTTATCAACCGAATGACTAATAATTAACATTATTCAATCATGTTTCATTCCCTGCAATTAACCGAATACGCTAATGATATACAACGAGTCACAACATACGACCTTTAGATATGAGGCTGCTGACACGTACTTGAATAGAAGTAATTATGTTATATACGTGTACTACCCACTATAAATATTTGTCTAGTCTTGCGAGAATATTGATTTTATAACATAACTTCTTACAGCGTTTCACGAGTTAATTAACAATCAGTAGAACCATACAATTATTGATACCTGCAACGGTGACAAGTGAGCATTAAGAGCTACCAACGCTCCATATAAAATTAGTCATTGCTGTCACTATTCTACTAAATTTTAAAAAATATCAGTTACTATTTTCTATTTATATTCTCTATATTTATAATATGGTCTCAACGTTTTTTTCGATGTGTCGGCATCACATTTCGAAATTCTATTTCTGTGGGTGTTGCCACATGATGGCCTAGTTTGAAAGTAATGGCTTTTGTCGTCACATTAGGCTTACGGTTGTTTCTATTTACAAAACATAACTTTGTGTATTAAAGTAGTAAACTCAAAAATATGTGACTTAGTTGTTAAAGGATACACCAAATAAATACTGTTTCTTTGCTTCTGACACTATTGACGATGAATTAATGATTTAATAGATTGCAGTCGTATAGAATATTATGATGATGAATGTAGGCGATTCTGGGTGTATTAAGGCGAAATAGAACTTCTAATGTAGTTTATCTTAGAATTGTATTTTCTGGATTATATACAGTAATTGCTTTTTTTGTTTGTCCTTTTATATGTTTTACTAATAAATTCACATGCGTATGCGTTGAATACATCTGAATGATGGATAGATTGACATAGATATGATAATAGATGATAAAAAAGGGATATTGAATAGTCTGACAATTGTTGAAATTTTTATGTAGATATTAAAGTTAATCATTTGTTTTTGATACAAAAATTAAAAGATATAAAAATGGTAGATTACTCTTGGTTTCTATTGCATTCGTATAATATACAAAAGTATACTGCGAGTTCAGAATATGAAAGCTTTCACTTCAAAATCTTTGTCGCCCACAGCAAACACATACTCTATGTATCGATACCTTATTTTTAAAAGTCTATATTTGTGATTTACATATATTAGTTGTGCAAGAAGAGACTAGACAGAAATGGGAATGGTGGATTTTCTGTAGCTGTAGTACAAGTCTAGATGTAAAAATTTAAAGTTAGCAGCGTTCTCTTGCATACACAAATTAGTTAAACTTGTGTATTCTTTCACGTCATATATTGCATAATTTCAAAATGTTTTTAAAACTTATCGTGGTGACGTCTATGGGTATACTTGAAAAACCAAGAACACCATTTCAAAAGAAATGAATCAATCACTTTTATTAGTTCTTGAATGAATTCATACTTTAAAATATTGGTCTCTGTTGATTGCCCGGTTTATGGATTTTTGGAAAGCAATAAAAATTGGTATTTTTTGATTTTTATTAAATGTAAACGTATGTGTGACTTTTTGTCTATTGAGTTATTACAATTACACTAGCTTTTAAAAGTATTTGGGTACCCATAGATTTAAGGCATATACATAGCTAATTACATATCTGGTAGAAGTATTGCACTATATCTACACTTTTGACTCGTGTGAACTTTTTTTCCTAATAACAGCAGCACACAATGGCTGGTATTTAACTTTGGTAGGTATCTCATGTTATCCGTCACTGCTTCTGGTATTTTCTTTACCATATCAGCTTCCGATGTTGAAATTGCTTTACGGACTTGTCGATTAAGTTTCTCCTAGAATAACTCAATAGGGTTTACATCGAGGCTTTGGGGAGGCCACTCCGAAACTTTAATTAATCTGTCTGGTTCCAAGTGTTTCAAATAGTAAACGATATCGAAGGTTTCCACGGTCCAAGTCTCTGTTATGAGGGCTTCCGTGTTTTACATCGTGTGATGCGGTCAAAACTTGGAAGCCGTCATAACAGATACTATTCCAAATAGTCTTTGTACAGTTTAGATCTGTGCTTTGGGTTATTATGTTGTTGGAATACAAAATTCGGATTCAAAATTCTTAATCCTGAAGGATTCGTATTGTTCTCTAAAATATCTCCATACTGTTCCTTACTTCAAATACTCTCGATCTTTCCAATCACCCACAACCGTACCACTAAACCAACCCCAAATCATCACCGAACTACTGCCATATTCGACCGTGTTTACACTACATTGGACCTCGTTCACTTGTGGATCTCCAAAAGAAAATACGTTTTTTGAACAGAGAATCTGGAATTTTGACTTATCTGTTCATAAGACTTTACTCCACTGCTTGTAAACTATCCTTAATATAAGAGGAAAACCATCTATGGAGGTCGCCGTGTACACCAACCTCAGCAAGCCTACTCAACAATACAGCATGATTTACTTTGTCTTGCTGAAGTCGGTGTAAACACAGTCCACCTGGACCCGACCGTCCATAGCAACAAGTATTGAATCAACATGTTCAACGAGGTTAGTCTGAATTGAGCGAGAACGGACAAAACCATGCTGTTGGGGAATAATAATATTTTTAAAAGTATTATAAACATTATCGTATACAATTGATTCGAGTATCTTAGCTATAGTATATAGAATAGATATTGGATGATAATTAGCTGCATTCGTTTTATCACCACCTTTAAGAACTGGAACAACGTGTGACGTTTTCCAAAGTCGTGGAAAAAGATTTATTAAAAAGAATATGAAGTGGGACAGCAATTGCCTTTACGCACATTTTAATAAAACATGGAGGGAGATCGTCAGGACCAGGACCCTCGTTTGTATCTAATTTGTTAATTTTTTCTATAACAACAGCTTGGTCGATGTAACAGTTGCTAATTAAATTGAGAGAGGATGCTTGTCTCGTTGCCTGATCTGCAGCAGGGTCATTCCTAACATCAGGATAAAAATGAAGCGAAAGGATCGGAGAACAAGTCACATACATTTTGACCATCAGTAGCTGTGTAGTCACGTAGTGTTATAGTGCTAGGAATAAAATGTGACGTATGGGGATTGCGAGCATAGAACCATAATAATTTAGCGTTAGCTTCAATATTAGTTACATATATTGCTGATAGTCCGCTTGTATGAGTTCTTTAATATTACATTATCTTTATCTTTTGTCTTTGTAAAAATACTTTTGCTTTAAATATTAATTAAATAATTGTGAAATACGTAGTAAAAGTATATTCCTTTATCAAAAAAGTACATATCCTTGTGACCATTTAAACTTGACTGATTGTGAATTCATATTTGTTTAATTCAGAAACTGTTTTCATTTTGTGGATATGGAGATTGTAAAGAATTCTATTTATGGAGGTAGCACTAATCTATTACCTAACATTTTTCTGAAAAAATAAACATTTTTGCTTGAATTAATCTTAGAAATGGAAAGAAAAACTCAAAGATTATGTAGAATACATAAATACAAACAAGACACTAAAATAGGAGTTTTATCTTGGAGGGGGAGGCGTGGGCAGTGTAACTACATGAAACCATTATTGATGTCAGTAGTCAGCCTATCAGACATAGTCGTAATTACAAAAGCTATTATTGTTAATAATGTCAGCTGGCAAATGTGTTGAAGGTAAAATAAAATAATCGAAATGAATAATATCTTTCAGCAAATCATATTAGGTTGGTAAATCATTGCAGTGTTCACTGATGTTCATCTTCTATCAAGTAACTCACTGTTTGCTTCTATTCTCATTATAGCAACTAATTGAAAGCTTTCACGGTCAGTGCCGTTAAACGTTAAAATTTGTCCGCATTTTGCCAGATGTCACTTTCTATGATGATGTCTATGTTGGCAGAAATTCCATCTAAGTGAAACTTACCCTATCAAAAATAACTTGAAAGAAGCTTCAGTATGCAATATTGTAGATAAAATAAGAATTTATTGGATGACTACATAATTCATAAATAATACAGAGACATGAGGTTTCAAGGTGAATTGGAGGTTCTTATTATATCCGATCGTGCACAGCATCAATACAGTTTGCAATAACACAAAATGCAATATCATTTGGTTCTTATCGCATAAATTAGCTGGTAAATAGCTTTAGTTAGCAATAAAAAGTAATTGTTATTTAATTTGCAAATTCCCAGCTCGTACCATATTGAAATCTACCATTCGATTTATGCTAACCACTAACATATACAGAGGAGGATTTGAATACATTTTAAATTCAAAATAGAGCGATTTAATTGAAAGACTTTGTTGTGGGCGCAAAATGCAGATGGTGATGATGGTAGCGCTTCGATGCGCTGACGGAAAGCGAAGTAAATATCGCGAGCTCGGATTCGGTTTGGTTTGGAGCCGCATTCCTGTGATGGCAAATGAGAAATTGCAGTTCGCGATAAGTCATTAGCGTATCCGGAACGTATCAATCGATTTGAAACATTCGCCGCTGTCGTTTTGTTCTTGCCGTCTGCATGCAACGCGAAGATCGAGTTTAGATTGAGCGACTGAAAGATTGACGTGAAATATGCAGTAAGCTTTCTTAGTAAGTTTGCTTAGACGCATATATACCTAGAGACAGCTAAAAAAGGGGGCGAAGTAAGCTTTAATTACGAATAAATTGGGAAAGTTTTCTTGATGTAGACGAGATTGAATGTCGCGGCAGATAATTCAAACAAACGCATTGAAAAAGCTGCACATTCTTCACAAAGATATTAGCATCGTTTAAGAGATTTTTCATTAAAATTGGTTTTCTATGATTAGATTCTTATATTGTTGATATCGTGTCTAATATTTCATATTTATTAGCTAGCTTGTGCTTACATATTATATACATATACAATTATACTAGAGGCTATTATAATAATTAGGATAAAAATGTGCACATCTTTTCTAAGATAAAGTAACAAGTCGTGATTAAACAACACCTACATACAATGAAAACGTGCATTAAATCTTCAATAGCCTTCAATAATGAAGGAGCCTATGTAATACCTTGTAACACAAATTATTATTACGGCAAAATACTATTCAATAACAATCGATTTCTATCTCTTTTTATATTTAGACTAGCTTCACACTTATCCAACATTCTTTCTACTAGTATCATATTCATGACGACATCGACAGTGTATTATTGTTGCGTCTCTCTGTCGGATACGTTTCCCATTCCGTCCTCGATAGAAAGTATCAGATTCTCTAACCATTCAACGATGAAAAGCAAAGATCCTCTTCATTGCAGCGTGTAGTACAAAAATATTTCCCTTTCACCGATCCAACTGTGAGATAAGGCAACTGCTTCGTTCGTAGTCGTCTTCATCAGTGAGCGTGAACAAAACTCGAGTTTGTCCGATTTGTTTGGGGGAATATCTTTGTTTGATATCTCCATGTTCTCTGGGCGAATAATTCTAACCATCTCGTGCTTACATGCGTTACCATTGCTAGATGGCTGCATATTGTTGCCCGAGGGTTGACGACGATTATAATGAAGACATACCGCTACGAAGTGGATGTTATTATACCGAGGGAACATTGCGACGTTTCACGCAATCTAGGCAGTAAATAATGCGACGGAGGGTCATCTAGGGGAGTCTAAAATTTGTATAATTATGTAGTTATCTCCTCCGAGAAAAATGGAACGGAACGTCCTACGGTTGATTCATACTTATTACAGTAATTGTCTGGAATTTTTGGACTAATTCTATAAAAATTGGAGAATCCTGCGGGGAACGTTATGAGATAAAAAAGTAATGTACGAACGTAAATTACTTTCTGAAGTAGTACGTACTACTACACCCGGGGACTTAGAGATCTGTGTATGTGATTAATTAAATCTAAACCTACATAAACGACGACGAAGTGTTAGGGGGTGGAATGTTTTCGATTTCAATTTGATTTTTTTTACTGTTTAAGAAAACAACTATATTTAACTTTAAGAGAGATCGGACTCCCAGGATGCACTAAACACACAGCATGCAACTTGTGACATCCAAACGAAAAAAGCAGCGTCGTCTGGATTCGTTTTCTATTTGCGAATAACATATTACGTAGCCCAGTTTCTGATAGAAAAGAGCAATTAACACTTAATCTAGAAAAAATTAAAGAGTTTTATAGAATGAGACAAGTAAGCTTTAATCAGTTATTGTATAGGATCTATGATAGAAAAGTTTTTATTAATAACGTAAATGTTTTATACTAAGAAGGATTTTGTTGTTTGTCATCTATCAGGTCAGGGTTTTGTTAAAGTTTGCGATGTGGTATTTGGTTTTCCTTATATCCAGAAAAAGTCGGAAGCTTCTTCTATTGTTCTAAAGCCACTCTACTTATGAAGGAATTTGAAATACCTTTTGTCGTTTTGCCATGTTAGTAGATACAGAATTGGCTTCCTCTCTACTTGTGTCATTTATGTGATCTGGTGTTAGATGTGACAGTGAAATAGGTACATTGGCATCTCCACTTCGTAATTGGAGAAAATTGCCAAAATTTTCTCTATTTTTTAGGAATCGTCATTCCCCGTTTCTGAAGCATCATTGTTACTAATAAGTATTTCCAGATTTCCACCACTAGCTTTGCCTTTGGAATAAAAGGAAATAGATTATAAATAATTGGTCAAGTAATTTTTTTGTATTAGTTTCAGAATCGCTTCGTTATTGCTTTCTAGCGATCTTAAATATGATCTTGGAATATTTCGCCATCGTTTGCATTACTTATCTACAGAAAATTAAATTTTTGGTTTGTAAGCTGTATATAGAAACAGTTAGAATTATTATATTTTTAGATGAGTGGCTATAAGCGATAGTTTCAGAAACCTTTAATTCTACTCTAAAAATAGTAAAAGAGATAACAGCAGCCATGTAGAACAGTTACAGCCCTTGTTTAATTCTTAGTAAAGAAATCTGTAAACGAAACGAAATGCTCAGCCTTACCAAAATTTATGAATTTTGCGCTGATTAGAAGGTTTCTCTTCAATGGTATTAATGGTTGCTGCTGATGGTAACAGGCTGCTTAGAAGTATAGATGTTGGTAATTTAGGGTGTAATAGTGACGAAGGACTCGCTAATTGGTGAATTTTTAAGAAACCAGAATTTAGAAATTCTTGACACTCCACCTTTACAAGGAAATAAAGATGGAGACCTTTTTCGTTCTTATATATGCGGTATTAAGGGTTCCCCATTGAATCCATGTTGAATGTATGTTTGAAATATCAGTGTCAATGGTTTGTATTTTTGAATGTGCAATTTGTTGTGACGACGAATGTAGTGTCAAAAATATTCTAAAAGCTAGTTTTGCACAATTTCATTAGCACACGAAAAGGACAATTTTGTACGTCAACGAATTTTTTCATGATGACGTACTTCAACCGCAAGTAAATCGAGATCAAGATGGTTATCGCGAAACATTACTCAAGGCACTTAACTTTTGCCAACTACTTTTTGATGCCCGAAGCATCAATACCAATTGAATGCATTGTATTTTTGTAATTATATATAATATATTAATTATAATTAGGCTTGCCTGTATAGTTTACTTCTTCCGCTACCACTTTCTATGCTTTTTCCGTTATATTTTTTTACTATAATCAGGCAAATTATAGTTGCATACGCAAGAGCGATTCCCCATCGTCTTCACAAAATTAATGTTTACAGCGAGTCTTCAGCCTTATTAGCCATTTTTAATTATCGTCTTTATTAATCATTGGCTGTATATAGTGTTGTTTCTTTCGAACACGCAACGCATAGGAGCATGCAGTTTATGTTGTGAGACATTTGTATGCGGTGCATTGGTCTGCGATAGTTTCGACGACATCCCCTTATTTATATTGTTTTTATGCAACACAAATCTGTTCACGGTATTTACCTCATGTCGTATGTTGCATACCGAGTGTTTGATGCTTATTCTTGGCGTGCAACCGAGCGAAGACATAAGTAATTACGTTGCTTTTACCATCAATTGTTCAATATTTAATACTAAACAATGGAAGTTTTTCCACTGTTTGGTTTATTCGGTTGCAATTTTGAAAAAGTGTCAGAAAACTTAAATCAATTTTCAATCATTTTTTTAGAGTATTTTGTTGCAAATTTTGTATCGTATCATATTTTAATTTCGATCTTCAATCATGTATTTTCGGTATTGTTATTAATAACGTTTAAAGTATACATATAATTTACACAAACGCTTATGTATCACTTTTTCATGTGGTAGCGTTTGTTGGAAGTGTAGCTTAATGACGAGATTCATTCGGTCTGACCTTATGCGCGGATTGCATGACTGGCAAAGATCGAAAACGCATTAGTCATTAGCAATTATAAGTGTTCTTGATGCGGTTGACGGATCACCCTGTCGATACGAATCATGCCGTCGTCCCAGAGATGCGACAGGAAACTACAACAAAGCATCGTATCGCACGAGAATAAATGAATGCAATAATAATAACAAAACACGCAGTATTCAAAGTATCCGGACAATGATAGGCAAAGAGAACTCACTACTCGTCTGTCGATGCCGAACAGAAAAACTGCGACAGTTAGATGGAGTAGAATCGCCAGACAATAGATTCTTCTTGTAACGTATGAGAATATGCGTAATTAATGTCTGTGCGAACATGGAAAACAGTGATCAGCATTTTTTTACTGCTCACATTAACATTTTATTACCATTATTTATTGCTGGAGTTAATGATGGGGTACGATGATGTAGATGACATTCCATTAGCATACTATTTGTTATAGTCTGAAGAAGATATTGAATGCTTGCATTGTTTAACGAGATGTGCACACATCAAGCAATTCACGGAACAATTAAATTTCTTTAAGATAGGATGAAGCTTTACTGTTAAAAACTTCTATATGCGTGAATAGACTTAGAATAGAGTTTTTATTGGATAGCGTAGAAATAAATTCAAGTTGTTTCATTATTCAAGAGGTAACGACTTTACTAATGGAAAGGATAACTTAACTTATGCTTTAGAACTTATATAGCTGTTTCATAAATAAGAAATCGAGAGAAGACTGGAGAATTAGTTAACTCAATCTTTTAAATTTATGTTTACATGTAAAAGCGCAGTTCTCGTACTGAAATTATAGCTGTCTCCATGCCATAGAAAACACAATTACAGCATTCTGTGCACGTAAAGCAACTGCAGTAATTAAAGAAGTTTTCGAGAACAATATATCACACTTCTATAAATAAATACGCAACGCGGTACTGAAGTCAGTCACTCAATCTGAACCAACCAACAACGGTGTTGACCGATCATCCGTTTCTTGCCATCCTCCGTAACTCTTAGCTTGTTTAATAAAGCTGTCAACTGCACGCACGCGGGAGACAAGTACGATTTTTTTCGCACTCCCAGCTCCATAATTCATTATATGTATATATTTGTGTCGTAAAAAACAAAAAGGAAAGAGATGCGGGTGATTTTTTATCCGTCATCCTTACGAACTCCTCCTCCGTTCCATCTCTTTCCGTTCACGTGGCTTTTTCCGTTTCTTTGTCCGAGTCCAAGCGAGAAAAGTTCTTTCTTATGGAAGAGCATGATTGATTTCTTATGTCCAGTACGAGAAAAGGACTCCATTCGTTACCGCTTGTTGTTAGAAGCTTGTACGGGTATACGTCAGATTGTGGGTAGTTCAAAGTACATCCCAAATCACTCCTTTCTTCGGGCTGTCCATTCTATTATTATTATATATGTATTATGTACGGTGCTATCCGAATAAATCAAATCACCAACGATTTTTTTAATATTGTATATAGTTCTATTCTATAATTTCTTGCGTTTCGTTTGTTTCTTTTTTGTAGTAAAGCGATCGAAAATTGCATTTAATTTATGACGTTTCATACAAAATTTATGCAGTACATTTTTTATATTATTACCAGCATAAGCTAACACGAATACTTATTAATGTTATCATTAATTTATGATATCGCGTTGGCAGCAATGTCTTTGTATCTCTTGTAAAATAGGCTCATCTGAAAGAGCAGTTAATATTTATGTATATTTTCAAGTGTTTCAATTATTCATTATTGTTAATTATAAATATGTATATATTTTGCGTCCAAGCTGAATCTTTCCTGATAATTGATTTATAAAATGTAGTGAGAAGAAATAGTGACGGTTGTGATCAATCAGCATTTTCCAGTTAGTATTTTTGTAGACAGATAGACAGATTAGGTTTGAATTTTATTCCTTTAGCAATCTGTATTAATTGTTTTAGGTAAATAAAACATAATTACATAATTTGATATAATAACAAACACTAATTATTTGAATATTATTGTTGATTTGGTATTCATTTCTAAAGCTTCTGGAAATTTTTTAAAGCTTTCTAAATAATACATAATACTTTATAATTCAATAACTGTAGAAAGGCGCCACTCATTTATAAATCTACCTATACCATTTGAAAATCAAATTAACAAGTTTGTGTGAGATAAAGATCGTATTGATAATTCAGGTATTATTCGAATCTGTTAGCTACACAACAATAAGGGAGAATAAATAGCAAGCTGGTTGTGTCGCTCCTGTACTTGCGAAGAATCCAAACAGTATTTGAATGACATTCATAGACGACAGAGGTCTCGTATATAGTAGAATATCGTATAGGATATCTCAAAATGAAATACAGAAAGAAAGTTCTACCTTCTAAAAGTATAAGACCGAATCAATCCAATATTTTAAAAAGGAAAATACTTCCGATGGAGCATGAACACTAACAGTATGAAGTAAATATATAGAACAATTTGTATTTACATTCGTTAAAGACGCAAATTCTTAGATAAAATTGCACTTCATACATCTTCACCTTTCAATTATGTTTTTGGTTTAAAAATCAGACATTACCTTAGCCAATATACGCACCTTTTTGTTTTTTATTGTATTTAGCAACATAAGAACAGTATTATTCAAGTTTACTGCTATATTAGTTCATGACACTTAAAATAAATTTAAGCTTCAAATTCTTAAAAACATGTCTGAATAAGTTTTGCGTAATATCTCTTGTAGATATTGAAATAGCATCTTTCAATTCACTCAAGCCACAAGTACATCACCGGCTTCAATAGAAAGTAATCAAATAGTGTCAGATTTCGTGATCGATGTGGTCAGCGTGTTGAAGCTGTCAGCAATTACTATTACATTCCTTTGGGAAATACAGGACGTGTCACATGATGAATGCTGTTCTATTATTGTGTTGAAAAACCCTTGTTTCTAACTTATTTTGTACTTCGATAAAGTTTACTATTTTCTATAGTATTTATTACATACATGTATTCGAAAAACTTGTTTACGTTTTTTTTAGAAGGAAGGAAATAAAATTGTATAAAAAACTAGGTTCCACCGAGATTTGAACTCGGATCGCTGGATTCAAAGTCCAGAGTGCTAACCATTACACCATGGAACCTCGGTGAATATTTATTTCTTTAGCACAAACAGATTATGTACGATGTGAACTAATTTTGTTAACTCTGCATGTAATTACTTTCATATGTAACGTGTTAGATAATTCGCGTTTATGTATCTTTTATTTTCTGATATCAAAATACGAAACTGCTTAGTCTATTTAACCCATGTGACCTGTCAACTTATTAGCATACTCATCACCAATGTTATTCTTCTATGAAATAAATAAATAAATTGATAATGGATGATTAATAATATGCTTTCACTGTTATTACAGTATTGAGCCTTGATTTAAAAGCACTTGAAATATTGGCAAGAAGGAAAGCTGCAGTTACTTAGAGTAGTCTTTGGTAAGACAAGCTATGCATAAAGTTTCAGTTTTGGTTGGTTGGTTTCGTTAATGTTGAAGACACCAGTGACCAGTCACCAAAAATAGAAACGATAGTGCAGAAGTTCAATACTAGTTACCCCCCTTTCGAAACGAGAGTGCTTTGTTTTGACTATTTGGGACTAGTTGATGAATTAGCCCTAATAGTGTTTAATAATGATGATTGAATGATTGAATTGATTTCGAATGCCTAGGTATCTTGTTTGACTTCAGTTTCATGTATATTGAAGATGTCAGCTGCATTTTTTCCTGAAATCAAAGACGGATATTAAAGGATAATTATAAGAAATGAATTAATTTGGTTAAGATCACAATACTAGAGTCAAGGTACTTGACGCTAGTACTATATAGTTGTAATAAACGTGAATGTAAAATGTAGTAAGTAAATAGAATTTTAACTACTGTATAAGAAATTGAAGTTCTTGTCAAATGAAACTTTATTTGCTACATAGTAAATAAAACTTTATAATCAATTGGCAATCTATCAATTAAAAGAATTCGTGTGGCATTCTCTAAAAAGAAACTATTCGAAAATTTCGAAATGGAATGTAGAATTCAGTAACTACGTGTAATTCTTAAATTACTGTATATCCTTGCAAACATAATAAATCTCCGTTAGAATAATATAACAGCGCCGAAGTATCTGTTGTCAGTATTTATATAAGGATGTCACATATATCAACCAGCTTGTAAATGAAATAGCCTTTTAAGGTCTTACTCGATGCTTGTAACGCCTTCTGTATTTGTCCAACATCAGACATATTACATCAAGACTACTCGGAAACAACTTTTATTTCGTAATATCCCCCTTTGAGCATCGAACGCATTTCTAAAGAGAGTTTCTACTTTTGGCGGTTCTTTCGATAATTGGCTTTTATACTTAACCTTCTTTACAACCGAGAATGCCATAAAATAGTTCGCTTAATATCTATCAGATCGACGCCGAACTATCGACCGGCAAGCATCGAGAGCCACAAAGCAATTTATTTTCATTTAATAACCTTCGAGCTGTTTAGTATAGAAGGCATTCTCCACGGTAGTAATGGTTCGGTCATGTAATGTCTAGAAAACGGGGAAGCGTAGGTAAATGGCTGAATGCTTCGTACGTTTTTTTTTCAAATTCTGCTTGAAGTAAATTGAGTCTCAACTGAAACCGATGTACTAGTCTTCAAAAGTAATTAAATGATAAAAATTTGATATCTAATTTTGCTGATTTTTGTCGTTCTAGTATAATTTAGTAGTTGTAGTACTACAATGTCCTTGATTATGGAATTTAGAATGGGAAGGTCTACATCCCAAAGGGCTACATATCTTCCATAATATGAATGGTATTTAAAACTTCAATCTAATAAGCTTTTATCAAACCAAAATGTCCGTGTGCAATATTCAGTGGAGAAAGACAATCTATCAGCCTTTAATTCTGTTTACTATATTTTCATCAAACATTTCAGATTGTAGTTTGATCTGAAGTAACAGTGAAAGTAAATTAAATAGTTTCTAGTATGATTTAGAAATTATAATTCTAGATTAATTTGACAGGCATACCATTCTTTCTTTATTATTTTGCAATGCGGTTCTTCCTAGCTTGCTTGCGCTTACCTTTTCTATCTCTACTTGTGACACATTCTGTTATGCTACATATTTCATGCAAAGTCATAAACTCCGAAATTAGTGTCATCGTAATTTTAGTGCAATCTAACCTAAATACTTGTAGTTCACTGTAATATATAGCTTACATTTTTTCCATTATTGGCATTCACTAGATGTATTAGAAAATATTCAATACTGTCGCTTCTGTTTGTAGTGTATTTGAACCATGGCCAAACGATACTACTGCACCGGTTCGTATAAACTAACATAAGGGAAGCTTTGATGCATACATAAATTATGTGCTTACATTGTACGTTACGACTATAGTTCTAAAACCTCCACCATACTATTGTCGGTATACCATTTAACTAAATCGTCCCACTCTTTAGTCTTGACGGAATATCAAGTGACTATAAATAGAGGGGGACTATGCGGTAAATAAAAATAGGACCAGGTGAACGACCTCGTACATAAGAAATAGTGTTGCATCGGGTTCAACGTTTGTTATTGCCGGCGACTGTGCGTTCTCTATGGCGGCGGTCTCCCTGTTTTATTTTTTGTGTTGGTTATGTAAGTGAGTTGAGCTGTTCGCTCGCGAAAGTTCTAGGTTACTGGCCCAACATACGCGTTGGTATTGACTGTTAGGTTGTTGTACGCACCCAGACGAATCAAACCGAAAGAAAACTGGATCTCGGTGTTCTGGCTTTATATACGATGTTTGTTGTATTTGGAACGAGCGCGACATAATGATAAATTGATTCTGATCCTATACAGTCGCTTCGGCGATATCGAAAGTGATGACCTATATTATCTTTTATGTTTACTAACGTTGATTCAGAATGTAATCTTTGAATTATATGGAGTCAATGGCACCGTCATCGTGATATATGTAATTAATAGTTTCTCCGTACATATTTCTGCACACAATATGTTTATGACCTCATACTTAATCGCTGCATATATAGCTATGTATGTATAGGTACAACGGTCATAAAGGAGGTCGCGCTGTATCTGAAGATTTATTATACGATTTATTCATTCGACAAGGCTGCAGTTTTATTTTCTAGATTGTTTTTTTAAATATTATATCTCATGCAAGTATTTATCGGAAACATTGAATTTTGAAAGAAATAATCATAATTAAATATAGAGAGAATCGATAGCAGAGAATCGATTCAATTAAAACTAGCAGGTATACGAGAACGCTAACTAATATTGGCTCTTTTCCACAATGTTAATTTAACCAGGTCACGGTCAGATGTAGTGATACAGGTCTATCACTGGTCATACGTCGCCATGTTATTACAACAATAACGGATTTTTACATTTTTTAATACGAATGTGGATAAGAGAAAGTTAACCTGATAACTCTTTTTGTATAGAATGTGACCATTTCCGTTAAAAATAACAACACCTTATATTGTGTTAAATTTTAGCTTTATTTTGGCTTGTTATCAGTTATTCATAGGTGAGAGGAGTATCATTGGTGGGCATCCAAAAATAGTTAGTCAGCATTGACGTGGAGCATTTACTCTGATGCTTGTTTAAACCTACTTAAAACGACACACTGATAGCTGAAACACTAAGACTGCTTAATTGGCTAAGTGAGACTTCACCAGGCGAATGTTTGAGCCCCGTTGTGGAGAATTTGTGTAATCGTTGTTACATTAATATTGTTACGTAGCCTACAGCGTAACTTTGTTATTGTAATAAAGCTAAATTTCATGCAGCAAGAGTTGCTAGTAGTACCGTTGATAAGCAACACAGCTTAGGAAGCCGCTATAGCTGCGTTTGCCACAAAAAAATATTTTTGGGATGCATATGATGCATGGTGACGCAAAAGTTCATAACCATGTATGTGTTAAATTTTGTTATATTTCGCGATACCATTTATACAAAGAAAAAAAAGATCAATGAGAAATGTCAATATTGCGTGGACTAATTAAACCATTTTTGTACCCATAAATCGATTTGTAGAGGTGATAAAACTCGTAAATATATGGCGGATACAAAATATAGCCATCCACACAGAAAAAAATTTCTCAGAACTTCTAGTACGTATCAACATCTGTAATTATTTCCAAAAATTCTAGTTTCTAAACATGTGGAAGCTTAAAAATGATATCGAAGGCTTTCACTGTCAGAGGATTACGAGGACTTGCGCGTAATGGCAGCGTCATAGCAGTGTAAATATATACAACAAAAAAAGCACAAAAAAATACAAAATCTACTAAACTCGAGGATTCGTCACCAGTCAGAAGGTTTTTGCCAGAAAGCCATAGTAACGTGACGTGTAAGCTACGCCAGAAAGCTTACACGTCACGCTACTATGGCTTTCTGGCGTCCTCTACTCACTCTTGTTTCTGAGGAAGTCACTTCCATTAGGGACGAAACGTCAAGTTTTGTAGATTTTGTATTTTTTGTACATTATTTTATTTTACTTCTTATTTGGTTTATTTTTGTGCTGTATATAGACTACTATGACGCCTTAACACCCGGCCTTGAGTTAAAACAGACTGTTTCAGTTCAAAACAATCCCGTATTTGTATATCCGCAAAACTATATAGTGTTATCACAAGAATATTATTTTCTAAGGAAATTGTTTTGACGCAAAACAACATTGTTTTAATGTAAGAATATAATGGATTTGTAAGACTTTCGTATGTCGACCACTGAATTGACAATTTATAGGCAATTTAACGGAAAGTACAGGTTTTACTGAGTCCAAAATGCCTGCCCCCTTTTCTTGCGGAGATTAGTCTAAGATACCTAAAAATCGTTCTAAAAAGTGTTATTTCTAGGTTATGTTTCGCTAGTGTTTTGACATTTCTGCGAGGATTTTCACATTAGCGAAACATAACCTAGAAATAACAGTTTTTAGAACGATTTTTAGGTATCTTAGACTAATCTCCGCAAGAAAAGGGGGGCCGTTTTGGACTCAGTAAAACCTGTACTTTCCGCTAAATTGCTTATAAATTGCCAATTCAGTGGTCGACAGATGGAAGTTTAGCGAATGGATTTACTTCAAGTACAACGTTTGGTTGAAATTATTCCTCCAATTCCCATGAAGCTAAAATACACTTCACATAATGCATTATTAAATATGAACTTTTATTACTGCAAATGTCCACGCCTTAACTACAAAATCTTATATGTATCTAATTCTTGCAAAATGGTGAACGCAGATAAAAATGCACGTATAAACGCTTCATGTACACATATAATCTCGAACGCAGCTGCTCGAAATTTGCAATTCAGCTATTTCACAAATAGGGAAGTTATTCAGATCAAATACGTATTTTACAACAAATATAGTCTAGATTGTATTAAACGCATTTACTTATTCCAAGAAAATGTGTTTGAATCAAAATAGAAATATTCTAGCATTAAAAATATTTGGGTAAAACAATATATTTTCTTAATTCAAGAACATTTTTCTCTGTGTGTATTGTGTGTATTATATGATAGTGACAATAACTTTAATAATAAAAGACCAAAATACAGAATAAAAATACAGATTAGAGGTCATTAAATCTGTTAAACTTGCCTGCCTATCGCTAGGTAGCTCAAAACTTGGTCTTGGGATGCCACACGGTAGACTAGATTATGTGGAATCGCCTTAGTAAGATAGGTTCTACCAAAAGAAGAGAAAACATCTAGATTTATTACAACGTTTAATTTAATATCTGTTCGACAAATCGAATGAAGTCCATAAAAAGAATATTAAATATTTGTAAGTCAACAAAACTACCATGACATGTTGTCGGAACAAATTATTTTATCTATAGAAGAATTTTCTTTCCCGCCAACTAGTAGCAAGTAACGATTAAACAATAATAAAAAAATGAAATGGTAGTTTAATTCACACATAGATACCACTAATTGAAATCCAACATGTTTACACTTGACCATCAGATTAAAATTGTAATTTACAAAATAATGCTAATACTAATTAATATAACATATACGCAAATATATGAAACCAATCGTTCAAGCAAAACAAAATTGTAACTAATATCGATTTAGCATAAATGGAAGTCAATTAAAACTGAAGCGTAGCTGAACTAATGTATTATGTAAACCACAATAACCCAAATGGACGATGTATTTCAGCGATATGATGCAATTTATCGCCACAATATTAAATAAGCTCCCTGAAAAACTAATCAAAACGTTGTAAAAAATAATAAAATATATTTAAATCGTCTCAATTCCGGTTAGAGAACAAAAATTTCTGCTACCCGACGTGAATCAGAATCTTGTGGGATGTCCTAGCTTTCTAGTTTCATCTATTTATCACTGACAGCACTTAATTTAGGAAACCATACGTGGTATTGCGATGAAAATTTACAATTTAGTATTAAAAGTATCAGATTAAGAATACGGTTAGGAACACTTAGAGAGAAATCAAGGAACCGACTGGTTACGGCATAAAAATAGGAGCATATAGCAAACTACCTTGAACAAATATAGTTCCTAAATCTCCACAAGAACAGCTTTACGGGAACGCACAAAAAGTAACCATATCTCAAGTGCAGGGTGTGAATTAAATTCATCATACTGAGTACAGTAATTATTACTGTATTTTACTAAGCAAAACACTACTCATGGATCCGAAATTCAGCATATAAACATATTTCATGTAATCTTGTCTTAAATAATTTATATTTCCCCAATTTAAAATTATTTAATCAACAAAATATTTTTTTACTAGAGATACCATGAATATAGAAGATAGAATATAGAAATTAGTATTATGATGCAAGGAAATTGTTCGTATTGCAGAAACAATGAAGCTGTCACTAAATACACCAATTAGATATAATACAACCTTGGCCAAATGTGTTAGACACCCTTTACTTTCATAGGTTCGAAAGGTGTTTCCGGCCGCTTTTTGGTCAATTTGTTGACGATCCACTATTCATATCGTTGCAGGGTGGTACGAACCGCACATCGCGAATACTTCATTATTCTCGCTATAGCGATTAAAGTCTTACTTTGTGTCTTAAGTAGGACTGTTTGCCCACGTTCTACTTTGGTTAATTCGCAAACTTTTGGCATTGTTTCACTAAATTAAGTTCAATCCATAAAAATGGAAGTATCCAACACAAAATATCCTGGCTATAAACTCCTAACACATACCTCTCTCCAATCGCGTCGACAATACACTAATATTTAAAATCGAAACATTGCTGCCTGCTTACCTATTGTCCCAAAGTAAGCAGTAAATATGTAAATTAAGTATAAATTCGATGTTCATTTTCTTGGAAGTGTAATAATACTTATAATAATGGGCTTTTATGAGGGTGTCTAACACATTTGGCCAAGGTTGTATATCATTAACTAATTGTAGGATTAAAAATAATCTCAAACAATTATTCGAATACCCAAATGTACAAAGACTTTAACCACAGTATATATTCAAGCAGTAGTTTCACTTCGTGTCGGCACCTTTGATCTTTTGATACAAAAGCGTAACACGCGCATTGCAATGCGCAATGTCGCATTGTGGCAGATTGAAAAATTAATAATGATAAAAGCGGCAAAATTTTGAATCCTGAGTTGGCAATACAGTACATCGAATTCTCTAACACGACAACACATACTTTTATAGGTTATTCAAACGATAAATGCAGATGCAGATAAATGTAAACAATCCTAATTCCAAATTTTGCCATCATGCGACATTGCGCAATGCAATGCGCGAGTTACCGTTTTGTATCACAATTTTCGAGGAGTGCAACTACTGCTTGAATAGGTATATACTGTGCTTTAACTAGCACGTGATACTGTTTTATATATGTATGTATTCTGTCTCTTCTGCAGTTTAAATACCAAACCTGTATTTAACGATCCATGAAGACAATACTATTGCGTGTATACATTGTTTCATTATCGGCGTATTTTTTTGTCTGCCTGGCAACACGTTGTCAGTTTCAAAATACCTAATCCTTTCAAAGCAAACCATATACCTTAAACGTCCGGATAATTTAGAGGATACTTAACCCTCCCGTTTCTTTTACTCCTCTAAATATACGGTGTGCTATAACTACGTCAAAAGGGAAGTGGTATCACGTTACCTGTATGTTTGCATACGTGTATGGTGGCGTGTGCATAAGTATACACGTTTTCTTTTATTTCAACTTGCTTCTCGAGATGACGCCGTTGCCTAGCTTGCGTTGTTGTTAGCGGAGAAATCAACAGCGACAACGGCTAGCGTTTTACGCCGTAATGAGTGAGGTCTTTGTGCGATGTGACATGACGCTGTGTGGTTTCGGTTCAGTTTAGTCCTTGTCGTGTTCTCTTTGTCAGCTACGTTACGGGCGAGCCTCCGTTTCTGTGAACAGGAGGAGGAAGACCAGAATATGGACAGCCACGCATGAACAAGCTTTGGTTTGTAATGTTATACCCACTTATTAGGGCGTCTGAAATTACAGTCGTGTTTACATCAATGTATATCTAAGTACAATGAATACGTAAAGTGTCCGACCGTCAAGACTAATGTTAGGTCGTCTTTGATGTTGTAAGATTTTAGTTATAGCACACATTGACCTATTAAATACCTAATTTCCACATAGTCCAGTACCAGAGCATTTCAGACTCGTAACAGTACAAATGTGTGCAGTCGAACCTTGTAGGTTCAGTTCTACAAAATTCAATTAAACACAAACGAGCCCGGTTTCTGAACGGTGTATCTCTCGATATTTGAAGTCTACTGTGGATCCAATTACATCCGATAAATAATGTTCTAAAGTGATATAATCTTTTAAAATTAGTTGGGATAAACCTCTACATAATACGCGGCCTGATTATCCAGTTACTTGTTGGGTTAACTGTACCGAGATTGTTGTCTCATCCATGTAGACTTCAACTTCTTGATGTTGGCGGGTGCTTTTTCCCATCATGTATGTGTTTGTTCGGTTGCGTGCGCTCGATAGTAGGTTCACCGACGTGTACAGTGTCATTAGGAACGAAGAAAAAAATGAAAAGAGGGGTTGAGAATTTTCACATCAATTTGACTTGCTTGCCGGAAGTGCATACTTGTAGGTTTTGTTTCTACATCATCGCAAAGTGGTTTGTTTCTTAGTAACCACTGTTTATTTTAGTTGCGTTTATAAATAATATTTTCATATCACTTCTTCAAATTAAATTGTTAGCCATAATTATAAAAATTATAAAAGAAATAAATGACAAGAGTAAATATTAAAAAGTATCTGCGGTTTTATGTTATGTACAGAAGGAAGTTACAACTGTGTACTTTAGTGAGCAAGAGATACCTATCGCCGGTCATTTAACAAAACCATACAATAACTCTTTCCATGTCTATCGCTAGATTGTTTACATATTTGTTCGAGTATCATGCATTCATATACAAGATAAACTTTATTTGACATTGATAACTTTATCGCTATCACTTGATTGTGCTTCATGCACGATTTATGAATGAAACACATACAAACATGTTGTTATCGCGAAAATCGATTTAACGGTATATTCATATGTATTTCATCTATTTCATGGTGACACTCTTATGTGACCTGCAATGTTTATGTATATGCCGCACCTACTCCTGTACAATAGTTAAGATAGAGTTAACCGTTTAGAATAGACTAACTCCGTGTTATATTAAGAAAATAAAACTATTGGACATATGTATTTGTTTTAACATTATTAGAAACATGAAACGAAGGACCCCGAATAACTTTTGAACGAAGTACCTTGTACAAAAATGTCCTGATACATTAACTTGTATGCTCAGGGGCAGTATGTATTTGGTGTTAGTTTAGGGTGCAATATTCGATTGCCAGCATTTGTCTTAAATAATTTAAATTTATTTTTGTTACCCCATTTTCTTTCTTTAAAATCAAAAGGTGCTACCATATAAAATTTTTAGTTTGAAGAAGACAGAGCTGACAAAATGCGGGAACATACAGTTATTTGTATGGTATATGGCTGAATAAGTAAAAAAAAATAAAATAAAATGAGTGTACATAAATTTGACACACAAAATATTGAATGGAAAATTTCGTTAATCAAATTTTGCCGCACAGTCGGCGCAGCATGGTTTTATATATTCCAAATAAATACAGGATCCACAAAACTTCCACGAATATCATGATTTTCGGTTCTTGTAGAATTTGTACCTTCTTCGCGCAGTTGAAGTCGTATATCTTGTGCATCTTCGTCTTCTGACTCAGATGCTTCAGAAACGTCCGGGGTTGGTATTTTATCGTAAGGTGCCTGTAGTCTAATAATTCTCCGTTCATAAGCATGCACCTCGGCAAACAAAAGTAATAAAGTTACAAGTGGAAAACGGCACAAATGGCAATGGCAATGGTACACAAACACGGCTAACAGTTGCACTTCCAATAGAGATTAAACCAAAAAAATCCCTGGTCTTGCTTTATATAGTACGAACCAAGTTCACAAAGAGCGGGAAGTAAGAAAAGTAGATCCCCTAGACTCGAGATAAAAGTTTGCTAACGTGCAGCACACGCAGAAACGGTAAACACTTAGAAACTAGGGGAAGACCCTAAGAATGTTTTATGCCTAAAAACGACACAAAATTAGTCCCTTTACAAAATACGAAAAGAAAAAATTTTTAGGAAAAAAACTTACACGAATACACGGGTTGGGTCTTACAGGCCCAAAGCCCTTCTGGCAGCCAAACAACAGATGATAAAGTTAAGACAAATTAAGGAAAACATGTCTTTATTAACGTTAGGAAGATACCAAAAAGCTAAAAATTAAAAAATTATTTAAAAATACTACAAAAAAAGATTTGCCTTGGCCTCACAGACCCAGCCCGTCAATCGGAGGGTTAAATATTGTATCGTCTGTCACGTGCGCCCTAGCTGAGGTGCATCCGTATTCTGACCAAAAGCCCGACTAACCAACGGGTAAAACGTCATAGACTCTAAGAATGCGCGAACCTGCCTTACTACAACCTTTTCAAGAACCTTGGATAATGTTGGCAAAATTGAAATAGGACGTAAGTCGTTAAGAGAAGTAGGACGATTATTGTTAGCGAATGATTTGATGATACTGGTTTTCCAGCAGTCCCGGTAAAAGTTTTCTAGAAGCTTTTCAAGGGAGATACCATCAGACCCTCATGGTAGAGACTTGATCGAAGACAGCACCGCCATAACCTCATTGGTTTTAACCAATGTAAAAGCAAATCGAGCATTGACACATACTTCAACAGTCATTATTAATATAATCGACACTTGTCAAATGATTGGGAACGATGGCCTTTCTCTTGAAAGCCGACATATTGAGCGTTTTCAGACTCCTCCAAAGATTTCTAGAACATGAATTCTCGAAAGTGAATTGCAGGTAAGCACGTTTCTTCATTTTCAAAATTTTATTTCCAAAAATTTCACATACAATGATTCAGGAATGATGTTTTAGAACATACTACATAGACTATGGTTATACAACTATCAAATCACCTTTTTTCAAGGTATGTTGAAATTGAACCATTAATTTGACAAATTAATTAGCGCTTGTGCGCGCATTGTAGTAGAGGAACCTTAGGCACCAGTGTATAATAAAATAATCCCCTGAATAACGAGTTTGCTTTCCCACGTATCACCGATAGATGTTACATGCAATGAAACAATAAAAAAAATTTGTTAGCCCACCTAGTACGAAGTGACAATCGTCTTTATTAAAACAAAAACTTACTTTCAATTAATAGGAACGATTCAGGTTTGGATGTAAAATAGACCTTAAAACAAACAGTACGTCTATGTGATAAAATAACATTGAATAATTTATTTTAAGTAATTAATTATTAATTAAACAACGTTACATTGACGAACATCATATATAATTTAAGTTTAGTTATAACGTCTAATTTTACGTTCTTTTGTTTAAAAGACGTTAAACAATTGATCAACCAGAATTTATATGTATTAATTTAGCGATCGTAAATTAACCTACGTTCTGGTTTAATGTGGTTTCTTTCTTGGTGCTTGACGGCGATTTTTTAACTGCTCTGGCTGCTGTGGGTGTCCAGTTCTTTTCTGGGCAAAACCTCTACGCGTTTCTTAAATACTTATTTTCTCGCCCAGCTTGAACTTCCAAGTTGTCTAGTGAGAAATCATGTTTACAATACAATTTGTTTGTACCTTACCTACTGGATATGCTATTTATATCTACCTATAGTATAGCTACATCTGTCGTCCACTCTGATTGGGTACAAACTAACAGGTTTGTTACTCCGGTTTTGCTTCCAGTCTCTGCGAAGGAAGACAAAGCACAAGAAGGCAGACTCTATTAGCCAATTTTCTAGTACATAAGATTAATTTGCAAACCAATACTCTTCATTTGAAAAGTAAACAAACTGAGTATTACCTTCGTGTGTCCCTTCGTGACAGGTTTGTGTGTAAAATATAAGGTACAATATGGGGCTTGAAAGTGGGCGATGCCGTTATTGCTGAAAATAAGCGACGTCATAATTAATATTAATGACGTCGGTTCCCCTGCCCACGTTCATTCGACGTACGTTACATCAAATTTTACTCCGCACCGGGTCTGTACAATGTCGTCTTGTTTAGGCCGTTGCTGTTTTCCCTCTCCTCCTTTACACTCCCGCTGCCTCCCTTGTCAACGAAAATTTAAATTAATCACCGACACATTACCGCCCGTCCCACTCTTCTGACCCCATCGCTATGTAATGTCTACTACCAAATCAGCGTCATGGCGGTGATGGCGAGTGTCAGGGTGGATAGAAAATGAGTAATATCGAAATTTATATCTCTTTGTGTGCTTTGAACTGGCAGGTTTCTCTTTAGAATTCGTGCATATATTTGGGTATAAATGTTTGTATTTGATTTGGATAGAAATTGGATAGGGGTGAAGAGGTATTAACTGTAATGAAACCGTATGTTAGGACTCACATTTAGGTAAATTTTGCTTGATTTCCATTACTGTATTACTGTTATTCAGTTTTCTATGAAATTGAAATAATAATTTTATAATATTTTAAAGAATCTAAATGAAGTGGTTTTCAAACCAGTAAGAAAATTAATTTCTGCAACTAACTGTTAATGCATTTAACATTTTCAATTCACCTTCAATAAACGGAACGAACCGGGAGAGTTATTTGAGAAAAACGAAAAAAGACATTCAGGACGCAACGTAAACGTTGAAAGCTTACAAAGCGATCGCGGATGTCTAACGAGAAAATTGAAACTATTCGTAAACAGACAAATTTACGCGAAACAATGCCGGGAAAAATAACTCGTCCTTTCAACCGTTAATGCGGCGCTGTTTCTCCAATTTTAATTGAATTCTCTTCGAATAAGAAGTGAAGTGAATTGCTTCTTTTGTTCGGAGGCAATTATATTGAAACGCCTTGTTTAATTCGCCGTTAGTTTTTCCATTAATTAAGCAATTTAACTGTTAATTTAACGCAGCTCTCGAAACGAGACGTGATTGAGTTTTATACACTTACACAGTATCGAAATTTCCTTGACATATCACTTGGAAATTTACTTATTGTTCCATGTAGGTACCTAGTAGGAATTAATATATACTCGATTTATAAATGTAATGTATTTGATACAAAGATTCGTAAGTTTCTATGTTCAAATATGTAATTTAATGCATTTGTCTTACAAAGCGACTAATTCTGTTAAACTAATTCGAGATCTATTCGACAACATAATCACTTCATTTTTAGCTTTCACTCACGATAGTAACAAGCACACCGCTTGTATCATTTCTAACAAAAAACCTCACCTTCCCCATTTTTTCTGACGAACACCTATGTATCTAACACCCATTTTTTATGATAGTCTGATGATTTATCTAACTTCGTTTCGTCTTACGAGATTTTGATTTGATGCCTCCTTTGGGAGATATTTTCATTTATTTAATTATATGTTTCAATCAAATGTGTTTTTTTTTTCGATTAAACACTTTAATCGTTACTGTGAAATAACTGTATTTGACCTTTCTTGTGTCCACCGCCTTCGCGAAAACATTTTTTTGCTGTTGCTTGTATAATTGAAAACCGAATATGTATTTTGAAGTATATTAGGTTTTAATCTAAACTGTTTTACACCAGTTTCAAAGCTTCTAAGCTAACTACGATTATTCACTTGAATTTTTCTTGATGTTTTGCTGATTCCTTAGAAAAATGTTAAAATTAAAATGGCATATTTCGTAAAGGATATTACAAAAAATGGGTGTCAGGTCCATAGGCATTCGTCAGAAGAAACTGGAGAATCAAAGGATACCACATCCCTTATTTGTTTTGTTACTTCTTTAAGTTTTTTTTTGCTAGATATCATACAGAAGGTATGCTTAGATGAGAGTAAAATCTGTACTAAAACTTAGTTAAAAAAAAAATTAACTTTGACGCCTTGTATATCGGAAAAAAAGGTTCAAATAGAAAGTGCCACAAGCAAAGTTCCATTATTTTAGCTGAAAGAACATATGACTAATGGATGGAGTTACATTTGTATAACACCCTGTATGTGGCGTTTAAAACCATTGCATCAATCGATCATCTTAGAAATTAGTACCTAAGCAATGGAGGTTCAGAATAATTCTGTTCTGCTGACGGCATATTTTGTAATCATTCAATTGATGTAGATTGGAAGTTGTATCAGTATCTGTATAATTAGAATATCGTCCTATGTATCACTTACAATTAGTCCAAGAAAATATAGCGAAAAGAATTTTATATTTACATCGATAAATAAGGTAAGAAATCGTAGATTAAGATATTTTGTATTATTGAACCTTGCTCTGTTTTATCTAAGCTCTGAGTACATTAATCATATACAAATATGTACATATATTAATTTTTTTGAGAGCACAATAACTTCATGTTCATAACTGAGAAGATTAATATTAAACTCTCCATAACCTAATCCATAAAAGTGTTACGGATTGAATTTGGTTTGCTGTGAAAATTCCCTGAACACGTGACAACAAAGTTTATCCAGAGCTGTTTGATGACATCATTAAATGGTGTATTGACGATTCAAATTTTTTAGAATAATTTGTATTAAAGACCACACCGCTACCTCTGGAAGCCTACACAACCACACCTATTCTTCCGTATCAGGGAGTGATTGCTAACAGAGAAACCTCTAATCACAAGTGCTACATCATGTGTTCTGATCTTCCTGTCTGCCTCCCTTCCTTAGGTGTTTCGTAAGTTTGTTTACATTTAGTGCGTTCATGGTTATTAACGTGACATTTTCTAGCAGTGGATACCAACATAAATTTTTCCCCTTGAATTTCGCTAGTCTGTTTCGGGTTTTGAAATTACAGTCTTTCTACTTTTCTTACCTCATTTTGTTTTCGAGCTTATTTCTTGTATTGCAACATGTTAGTTTCGAACACAATACTCTAGGTATTAATTTTTTCACCTTGCCTGTGTCATCTCTTAACTGCATTGCTCTTGTGAGTGGATCTAAAAAAGAATTGGCTAAAATTTTGACTTCATGTATAGAAAAATCCAATGCATCCAATTTCTCACTAATATTCTGTCAATATAAAATTGATATTATCTGAAAAGATATAACATCGGTATCATCAAACGCCACAACTTTGATTGATTACTCGGGACACGTGTTTCAAGAACGCATGGGTTCTCATCATCAACCGAATACCGAATAATTTTGATATTATCTCACCTAAGTCTAAACCAAAAGAAGAAACTTGCTTTTCCCTTTTATTGAATTATTTTATTGCAGATCTGTGCTAACAATCACTACTCACTCACAGAAACGTTTCATTTGTCACTCTGTCGCACTGAATCAGACATTACCATATTCTGAATACACTAAAACCTGTATTTTACCGCGAAATAAATATCAATTGAACATCCAGTCTAAGCGTTATTTAAAATCATTTCCCTGGTCGTTTGCTTTCTCCATATAGAATGTAACCCGACGGGCATGTGAGATACTGCGTTAGATAAATAAGGGGAAAGAAGAAGACAATATAGTTGCCGCAGTTTCCTTTTCTCTCTTTTTGCTTGCATTGACGAAGCTATAAAGAGCCAAGTGAGATAAGAATGCACAGATAACCATATGTTCGCATTCTCCATGTGCAATAACGCTGCTAGCCGTTCATTTTTACGCAATTATCTTCTGTCACTTTAAACATATTTATCGTAGTCCGTGTTTATATTATCTCTAATAAAATAGCAAAGTTGATTTTTTGTTTGTTTTCATTGTACTGGTAGGAAAACAAGCAATTCGTTATTATGTTATGTATTTATATCTATAGAGCATTGCTTGTTGTTGTACTAGCAGATTTGTTCTTCGACTGTTACATAACGCTGGTTTTGTACAATTCCCCGATGTAAAAACCATATGGAAATGTTGTTTTTAATGACTTTCGGGATTGCCCGAAATATAAAGCCGAGGGCTCTCTTGTTTGACGAGTAAATGGAAAAATACGAAGTCGTTTTGCCGGTTATGTTTTGAATATTGGCCGAGTACGGTTTCAGAAATGGCAAGCGATGTAAAAATACAATCAAGTAAACACTGAACCCGAGAATAGAGTCCGGAAAACTTGTTAAATTGTTTCGTTTTCAATTCTAGTTGATATAAAGGTAACTGTTTCCTGATACAAGTTATCTAGTGCGAGCTGTTTCAAACTAGCTAACAAGACCGTTGCGTATATATTTTTTGTTTTGTAAGTCAAATGCTTAGTTTTATAAGCAGAACTTGTAGTTTTGCCTGAGCATAAATACAAAATAGCAAGGAATATCAATTCTATTGTTGTGCGTGTATATTTTCTGTTAACCTGTTGTTAGGTAGAATTTTCTACCGGGGTGTTTGTACATGCATTGTTTTTCAGTGGTTTCTGTATTCTGTATTGCAAATATCAAAATCAAGTGTAAAGTTGGGCAACTGTATACTTCGAATTTTTTCATTTAAAAGATCTTTAAATGGCCACATCTGGTGGATGACCACAAATTCGTTTCTTTAAGACTTCTTTTATTTATATATCTTTTTATTAGATTTATTCACTCAAATTTAATCATAGCTTATGAAGACATTGCGCAAACCAGTAATCGCAGATCAGAGTTGAATATTATTTACACAGACTTCTTTCTAATAAACTATTTAAGTTTGGTTTGACCAAAGTTGCTTTAAAAGTTTTTTTTATTCATGCAGTAGGACTTATAAACAAATTAATGCCTCATTAGACCCATCAAAATTTCAGCTTGACTTAAACAAATTATTACATTATCACTGTGGTGTCAAAATAATGAGTTAGCCTTAAGGACTTCCAAATGTACCATTATTAGTACTAGAAAAAAATGTTGGAGCAGTTTGTTGTAATGATCATGAAGAAGCTTACAGAAATTTGAAGTTGACTGCGTGCATTTTGAATTATATTTAGGTACTGTGTTTCATGTAAACCGGGAGTTTTTTAATTGTTTCAAAAATCGTAGTGATTCGAACAATTTTGTTATTCTAAAATAGGAAATGTTGCTTAATGTTAACTGAACTCATTTATTTGTGTTCATTTTAAAGGGACATTTTGGAGGAAAGTCGCTTTAAAAAGCAGAGTTGAAAATCTTTTTCTCTTATTACCAAATCAGCAAAGCCAAGAAGGAGTGTTATTCTAAAATACATGAGGTCGCTAAAACTAGGAACCATACGTTTCGTTTTAATTCCTCTGAACCACACAACCCCACGAAAGAGAACCTAACTGACGGGGAAAAGCAGAAGCTTATTTCAAAATTGGATCAGATGACACATCCACCTAGAGTGCGTACGAACAGTTTTTCTCTTCAGTGGCAATGATTCGGATGGCCTGTCGCTGTACATGATCACTAGAAATCTTGTCGCTAATTCCTACACAAACTTCAAAACACAACTTCAAAAACTAGTCAGCAAACAAAGATTTGGAGAACGAAATACAATTAGAAAGAAAAACGAAACTACGATAGTTTGAAGACGAGTGTAGTCTTCATGTTTATTGTGTAAAATAAGAAGCTGGAACATGTTACTGGAATATGGCATGTATGTTTCTCAATGACCCTATGGCTAGAGCAAATATCTTAGGTCTTAATGAGGAGGTCATCAGTATTTATCTTATCAGCTATTTCTTCAGTTAAAACTGATTTTCCAAACAAATTTCGAATCATTTGCACGAGAAAACGCTTAACTAGACGATAATATCTTCTGTATCTTTGCGGATTGATAGATGTAGGTGAAGCATGATTTAGAACGCATGGAAATTTCGGAAAGTCACTACAGAATATGTATGATATGTAAATGTTATATAAACAAGGTTTAAATATCAGGTGGCAGATTCGAGTGTGTAAGGGAAATAGATCATATATTAACATATAAATGGTTACCTAAATGCGCACGTTCGTATATAAGATATATAGAGGCAGGTTTACCTAATTTTGCATGATAATTTCTGTGCTTTGGTCATCGTTTCTCTTATTATTGTTGTGAATGAATGCAGTGTTCACAATATTAGTCTAGACATTACTGTATCTACATAAATTCAAATTTGGATGAAGTACTTACTTATAAGACAAATGTAAACATATTTTATTACATTGAAAAGCTTTGAAAGTGGACGTGACAATGATGTTTCATGTTAAATAGGAGTGTTGTGAGAAATACTATGCAGAAATAAGAACGGAAGAGAAAAAACAATAATGAATTATGTCAAATTAATTGCGAGTGAATCCCTGCACGACATATGTTAATTAAAAATTTGAATAATAGTCGCCCTGTATGTTGCTTTTCCGCGTTTCCTTCCACTACTTTTAATCCATCCAGCCGTGGCATAGTTTTTTATAGCACGAAGAGAGGGGGCTGTGCGCCGGATGAGCAATTTTTCCGACAGGAATGATGATAATTTTTTATTCTCCACGTTGATGTTTTAACCATTGTTTCGGCGTCAGGATTTATGTTTGTACCGGAGAGAATTTTCCGGGGTTTTCCGCGTTGGTTTAGTCGTTATCGTCTCTGATTTAGTTTCTCTCTCTCTATTCCGTCTCGTTCTCTTTCCTTTGTGTTCTTCGTCGTCGGCCGCGCTTAACTGATTTAATGTCACGAACACGTTGCCCGCGAACCATTGTAGTTTAATTAGAGGCGAAAGTGAAAATATGCATTGAAAATAGCCGCGCGCATTTTAAAAAACATGTGTTTGCCGTTTGTGCTTTAACTATTCTGATGGCGCGCGGATGGAATAATTTACATAGTAATTAATGTTGACGTTGCGTGCTACAAAAACATTCTTTTGATCTCGTTATGGAAGTTATTATTAAGATGCCTTTCAACAGCAGGACTGTAGACATCAAATGAATAATTATTTAATTTTCTTCAATGAAAAAGACGGTCTACGTCAAGGATAATACCGTAAAATTTATGGAGGTTAACAATGAAGGGTGTTATTGAAATAAATTTACGGAGAAAACAAATATTTACCTAAATTAGCTTTCCAAGTCGTTGTAAGTGATGAATTGCGTTACCGGTACCTCATTTGCTTTTTAATCGATTCGATTCTAAAAATTACCATTTCCAATTTCTAAAAGTATATTAAGAGATTACTGTTTTGTCAGAAATAATTTAAATAATTTATAATATTTAATTAAGTATTATATAATGATGAAGAAATTCAATACTTCTAGGAATAATATGAACGATTTGTGTCTGAAACTATTCTCGGAGCTGCTGAAACAGTTAACATCAAAGTGGTGAGCTCCATTATGGTCTGTCGATGTACGGATGGAAGTAGAAATAGGCAATGAATGTATAAAAACGAGCTTGTCATCAATTAACTTGATACTTGTGCATTGTTAATGAAGACAGGATCTTCCTTAATTAAATCTTAATTGTATTGAGTATCCGCGTAATTGACTATTGCCGAAAAATTTTCATGACAGTCTTGGAAATTCAATCCCACAGAGATTCCTTGCCATTGAGATCGTTTTGGAACCACATCGGTACCAAAGTCAGCTGATACTTGCTTTCAGAAGATTCTTTTTGATTCTTTAATACATGTTCTCCTTTTTTACGGATGTACATACATAAACTTTTGGGACGAAGCTTGTAATCTACCATATTAATAACCTAGCTACACCAGTATACCATCAATAGTTTCAGACTATTTGCAGATCTTGTCGGGAGTGTCCCACGAGTCCATTTTTGGACCTCTATTGTTTATTATTAATACTACTGATATTTTGAACTCTATGAAAAACTGTAATATAGAGACATATATTATGCTGATGACACGCAATTAATTTATTTTTTCCTTTCTACTGACTATGAACGGGCGTTGGAGGTTATTGATTTTGATCAGATTGCCAACATTTTTTTCTGAGCTTAACGTTACTCTCAACATATAACAAACGAAGGCCTTACTCTTTGGCTCGAACAACCGTGTTGTATTCTTAAAACGAAATTTTAAGTTACATATCTTCGACTCTGTTCTGTCATTTTTGACAGCAGCGAGGAGTCTTAGTCTAGTTGTCGACACTAATTCGCGTTTTCAGAATGATATATATGATTTACTTAAAAAGATCGATGACACTTTAAGGATAATATACACTAATAGACACATTTTGAATCCAGCCGTAACGATATGATTTGTTGTTAAGTTGATAAATAAAGAGTTGAGATCCCTCAGAACCCTTGTTTTAGACTAGTGTGTACGCTTCGTAAATTTTATCATCTACGGAGAAAAATGTCCAGCTTAAAGTAGTTAAGCATGGAGAATCGAAGAAGGTTGTACCTGCGAAAGTTTATTCATAAGCTACTACTTTCTGTTGCCATGTCAGTTCCAATCACGGATTTTATTATAGCTCTATACTTTATTTATCCTCTTAATTTCTAGATTTTACACGAGATCACTTAGTTGCTTAATGCTGTTAAGTTGTAAAACTCAATACCATAACAGTCTCGGTACCTTTAGGCCTTCCGGGATTACTCATAGATGTAATTTACTATCACTGCAATAAATAGTGTTGTGAAGTGAATTAATTAATATTGTTAGTTATCGGTTTGTTTATGTTTAGAATCCATCTGTTTCTATGGTTACTTTTTAATGTTGCTCTTTCCTTGTCTTATATAATTGAAATTAATGTGTTTGTTTATTGGCGGGACTTGCTTGTGTAAGAGTGGTATAAACACTTTTGCTTACTTATTTTTTATATTCGCTAGAAGCCAGGTGTCTATAATACAATATCGTTTTTACCTTGGCTTGTAAATATTTTATTGAACTCTGTTTCTTGATATCTTGCGCCAATAATACAAAATTAGGAGTCCTAAAAAGCTCTTTTTTCGAATTACACTACCGCAAATGTTCTTTGACGAAATTCCAACAGAAAACTGATGAAGCGCAGCTGGTATCATTCTTCGTTAAGAAAATGTCTATACAACTTATTAGGTACTGCTTACTTAAAAAAAGACGTAATTATGCTACTATATGCTAAATACTATAATAATAATCATTAGATCTCTAAAACACATCCATTTCCTGTATATATGTATATCGATATACCACAGTGAGCTATAATTTATCGGAGGAAAATAGTTCTTTGTACTATTCTCGTCTTGAATATCTCTTTACACAATCTTGCTGCTTCAGTATGTATGAATAGGTTACTGTGGGCGGTTATATTACAGACGTATGGATCATGATTACCTACCATACAGAACAGTCGCTGTATTGTGTATTCGATGATTAAGGTAGGCATAACATGCGTATTACCCGTTCAGAACAAAAGGAGGAACTGATTCGGAGCAGGGAGTTCAGCCAGCCGCGATGAAATAAACAAAAATACCCCAGACGAACTTAGGGAGATATATAGTTAGTATAGAAAAATGATGAAATCAAATATTGCTTATCTAACAGTAAAATACACTTTATTTTAATTACACACACACAATGTATCAGCTTACTAGTTAGGTACCGTTTTTAGTGCTGATAACATAGTACATAACATAGTACGCGATATCTTTGAGCCTTTACTTAATTAGAAGTAAATAATGATAGATACCTATACAAAGTTTATTTGAAAAAAGGAGATATGAAGAAGATTTAAAAGCTTGCATGGCATCGTGTATCAACTATGTATATATCTAACTAAAAAAAACGAACATTTGCCAATCAATCTATACAAACAAATGAAGTGAAATTTAGTTTACGTTTTGGACACATTCAATGAGTAGAATGCGGCTGTGGGCATACTAAGCAATTTTACATTTCGGATTTAGCTTTAGTGTCGTCAAAACGGCTTAACATTTGCAATTTATTGCAACTTCTTATATAAAGGTAACCTTACGAGTATACCTATACCATTAATAACATTACTGAACAGCCATGTTGCGTGTGGGATGTGAGTATGTGTTTTGGAATATAGAATCCGAACCTATCTTTGAAAATGTTCTAGCCCGTAAGATCTTTGAATTTTTAATGGTTTTATAATTATTGTTTTCAGTATTTCCCTGTTTTCTGTTCTTTTATTTGGATATTTAGTTCTTTATTTTTTGTTGTCGTGTTTTGGTACAGTAGTACCAAAAAATGTAGAAATCGTCTCTAGATGTCAGAAATGGTTAGGATTCTAAACTTTGGCAAGATAATACATTAGTGCGAAAGATACTTTACAATGTAATCGACATTGAAATACTCATATCCAATTCTTATCATACCTATCCCGGCCTATGTGTGTGTCTAATGTGATAAACACTCAACACGTTGGTCGACCCTGATAAAATTATTTTGTCTCTGCTACATGGCAAGTTGAGCCTTATGAAGAACTTTGCAAAAACTATGAAGAAAGGAGGCCAAGACTGCAATAAATTGAAAGAAACGTTCTCAAATTGAGCGAAGCGAAGCTTAAACATGGTGTATTTGTTGGTCCATAAATAAAAACATTGTTAAAAGATCCAACCTTTGACAATAAATTAACAAATATCGAATTAGCTTTTTGGGTAATAGAAAAGATGATGAACTATGATGATGATATTGTAAATGATCTGTTGGATTGCTACAAAAATATGGAGTGTAGAATGCACATAAAATTTCCCAATTGTAAGCAATGTACAACGTGACGTTATAAAGAAAAAACTGATTTTACAGTGAATTCACTACCTCAACATTAGATAAGACCATCCGTTGTTGTGATCTTTATAGAAATACGAATGCTTATCTCATATAATATTTGCTTTAAAAATATCTCCGTGTAGATCACGGTTTCGTATATTGCATGGCACACTTCCTATTTAGAACTAAATTTGTATTTTAGATTTTCTTATTTCTTCCTATTAAGAACTATTCTATACTACCAACGACATATATATACATACATATGTTTAACTGTCGAATATTTTTCTTAACGTTAAGAAATATATTCCGGCTTTTATATTGTAATTAATCTTGTGAGCGGTATTTCACTCACAAAATGGAAAGTAAATATAATCGTCTAAAGCTTGTATTACTCCTTTCTACCGTAAAATATTCATAAGGTGATTTTATATCATCCAACCGATTTTATACTTTCATATCCTCTGCCCTGTGATTTCCTCTAGAGATGGCCATCATACTATCGTCAAAGGTATTGTCATCGTATCCACACTCTCACCGCCAATCGCTTCCAAGCAAAATGGCATTTGTTATTCGGGCGCGTATTATACGCCGGGGTCTCGTTCTGAGAGCGCGATGAAATAACTTCTTATAGGGCGTCGTGCATTTGCCTTCGTCTAACTGGTTCTTATTCTGTCGTTTGGTGCTTTCGTTATCAATGCAGAACAAGTCGTATGCATATACAATGCAGAGTGTTTTCGCAAAAAAATATACACGAATATATACAGGGTCCGGCAACAAAGCGGGGACGGAAGATTACACGCTTATTTGAAAGTTTGTCAAATATTTAGTCATCGGGTATTCTTCTGCACCATCAAGTGCACGTTTTAAAAATATTTTGTTTTATACAGAGTGTTCCAGATGGAAATGCTAGACTAAAGATGCATACTTTTAAATGGAACAACCTGTATATTAATAGAGAAAATGATCCGCGATTGAAAGCCGGTTACAACGATATAATGTTGTATAGGTCTAAAGTTGATAGTTTCTGTGTAAACAGTGATTTTACTTGATAAATTGATACATTTCAGTAGGCTATTCTGCATAGGAAAAAACAAAAAATTCTAAACCAACAGAGTAGAATATTTTTTACTAGTATGGACTGTCGTTACTATGTGAAATAAATTCTGCAGCTGCTCGCTTTATACACATATACATGCTTTATCACAATTTTGCAAAATCGAAGAAATCTCGAAATTTTTTAATGGAAGACCCTGTATATTTTCAGCTCATTGGAAAGCCCTTTTACTACACTTTTTATTGATACCTCATTTGATGCACCTAGGGTAGATCATTTTCTAATTATTTCTTCTTAAAGTTGAATTAATGAGAAATGCTTGTATTTTTAGTAGCTAATTTGCACCTCAAACCTACTGTAAGATTGAATATTCAACAAATAATCAATAAATGGTCTATAACAAGAAGAAACTCCATTTAGTATGAGAAACAATTGATTTTCACTCAGCGGTGAAAGCAAACATTAAATTAATATAAAGTAATATAGCATTTTCAATAGATTCACTGCTGATTAAGTTATCTGGTGTTTTAAGCTTGTATACTTAATAACCAAGATGAAACAAATTTCGTTTTGTGTTATACAGTATTCCGTTCAATCTTTAAAAGCAGTTGTTATATTGACTAATTTTAGTAGGTACCTACTCAAGAAATGGTAAATATGATATTTATTCTTGAGGAGTGTACAAGAAATTGTCTCCTAGCAAGCATTTCCAAACCTTGAAAGAAGACCGGAAGCGTTTGAAAGATTATTAGAGAAATTTATAGAAACTGATGGTGTAACCTACAAGAAGGGAGAAACAAATAAACCGGTAATCAATAAACAAAGCAGACTGGCCGTATTATTAATAATACAGGAAAATCCATATACAGAACATTTAGAGTAAGGCTGGCTAGAAAAGAGATAGATCTAGAGTGGGGCGGTTGTAAAACATATACGGAATTAACGCATTGGCGAGCGTGCTATTCCGTATATGTTTTACAACCGCTGCAGTCTAGATCTCTTTTCTAGCTGACCTTAGTCGCTCTAAATTTTCTGTATGTGGAGAGATGTAAGTATAGATAGTATTTCAAAGGTAACAGTTATTGAAAGTAGGAGCTTGCGTTTGTTGAGTATCTACTAAAATTAGTCATTATAACAATTTCTTTTAAAGATTGAACGAAATACTGTATAACACAAAACGAAATTTTGTACTTCGTTATTAGTATACAAGCTTAAAACTGACACCTTTACTTTATATTAAATTAATTTTGCCTTTCACCGCTAAGTGCAAATCAATTGTTTGTCATACTAAATGGAGTTTCTACTTGTTATAAACCAGTTATGGATTATTTGTCGAATATCCGATCTTACAGTAGGTTTGAAATGCAAATTAGCTTCTAAAAATACAAGCTTTTCTCATTAATTCAACTTTAAGAAGAAATAATTAGTAAATGATCTATCCTAGGTGCATCAAATGAGGTATCAATAGAAAGCGTAGTAAATTTCTTCGATTTTGCAAAATTGTGAACACCCTGTATAAAGCGAGCAGCTCCAGAATTTATTTCACATAGTAACGACAGTCCATACTAGTAAAAAATATTCTACTCTGTTGGTTTCGAATCTTTTGTTTTTGCCCTATGCAGAATAGCCTACTGAAATGTATCAATTTATCAAGTAAAATCATTGTTTACACAGAAACTATCAACTTTAGACCTATACAACATTATATCGTTGTAACCAGCTTTCAAGCGCGGATCATTTTCTCTATTAATATACAGGGTGTTCTATTAAAAAAAATGCAACTTTAGTCTGGAATTTCCATCTGGAACACCCTGTATAAAACAAAATATTTTTAAAACGTGCACTTGATGGTGCGGAAGAATATCCGACGACTAAATATTTGACAAACTTTCAAATAAGCGTGTAATCTTCCGTCCCCGCTTCGTTGCCGGGCCCTGTATATAAATAGTAATAATTAGTAGCTAATAAAGAAAAAGGGCAATTTTTGTTCAAAGTCATAAAAGAAGCATGACACATGAATACTCAGAAAAGAAAACAGTATTTTAGTTAATCTTAGAATATCTTCTAACTTATCATATTTAGGAAAAAGTATAGCAGGGAAATATTATAAAATGCTACCCAAACTAGGGCACAGGAAAGCAGATGTACTGTAGAAACCAGACGATATTCTAGTAATAATAAAATCAATAATTCCCTGAATTTCTCACCAACAGTTAATCAAATCTTTCGATTTCTAAAGACGCAGTTGATGTTTTTCTCCAGACAGATTCCATGAAATTACAATTACCAGAGCATAGAAAGAATATTGTTACACAAGGGTGCAAAAACAAAAACGTAAATGAATATATTTCAGAGAAATATGATTCTTAAAATATCTGATTTTATCGAAAATCACTGCTTTGGAGATGGCATATACTGAGAAAATTGCTGACAATATGTTGCGCAAAACTCAGATACCATTTGGAGCTAATTGCAAAGTTTGCGACGTTATAGGAAAAACGGGACTCTTTATTTCAACAGTATATAATAATAATTAGTCGCGTTTGGGCGTGGAATGGTTTAGGCGTCAATAATGCCTAAAATGTAACTTACAATATCAGAGATACAGTTGTTAAATAAAAAATGATTGCCCATTGTTTCGAACGTTCTAGCCTAGGTTTTGACTTGTGCTGGAACCTGAAATCTACTAATCAACAGGACAGCATTTTTTTCTCTATCGTTATCAAATTTTTGGACATCTAGTGTAGTTAGCAGCTGTGTTGAATTTCTCCCTCGTTATTTTTCTACACTTTGCTAAAAATTAGCGGAAAAATGAAGAATCTTAAATTGAAGCAAAGCTATATTTTCTGTGGTCACATAAGAATTATAAAATGCACCTTGTATACTTCGATTCCTTGATCGACGGTTTAATTAATCAATTGTCCCTAGTTTATTAGTGCTTGTGCCACGATGAAACTTTTATTAGTAACTCTTAGTAGGACATAGATTGTATCTACGCCCAAAAATTTGGAAAAAGTAGAGGTCCTCATACTTAGCATTTTTTTTTTCGTTTTTTGATGACTACGGTTTAATTAATCATTTTTCCCTAGCTTATTAGTGCTTGTGCCATGATGAAATTTTTACCAGAAGCTCTTAGTGGGATATATATTGTATCTAAGCCCAAAAATTTGGAAACAAGTAGTTGTCCTCATACTTAATAATTTTTTTTTGATTTTTTGATGACTTCGGTTTAATTAATCATTTATCCCTAGCTTTATTAGTTCTTGTGCCACGATGAAATTTTTACCAGAAGCTCTTAGTAAGACATAGATTGTATCTACGCCTAAAAAATTTGGAAAAAGTAGGTGTCCTCATACTTCAAATTTTTTTTTGGTTTTTTGAGTTTTTTTTTTAAGTTAGTAACTTTATTTGACATCCAACAAAGCACTGATTCGAAACGTATCTCAAACTTATTAATTCGTTGCTGGATTTTGTATACGATGTGCCGCCTACATGATATTGTGAACCGGACTAGAATTCATTGCTGGATATTGTTGCCAACTTCACATCGGTTCTATCTATTGCATTTGAAATTTTATTCTTTAGCGGCGTGTCAAGATATAAAGTATCCGTTTTGTTTTGCTTTCTGTACTGTTTCAAAACTTTTGAATGACGGTGTATATGGATATAGATGGAAAAGAGTTGACTCTACGACCGCGATTCTATAATTCGCATGCTTGAGTACGCAATCGAGTACTCCTTCCGAATGGCTTTGGTGGCCTCGTTGCGGTGCTAGAGCGTTGAAAAGAACAATCTGCTTATTTAACGAGGAAGGGGTCAATTATGCATGTGAGGAGTGAAAGAGTTAAAGGGGGAGCGAATACTTCGTGATATAATTAAAATGGTCTTGTTTCGGTTTTCTTTTTATGAATAGGAAGGAGAATAAAGAATACTTTATTTTCATTATCCAGGTTTGTTAGCAGAATTTCAAATTTTTATGTACAAGTTGATATAATTACTTTTCAGTAAAGCTTGGAAACAATGTTTTAAATTTGCTTTTACGTCAATTCTAGGCGGGTGGGTTTCTCGTTATAACAAAACGTCTTTGCGAAACTTGAAAACAGAAAAGTCTAAATGAACAACAGGTAATGTTCTAGTTCTTTTTAATTTACTTTGACTCGGATGGGTTTTGCAAATTTAATTTGGTACCTAAAAAACTTTGTTGGAACGCCGTCTTCTCTCAAAGTTTTAACTAGACGACTGTAATTAATTTTTTTGCAGTTATTGTGAGAACCGAAATGTGCAACTTATTAAATTGTATTTAGTATTTACGTAGGTGTTTTAGTTTAATTTTAGTGGGAAGAATATTGTTTATTAATTTCTGACGAGATGTTTGATTTAGTAAAACAGTATTCTGTATAAATGTGCTAAAGCCCACGTTAATAATGTAAACATATTTGCATAAACGCATGAATTATGTAGACTACAAAGTTAAAACAAGATCATCTTGTTTAGGTAGCTACGCAACTTGTACTTTCCATTAAAATACCGTCCTGGTTGTCTGTTTATTTGAATAAATATAAAAGGAGTAATGAATCGTTTTAATCCAAATTCTTGTTTTTGATGTGTTGCATAAAGATTGTTAGTTTAATGTGATTTCTTTTATTTTAATTTGGTTATTTTCGAAGTTACTTTATAACCTATCTGCTGTTGAAATGTAGAAGTAACTGTTGGAAAGCTACGAGGGAGCGTTTTTATATTCGCGGGGGCGTGGCCTGTGCAGCGACTCATAATTAGTATAAATACGAAGTTTCATTGTTATTAGACAGTTAGTCTTTGAGCTATCGTCAACCAAGTAACATAATCAGGAGTTAAAAGTGAAATATGGAAAAAATCGAATATCGTGCCGTTATAAAGTTCCTTACCAGGCAAGGAAAATCAGTCGCGACCATACTGAATGAGATGTCATTGGTTTACAGCGACTCTTGTCCAGGAAAAAACCATGGTGTACAAGTGGCATAGTTTATTTAAACAAGGAAGGGAATCCCTTGAAGACGACCCGAGCTGGGAAACTCATGGCAACGGTATTTTCGGACTCGGAAGGAATATTGTTGATTGATTATAAAGATAAAGGTGTTTCTATAACCGGAGAATATTACGCGTCAATATTAGAGCGACTAAAAGAAGCCATTAAAGAGAAAAGACGGGGAAAATTGACGAAAGGTGTGCTGCTTTTGCACGACAACGCGCCCGTCCACAAGAGCCGCGTTGCATTAGCTGCCCTGCATAAGATGGGCTTCGAAATTGTGAATCACCCACCCTACAGCCCAGACCTGGCCCCGAGTGATTATTACCTGTTTCCGAAAATGAAAAAAGAGCTGCGGGGTAAAAATTTACTGCCGATGATGAAAATACGCCGAAACTGCCTCCTTGACCAGTTTCGGCGTATTTTGCAGATAAAGAGAAATCATTTTTTTATGAGGGTATAAATAAATTAATTGAAAGATGTGAAAAATGTATCCGTCTTGCAGGTGAATATATTGAAAAAGAAAAATAATTTGGTTTTTTTATTTCCACCCCTTTATTTCCGCGAATATAAAAACGCTCCCTCGTACCGTTAATAGAGGAAAACTTAAGTTCAAACACCGTAAATGACAGAACTACGCTTCTGGGAAAATATACGAGAACAAATATGAAACATTATTTTAGAAACAATAAAATCAGTCTTGTAATTTTTATTTAGTGCATTTATTTATGCAATCTAGCAATGCAATCAATCAATTTTATGTTCAAATGAAACCAGGACGAAAGAAACATGCAAGCATTAAATTTAACCTCTTCCAACTTTCGTATTTTAACGACAGGATGGAGGCAAGGGGCTTTACGCTATGATAATCTCGTTTAAAAGTTATACAAATCGGAGCTGAGCAGGTATTTAGGGCGATGTTCCAGATTGTATACTCGTACGTAGCGTAGGAGCTCTTATATTGGAGGTCTCTGCAATCATCAAATAATCCTTCACCAGGTAACTACCAAGAGAGATCTACCAACCCGCCCTAACGTTCGTTCCAACTCGCGCTCGTCTAAATTATTGACAAGTCAAGCGAAACACGTCAGTTAAATATTAAATTAATCTGCCTTCCAAACGATATTTGAATTACTTTCGCAAATGCCATACCCACACCCTGTTCCCAAATTTGCGTGGTGCGCTCTCTCACTCTCCTCTCCCAATCCATCTGGGTCTATCCGTAGTCCCTTTCCGTGTTTCTTTTCATTCGCCCCAAAAATTGAGGCGGCCTATTGAGAAAGCTCGTTAGAACCCTGTGTTGTCGTCGGTTAGACTTGTTTCTCTTTCCATCTTGATACGTTTTGTATACGTTGTCGTAAAGGTTGGCGCTACCAATGCGACCAACCATCGCGCATCCAACAATGCAAACACGTACAATTTGTTTCAATTTTGCAGCAGTGAAGTAACACAGTGCTAAATAACACGCCGTACATAATGAGCTGTTGGAGGCTGGAAAGGGGTGGTTGCGTGAGCTTTTAGAATACCAAAGCCCGTCGTTGTCCCGTCGGAGTTGTCTTATTCCGTGAATCGTTCTTTTCTCGGCGGTACTCGTTGTGAATAGGGCCGCCTTTCTCTCGGCCTCTCGTGATGAAAGCGCGTGCAAATCGTAGCAAGACGAATGATTATTTAATTGGGGTAAATATTTAAACAATCCAGCGAAATAAGGCGAAGAATGAATAGTACAACGTTGGCGGTACTAATTATTGTTTAGATACAAACATTGCTTGAATTAAATTTGAAGGCGCAAAAGAGGAAATACGCTTCTTTCTCTCTTATTATATTTACATAATATGCTTGTCGTGCTTTAATAGTTCTAACATGACCCAGTTTTATATTTTATTTGAACATATTTGTGAGAAATAGTTCAAGCACAATAATATATCGTGTGCCTTTAATTTTATTGGAAAAATTAAAGGTTAGCGATTTATTTATTTGGTATGTGTAGTGGGTGGTAGTTGCTCTTGCTGTAACTTTTGCTGTGTAGTTTGTATGGATGTAATTGTATTCAAATGGCCTTGTGACAGCATTATATCGCCTTTATAATGCCGCGCTGTTAGTCACTTTGCTCCCAACAGTAAATGGTACGTTGACCGGAATCTAATTCCCCGAGAAAAATGTTACCGCCTTTCCGGAAAGTTGTAGCCCGACTCCTGTCGTTTCGTCACAACGATAGTCAGCCGCCGAACCACTGCGGTGAGTTAGTTATTATGTTTTTTTTTTTTTTTTTTTTTTAATGTGTGGTGGGTGCTTAGTTATGTTAAAAATATAATGCATCGTTTGAACCATTTTTGTTTGTTCTATTTAGGTATCAGTAACCAAATCATTTTGTTGAAATGTAATTACTTATTTATCTTCATTATTTACTACTTCTTTACGGCAAGACAGAGATGATTACAAAGCGTAAATATATTGTCTAAACACTATTTTTATTTAAACCCTGCTTCAAAATACACCCGATAATTTTAGCATAGAACAAACGACTAGTTCTCGTTATTTATGGGAGTAAATTTAAAAGAGGTAAGCCGCTCTATTTCTCTATATTCTATTGCCACTACAGTTGTAGAACCGCGAATTTCTCTCCTCTCAAGACACAGATCAAAAGAAGCGCAAATTGCTTGTTTGGTATGTCAATTGGTTCTATTTTCTGACAGGCATATAAATTGGTATTTTGCGTTTAAATTGAGTTCAAATACAAACCAATTTGAGAAGTACGAATGCTTTGTTACCCTCCCGTCTGCACTCACAGCCAGTGCATGCATACAAATCGCGAAAAAATATGTTGTACTTACACATTGATGAAAGTTTTTCGGTAGTAATGGAGACGTCTACAAAGTTTTAAATGAGCTCTGAAATATGGAGATTAAAACCGGTGTCGTACGAAAATGTGAAAAACTTTTCCACAACAAACTTGAAAAATAGGTCCTCCATGCGTTTAGTTTTGGGGAGGACGCTCACTTATCAGGAATTGACGAGTCTATAAATATACATAATTAAGCAGTTTTCTAATCATAATAATAATACGAAGAATAATTTGCAATAACTACAACTATATTCTTTCATATTATAACGTGTGCTAATTTTTTTATTTTAACAACTGTATCATGTTTTTGCAGCTGTAATTGTATATTTGAATTGGCAGACTTGGAATAGTGATAAGCGATGGTATTCAATCAGGTCGCATGTGTGTACATAGTTATATCGAAACGTTCAATTGTATGTTGTTCCCCACTGCTCATTGGAATTTTTTTCTATTGTTAACTACTATTTATGTCGACTACCTACGTATTCGCGTATATTTTTAAAAACACTAAATCAAGTATAGATTGTCATGTCATTATCAGTGGTAAACATCATAAAATCAATGTAAAACAATAAGTGTGTTTTATTTTATTAATTTTACAAAATGTTTCACTAAGAGTTATCGATAATTTCGTTTAATTATCTGAAACTAAAATTAGTTTGGCAGCTCAACTGTTATGCGATATATATGCTAGCGAGATTTAACAAAAGAAAGCAGGTTTAGTTTTCGGAGTAAAACCGATGATGCCTGGTAGGCCGAAACTACATTTCGAGTATAATAAGCCCCTCTGAAGACCATTAGATTATTCTTTTAATAATACATCCTCGCACATTCTATAAGTTCACTTCTTGGATATAAGTTCCACAACCATCTCACATAAAAAATCTACGAAGAAAAAAATATGAGATATCAACAAAACATTTAACAACTTTGAATATAAACTGAAAAAAGAAAGGAAGTACGACAAGAAAGGTTTTTGAAGATAGCGATTCCACTTTAGAAAGTGAACTGTGCCATGACAAAAACTGGATAATCTAGAAATGGCCTGTATGTGGTATGTGGCGATGATGAAAACAACGAATTTATGGTACCAGTGTTCTGCACACCAAAAATCTACATTGGAGGAAGACTATATTTCCGACTTGTGTATACATCATAGACTATTTATTACATTCTTGTCTATACCCTCACGTTTTTAAATATTTTGTTAAGCGCGATATGTCAGGATACTCCTTCAGATTGTAAAGCTTAATCTAGAACTAAATTTCCAGGTTGCTGGTGGTCTTGTGTAAATAAATATTGTAGTAACGTTTAACTTTAGGTCGTTACAGATAATAATGTGTAAAGGAAGGCGGAAAATATGGTCATTTATTCCTGATTGTTTGTCTATGTGTACGACTATTCAAAAAAATCAAAATTGTGAGTTGTGAAAGACTTTCTATACATTATTATTATTAAAGTTGCTTCGATTAATTTGCTACATTGGCACTGATTGACAAGTAATAGCATGTCAACCAGTAAGAATGCCGCCCATCAGACATTTTTGCAGATATCTACAGCAGCCCTCCTCTTGCTGTATATATTACATAGGATAGAGTGCGTGTCAGCTCTTGTTGGCAATTAATTAAAAATAATTACCTTCCATATTTACATTAATTTTTGAAGAATAACGTTATTGTTCTCTACTTCAGGTACAAACAAACACCAGTTATAGTTATCGCTGAGACTTCTACCTTACATCTCTACTTCAAAAATACAATAATGCATATATATTACTTCATATTTGCGTTAACGCCCGTGGGATATTCACATTTCCCCATACACGCTCCAACCAAAATATCCACATATGCTCTTGGAATCGCAAATAGCTCTCGTTCTTGTTAGCTTTGCAGTTGTTTATATTGTTGTTCATTTGTTTTGTCACGTGGGAAACATGATTCGTTACAGAGGAAGTTTAAAGTTGCCCGTTTCTCCTTTCCTTCAAACATAGCCGGAAATACTCTTCTGTTCTTTCTATTTTTTTTCTCCGATTCTTCTCAACGATCGTAACAGTACGATGGATCGATAGTTGTACAGGTCCGGTGGACTAACAACCATCAGACCTTATCGTACTGTGTTTGTTCTGCTGATGAAGTTTTCGTGTTTCGTTTGTTCAACTGGTAGGTAGTGTATCAGAGGAATGAACTAGAGAGGTATCCGTTTTAGTAAATTCGTTTGCGTTCAGGTTTCTGAGCTCCGGCACGTTTGTTAACTTCGTTTTTACGTTCAACGTCTTATGTGTCTTCCTTGATAATCGCTCGCTTGAAAGTTTCTCTAGTTTTACGACACGTATATGTTATTAAGTTACTCGGTGTGCGAACGAGTTCGCATTGAAAATCGGATAGCCTCAGCTGGAGACATTTTTATTTGTCAATAGAATTTTCATCGAGTAAATGAATTTTTTTTTGCGGTAGTGAAGTTCAATCTAATCAAGTCGTGTAGAGTGTCGTATACTTTCATTTCGATGGGATGGAATTAACCTAATGAGACGTCGAATCTGCTAAATGAATCTGTGTGAATCAATTTAATTTGATGTAAATGCATGAGCTACAAAATAGGAAATCCTATTTTCTCGCCAAGGTATGGACGGCAGGAAGTAAGTAAATGTACGTCTTCAAAATCTTATTTAATATAATGATTGATTAAATTATGTACCCTTTAAATTGTCGGTTCTATATACCTCTAAATGATTAATTTGCTATAATTGATAAAGGTTGCACACTTTTCTTTTTTCTGAAGCTCCACTTATTGGTCAATATAACGATGGATCAGCTCCAAGAAGCTGTTCACAAAAATACATTTCTCAAATGGGACATCTGTATATTTTTTTATAAAATTTTATAGAAAACTATATTTTGAACAAAAAAATATTTTTACATTACTACTGCCAACCTGAAAGTACGCATAGAACTACTCTTCTTTCGGATAATTGCCAAAGTAATGTGGAAGTAGGCAATCAATAAATAGTTTTTTTGTGATTATCTATTCATCATTAGTAAATTATTGCTTTGAAGAACGCTTCACACTAGGATAAATTGGGGCAAAAATATTCGTTTTAAACACAATTAAATGTTAAACCTTTGATTGATATTATTGACCAGAAATACTTTAATTAGTTTGGTTATATATAGTCTAATTTAATGTAATTTTGTTTCAGGTACGTACTCCACACTCAAGTTGTAGTTCAAGTCTAAGTCTGGTAAGCGCATTGTGATAATTTTTCCAATGCTCCATATATTTTGAGCAAAAATGTTCTGACACGATAACAATATTTATTAGTCAGACAAGTGTTGTATGCTCCATACTGGTGGCAAATGGTTGCTTTAAAACAATTATTGTTTGTAACACTCTTGAAGCTATTCTCATTACTGATTAAAAACACTACTTTGCTGCGAAGCACTGACACCCTAATTTTGCAATATATTACAGGCATGGTTGTATAGGAAGTTTTTTTTGTACTTCTCTATGGTACATAGAAATATTATCATTGGTTTTAAATCTATACGTATTCGAACTGACTGATTTACAGTATAATAATAGCGAAATATGGTCCATTGCCCGAAAAAACTTGTTAATAGGACAAACTGTGGACATAGTAAGCACCATACCTAGGAGGAGTGATACGATATTGTATGCACATCAAAATGTGCACAAAATTTACTGCAAAATTGATATAGATATTGTAAGACGGTAAGAACCCTCGAAGTGGCGTCATCGTGGGAGCAAATTATAATACAATTTCTGTTGATCTTCATGACACTAGGTGACATTCGGGAGCAACGGAATTGAATTTACTTGATCTTATTAAGGTGTAGTTTTACCTCATCGATCTAACACGTGAAATTATTTCATTCAACAAAACTTCATTCGCATCGATCTGTTTTGTATTACTATCGCAAACGAATTCCGAGCAGCCATAAATTATGATCTTAGGCTTACCACATTCCCTTTTTATAACCTGGATCAGTCTTCCTAACACAATTGGTGAGAGTGTACATGATGTAATTAATTAGTGACAAGACGAGTTGAGCGCCTCTACGACGTACTGTAATGAAATAATAGCTGCTTGCAATACTATTGGCTCATTTCCAAGTTTAACAGATGACGAGTAGGACCAAAACAAACCAGATGTGTTGTAGTAGTAGTATTCAAGATTGTAAAAAGGAAACTGCAAAATTTAATTCAAGAGTTATTCATAATGATTTTGTTACAAATATATCCAGTTCTCAAAATATGAGAAGGTAGCATATATGCATCAGTTGTACCCGAATAGCAAGTTTATTTTCCATCATTCACGAAACCCGTTAGTTAGAAAGTTTACGGAATCTACTTTTAGTACAATTCTGAAATTTTGACAGTTCAATTTGGGGTATAGGTTCTACTGTTTTAGCATATTTTCAACGAAATACGACTTCCGGTTATACCGGAAGCAAATAGCAACTTTGTTATTTTAAATACAATATTGCAAATACTTTGTTTTAGGGTTTCCTATATCTAAATTCAACTGTTTCGAAGATATTTACAATTTTCCTTAAAATTTTGCTATTGCGTCATCTTCAAAAAAAAATTAATATTGTAAAGCCCTTTGCAGCGTAAGATACCAAACTTCTCCAAACGAAAGTAAAGGGTCATAGATACTGACAACTGTCATAACTTTCAACGAAATTTATACAGGCTGTGTAAAAATTAGCAACCAATTCAGATATCTTCAAACATTAAACATTCTTTTTTTCTAATAACAAAGTTGCTATTTACTTCCGGTATAATCCGAAGTCAGATTTCGTTGAAAATATTTTAAAACAGTAAAACCTATACCACAAATTGAACTGTCAAAATTTCAAAATTGTACTAACTAATACTACTAATCAGTAGATTCCGTAAACTTTCTAACTAACGGGTTTCGTGAAGGACCCTGTATAGATCAGCATAATACAATGGCAATATATAATAAAATGATATTTAGAATTGTTTCTATCCACCACCTAATAAACTGAGGGACTCCGGTTACAAATACACACAAATATTTGACTAAATCTTAGAAATATGAATGTAAAATTATATCCCAAAGAGCTGTATTAAAACATTTTCAGTCAATCGTAAATAGATTCGTATAGTGTTGCAAATTACATGTCGGAAGCTATTAGTTCCTTCACAAATAAAAATCATTGATGGTAAATAGCCAATGATAAACTTCTTGACATTAGAGTACACTTCCTGGGATATTAGTGGCACTTCACGGTTACGAAGTGATTAATGTCCGATGGGAAATAACATGGCTTCACTCTAACTGTATAGAGAACTCAGTCGGAATTCGTACTTAACATCAAATTGCCCGGAACTCATAGAAGCAATGTGAGAGAGAACTGCAAGTACTAATTATCTGCATGTGAAATATTGGGTCGAGTGTGATAGAGTGGTTTTCATATAAACTAGCCAGGAGGTGTGCAACACAATAAATTAAGTACCATACCGACCAACGGAGTGCATAGAATAGTTCATCCGATATAATACAATGGAATGCGGTATTGAATTACGTATCGTGGTGTGTTAGTAAATTAAGATTGCAGTTCTTAAAATCGCTTGCTGTGCTGTAATTCAATTCCATAAATATCGGAATTACCATCGTAACAAAACATCAGATACGTTATGCGGATCGTACTTATCTTCCTCATTTCAGAAACAATTGATGTTCTTACTCGTGATTATTTTCTTTAATGGGGTGTGAAACTGTAAATACGTCTATGTTGTTGAAAGTCGTCTTAATCGATTTAGTTTACAGTTTATGTAATTATGTTTAACTATGCTTATCCTAAGATATTTTTGCTACAGTAAAATGTTTGGTTACCTAGCGGTTATTCATACCGGTAATTACAAATTCCGACATCTATGTGTAGGGATAGACAGGGGTTTTTTTATTGAATTTTTTTCTTTCATTACTAACAGCTTGACATTCAGTAATCAACTTTAATAAATTATTACTTATTATTTCTAGTTTGTATTTTCACTAACGTCAACGACTATCAAGTAATGTCAGCTGTTGTTGTATCGTGTTTCATAGTATCCCTATCAGATTAAGGCCTCAACTGCATTTATGTTACTAATATAACAGTATCGAGGAATAAAATCAAGTGGTTGTAATAAGAAAAAGTTTTATTTAGAAATAAACCATTTGTATGGACATATCATAGTTGTACATATTTTCTCTCTTTAAGAAATCATTTCTAATGCAAATATGTGCCACCAAGTATGCTTTTGTTTGATTTTATTCGTTAAGAAATTATAAAGGTTATATACAACATATACAACAAAACACAACTTACACACACTAAACTACACCGCAAGAGTTGCAGTGATAGCCAGACAAGTAATACAGCTTACGGAGTCACTGCAACTAAGCACCCACCACACATTAAAAAAAAATACAGATCCTACAGGAAGGTACTGAGAATGTTATTTGGCACCCACCGTCTTTCACAACTGGTCGAACTACTGGAGTTGCCCTGTAGGGTCGGTTTACATGGATTTCTATGTTAGAAAGAATTTATTCGTAACATGAGCAGCAGTAGCGTTGGTATTAAATCTCTTTAATTTAATTCAAATAATTAATCAATTTTAGATTAGAATAATTTTTATATACAGGGTGTACCAATTATCTGAATTCGGTCTATAATATCTTACCTATTAGTTTAATTAAAAAATGTTTTAAGTAAAAGTTGTTCGGGATCAACTGCTCTATATCGTAAAATTATTTTAGTATATACAGGGTGTTTAGTTTTGGCTGAGCGTTATAAAATTTTCTTTTTTTAAATGGAACAACCTATATATTATGACATTTTCAGATTCCCCGTTGTAAATTAAGATAGTTTTGTCTGACAAACCTAGTACTATAAATTAACCGTTTCCGAGATATTTCAATTTTAAGAGGAAAAAGATCATTTTCATGGTAGTCTTTGAAAATTAATTCCCTCTGTACTAATATTTGTTTTGCAACGATTCTTTGGCATAATTATGACATTACCTTAAGTTAAACTATCCATGCCAAATATCTTCACTATAGCATACAGGGTGTTTCGAAATTGAAAATTAATCACTGCATTTTTAATACGGTAAAACTATTTTTTTTCAAATGGAACACCCTGTATATTTTTATGCCGTGCTGTAAGTTCCCTTTCAATCGCTTATAATATTACCTATAGCTAAAGTTAATACTTATTGAGATATAGGTAATTTACTATAAAATACATAAACATTTATTGATATTGGTAAGATGAAGTCAACAGTGCTGTGCCAACTCTACCAATAGGTAGATATAAAACTATGTCTACTTTAATAAAAACAGAAATAGAAAAATTATTAAGTACAAACAAAATTTTTACCAAAAATAAGGGTTGTAAATATGAATATCTATTATAAACATAAGTATAGAAGGGTTATAAAATGTCTTCGAAATGGCCACCTTCATTGTTTATACACAGCTCTAACCGCTACCGAAATGACAATTTAACACGTAAAAGTGTTTCCAGATTTTCTTGTCGAAAAGCGGCGATAATTCTTTCTTTGCTGCAAAACAAATATTAGTACAGACGGAATTAATTTTCAAAGACTACCATGAAAATGATCTTTTTCCTCTTAAAATTGAAATATCTCGGAAACGGTTAATTTTTAGTACTAGGTTTGTCAGTCAAAACTATCTTAATTTACAACGGGGAATCTGAAAATGTCATAATATATAGGTTGTTCCATTTAAAAAAAGAAAATTTTTTAACGCTCAGCCAAAACTGAACACCCTGTATACACTAAAATAACTTTACGATATAGAGCAGTTGATCCCGAACAACTTTTACTTAACACATTTTTTAATTAAACTAATAGCTAAGATATAATAGACCGAATTCAGATAATTGGCACACCCTGTATAAACACATTTCTCTGGCACAAAAAGATATTTTTCTTAATGTATCTATTTGAGCTGATAAAAACAATTTAAAAGAAATTTATTTTCCTTTAATTCAAGACCTTTTTTGCATTATGATGTTGACAGTCTATTAATAAGAGCTACTTTTTCTAGCAATTTTGTATATCTATAGGCTGGTAAAAATTATAAATACACCAAGCATATCTTACAATAGGATAGACAGTAGTTTTGCATGTATTTTGGGCAGAATTCATGTGAAATATATCCAGCGGATTTTTACCTTTACCCAAATCAGGTTCTGGTTTCTTACAGGCTTATGAGCATATACATATTGTGATAGTCCTCAATTGGCACTGTATACTGTGGGCACAAATCTATTCTAATACTACTAAAATTCTATGAGAAAGCATTTCATTCATCATGATATGTATTAAGATGTACCTAATAAAATAAATAGAAAGAGAGCCAAAATTACGGAGATTATTCTCCAAAATTTGACCACCACACCAATTGCTGCTTAGTTTCTATTAATAATTGCACTAACGATCTGCAAAAAAATCCGCTACTATAGACTTTTTATTTTGTAAGATATGAGTAATTGATTTACCAGTTATTTTGGCAAGGGCTTTGTAAATGACATACTACATGTAAATGAAGTTACTGTAAGGTGAAAAATAATTTATCTATGATTATTCACCTTTTTGTTAAACATTTCCAAGAAAAAATTGAATAACAGTTTAGCACGTTGACATATCGGAAACAAAAGAAAATTCATTGATTTTACATTTTATGTCAGAAAAAAAGAACAAAGAACTTTCTGCCGACGCTGAAATAATACCAACACGACGCCCCCTGTTTTGTAGATAAATTGTGTTTAGTAAAAGGAGAACGCCATTATCTACTTTCGGTGAGAGAAAACTGTGTGTATGGGTATTTTGCCTGTATGCTCCTTGCATACTTTATCTGCGTACGCGAACACACGTTTTACACATTTTACGACGGAAATTGGGAACCCTCCCCCGTCGTTAGAACGTTAGAAGACGACCTCGGAACGTGACTGGTAACCAAAACAGGAACGTCAGTGCATCCGCACGCCATCGCCATCGTCTAGATGTTGTTAGTACGATCCGTCTGCGAAATTTCATCGAGATATGTACCATCATGGACGATGTAATGTAAACCACTTGTTTTAAATTAGAAGGCTATTGCAGTTTGAGGTCTTGTAAGGAAATAAGATGTTTTGAGAGCGTATTACTCGCTCTAAATTTGCGAAGCGCCAAGTAAATGAAATCTGTTATTGTTTTATGAAAGTATGATAAACGCAAAATACAATTTATATCTGTAGCACTGTAAGCTTGTTGATTTCTTTTATTACCTCACTATGAATTTACCACGCTTCTAATGTTGTAACAAGGTCTGCAAAATTGATAGATAGTAAACGGGGTTGATGTGTTAGCGTATGTACGTTTCCATTCATGTAACTATTCATTAATATTTAATTATTAGAGAATTATGCATCATTGTTTTTTAAATGTTCAAACAAAATTCATACGTCGTTCAGATTATATTGGCCATTATCGTACAACTTCACCGTTGAATTTCATAGATATGTACCGGGCGTCTTCTATAAATTTCGACGATACTGTGGCGCCGTAATGAACGACGATTACCAGGTATAAACGCGACGTAATCCGGAGGTCTATCCGAATTTTTTTACAGCACAGTAAACCAAAATTTTTACGAAGGAAAGGCTAATATGCGGAAAACTAAGGAGCAGAGAGAAAAAGTGGATTTAAAGTTCACCGCAGTAAACGCCCGGTTTTATAACGAAGGGTACGGAAATAAACGTTAGAAACCTTACGCCTACATACATGCGTACATGTGCTCTCCAACTTCATTTAATGAACGTTTATGGCAGTTTTTATCGGTTATAACATATTCTGTTTAGGTTTACTGTTCACTGATAAAATTAAGATCCATAATTTCTTATTTATTTCCTATGCGGAAATGTAATAAAATGGAAAGAGGGAAATTTAATAAAACGGTCATTACAAGGAGTATATTCGGTAGTAAAAAATATTTAAGGTTTTTAGATATCGTCCTATCTTCTGGATGTAGTGCCTTTCCCTTTCAATTTCTTTCTGCTTTTTTAATCATACTTCCTTTTTACTGCAAATTTTATACTACACTGAAGAGCTTTTTTATTCAAAGCTGCAATCAAAGAACACCAATCAATTCAAATAAAATAAAAGTAATTTGTTTCTTTACAATACCTATATTTAACATTAACCACGGACAAAATTAACCTTCACGGCACCTTGTTAATTGATACAACTGAAAAACTATTATCGCTAGAGTTTACAAGAAAGGTCTGATTAGTCTTTTTATATTTTGTACCACTAACGTGAAGAAATCGACGTCACGAAGATCAGCTTCTGTTTTTGCAGATTCAGGTTTATTGGCACAAAATATCAAGAAAAATCTAAGATTTTTTCTTTCATCTGCGTGGTCGGGTCGACCCCGGAGGGTAGGTCTACCAAAAAGGCGTATTGTGCCCCCATCCGAGATTTTTAATAAAGTATGATGTTTTCTACAAAAAATGTCTCTTGGAGTACTAAGTGTTATAGATTTCGAGCTGTACCTGTTTAATCACAGAAAAAATAATGCAAAATTAACAGTTGTCACACCTTTCTAATTCGTACAACTGAACAGCTATCAGAAGAGTGCTGTCGGAGATTTCTTTGTGACAAATATCATGTTCTATAAACAAATTCTTCTAAAAATAATTTAGAACCTGAATAATACATGTGATAGAGTTTTGTAAAGAGAAGTTTTGTAGTGTTATCAATCTGGCTGTCGTCAGTTTATTGTTGCTCTGGTGGTAGTGGTGATGGTGGCAGATTAAGATCTCGATAGCCAAGTGTTATTATATAGGTAGTAATATTATTAACGTGAAATGTAAATGTAATGAAAGTACAAACTGAACTATCTGCAACCTGGTATGGAATGTGATAACGGATCAGCAAGCTAATATTTGGATTTGTGATGACAGATAGTTACTATAAAGTGGTTGGTGTTGGACTATTGATGCAAAGATATTCAGCTCTAATAAGAATTATATGTTAAAAGTAGCTTATGTAGGTGCGATAGTAACCGTTTCAGAATTTTGTGTGAATTTCGTGCTGTTCCATTTACAGCACGAGCTTCAGTTGAATCAATAAACTAGAAATACGAGTACATTCAGTATCGCTTCTTCTTCAAAATAGAAAAACCTTTATTGCCATTTGCAGCGACAGTTCTAGTGTGAAGTCCGTGTTATTTTTAACTTGTGGTGAATTATAAAATGTAATTGTCTAGGCCATGTAATTTATAATTAAATCATCTTAACTGAATTAAAAAGTAAACTATTACTTAGTTAACTAAACTGGTTTAGGTTACTTTTGTCGGTGTAACAGTTTTGAGGAAGGTGCAATAGAATTCAGAAAACAATAACATAGGCAGTAAACTGTTTGATCTTTAAATAATCCCAAATTATCTCGAAATCTACAAAAAAAAATAATTTACCGACCAGAGAAATTTCTGTCATCGATGCACCTATCGATGCAACCTGTTTTTTGTTGTTTTCTTCGTAATAAGTACTAACTTGTACCAATTTATTGAACACCGTTAATTATTATTTAAATGCATAGAAACTGTTGAGTTGAGTTCTTTTCTGCAATTTTGATTACAACATTGTTCGTAAAACTTTTACCTAAGTTTTCTAGCTTAGATTTTCTTCGGCAGATGACTGAAGCAAAAATTTTTCACTGAACTGTTTTTTTTTGTTTACCATTTTAGCGAGTTCTCGATTTTTAAACTTTGATATTGCTCACCTATAATAATCTACCTGGCAATCGATTGTGTCGATATACCATTTAGAAGCAAATAGTTATGCGTGAAGATGAAACTTCACATAAAAATTACTATGCAGCATATTTTGAGACTGTTGATAAAAATCATAGAAGAGAATGGGGTAGGCAGTCGTAGGAAGTGGCAAGGTGTGGAGTAGTTAGTTGTTGCTTGGTTAAGGTGATTGTCAGTAGACGATACATAGTGGCTAGTCATTTATTTCCACAGTTTATGGAGGAGTCTAAACTAAAATTTTCGCTACTGTAATCATGAAAGAAGAAGGAATAAGAATGGTGAATGCTTCCTTCTCTGTCAACAATATGAAATTACTGATTGTGTATATTCATCTGATTTATAACTCTATAATCTTGATTTATTCTCAGACATCAAAAATAAGCTGCAAAACTATTATCACATAGGATGGTTTGCATACAAAAAGAGTAAATAATACTAATTATTGGTGCACACATTATAATAATGTTTCATTATTGGAAATATGTTTATTATTAACCGAGAAAATGGAGGGAACTATCTTTAGGTCTATAAGAAGCATCGCAAAACAAGTACAGATGCCCATTCCTTCAGCATAAGCCAAAACAGCACATTCAATGTTGTTGTCAAGTAGTTTAACATCAAACATTAATAATTATTTACGTTAGAAAGTGATATTTAAAGAGGTTAATGTGATCTGCCTCTCTTATAAACGATAAACATAGCAATTATTACTTTAATTCTGAAATTTATTGCTGCACAACCTGTCTTGTAGCACCTTTTTAATGCGTTTGATATTAACATCGTATTACACATTTAGGTAGGGTACCTGTACAACTCACACACACTGGCATTAATCAAATCAAGGAGATCACGCAAAGTTATGTTGACCCCTGAAAACACAAAATGCGTGACCACTATTATCCAATCTCACCATTTTAATTATATAGACTCTACTGGATGTAGTTACAATGTTCAAATTATAGAATACCCTATTTATTCTTGTAAGTTGGTAAATATTAAGAATTATAGCATCGCGTGACTAGCACAAAAAATATTGTTTATGTCCAGAAAATTAGTAGTTTCGAGAAAAAGGTGTATTCATATTCTACAATTTTAAATTTTTTAGATACATACTTATGTTATACCTGCACGGTTTTATTCGCGGAATCATAATGCTGATGCAGTAGAATAAGGTTTTTATTAAAATATGGCGGAAAATATTATTTATAATACTGTGCTTGTTATATGAAAATTCACCACGCCTGGAGTCATTATGCATACAGTATTAGATTCTAAGGCGTGTGTAACGGTAGGTTTCACGTAATATATATAAGGATACGGATGTAATAACGTTAACTGTGCATTGTTCATTTTGGTGGAGGTGCCGCTGCTTGAAACTTTGGAACGCCTCGTAATAGTTCCTAGAAAAGACGTCAAAATGCAGTTTCCTTCCTGGAAGTGCACTTTGATATGACTTTATTAAAGCGGATGAATGTACGAGACGGATCACTGGAATGTCTCTATATCCTCTCTCTTGCAGTCCATTTTAGTTTCCCGCTTCGTTGACCCACCTAAAATAGATAAAATTTTTGTAGACTATTACGTGGATTATACTCAGACGATATTATTTGAGAATTTAGAGGAATCACATTGAAGCTCTTTTCTCTCCTCTATGGTCTAGAATAATTCTTTCTGTCCGAAAGTAATATTTGATACTGTTAATACTTTTTAGAAATTATTTTCAGCTTACTTATTTTTATTGTTTTTTCCTAAGATTTTGTTTGAGAAATAAACGATTCCCATCTAATTTGTTCTTGGAGCTTCCTTAACGCGTTAATTCGTATGTATGCTGCCTCCATGCAGGTTAAATCAAACCAAGCACTTTGTAGCAATAATTGCAATAGCTTCTCAGTATTCCACCTAACCTAATAGACTATATAATAGTCGTTACAAAAGGATGATATCTGTTTCTGACTATACAAAAGCATCATTTGAATTACAAGAAAATTACTTTTTAGAGAAACGGTACCACCCTCTAGGCTATAACAGGAAAGGTTATTTCTTGCTATGGCAGGAAAAAATGGAATAGGAGGGCAATCTTTGTAGCATTGTGTAGGACGTATTTGTGCTGGGGTATGTTTCGCATAAAATAATTGTACATATACATACCTTTGTACGTTTCTCTTATATCTCTCGACTAATCGAAATAATAGTCTAAATTATTTTTTTATATACAATTTAGTAGCAGTAATATACATATACATATGTATAATATATTATAAACTGTAATATTTCCATATACAGTCAGCTGTATATAAGTCAATACATGTTAGAGGTTACATTGGAATTTTAGGCAGATTTTTATATAAAAATTTATATTGAAGCTTATAATAACAGTTAATATATGTATGTATATTTAGACATTTTATTTCTTATTAATTTTTGTTTTGTCATTAAGAATGCCGTACACTTGGAGTATTTTTATTTCTTTGACTTAGTAGGGTGATTCCTTCAATTATACCTTCCCTATTACATGCATTTTTTGATTTATATCAGTTGCAGTTTGCTAGATATTAAAAAAATTCTGAAAACAGTGTAAGGATTTGCTTTTATAGCTGCTGCTCTTTCCTTGTAGGTTATGTATATGCATAGTTTTAACCTGTTTGTTTATAGCCTTGTGGACCTTTTAGTAAGATAAATCTAAGCTCTGTGCCCGTAGTTTTATTTGCCTAATTAAGTGCATTAGGCATTCTGTCATATGTTTATGTGACATAATTTTGTAATGCTTCATTCAACTGAAATACTGTTTGGAATACTGTTTCTCATATATAACCATTAGAAATGTTTCTGCTGACAACACTTAAAGAGAAAAATGTTCAGGAAAGCTAGAAGATTGGATTGGGAACTCACTTCGCGAAAACGAATACTGTACTCTGCTAATGAAAAAGAGGGGACTTTATTCTTAGTCTATGTTGATAGCCGTGCAAAACGTATTAAATTCTCTCATTATCATCTGCTTTGTAAATTAGATAAACATTTCACTTCATACCTTCTAGCATAAGAAAATTGTTTCTAACAAGAAGATAAAAGAAAGGGTCAATTATTAGGATAGCACAGGATACGTCTTTTGTCGTATATATTTTCAGTTATATCACGAAAATATATAGTAATATAATTGCCGGTAACTAAGTTACCTGCAAAAAACATCTTGACAAAAGCCTTCGCCATTATTTCAATTAATAATTCTTAGAACAGTCTTTTTATTTTTTATCGAATTCTCAGAAAATATAAGATAAACAAGATCTCGTCGTTATATTAAGAACAATGCTACCACCCACGTATTTTATTATTTGTATTCTGTAATATGTGCCTCGTGTACTCCATGAACATTATTGTTAAGCAGTGCTTTCAAACGCAAACAAGAATTGATTGCTTTAATAGCGCCGGACAATACTATCGCTAAAGTTATCGTTATACAAGAGAAGCGGGAGATAGTCAAAAATAGAAACAGACATCGGCGAACCGGATGTTTCGCTTTTGAATCTCGTAGTCGTCATGCAGTTCATTTCCTTATCTACACTTGGTTATCTGAGTAACCTGAAGTTCAGAAACCGTAGCGTTCCATTCGAATGGATCGATATGGTTCACTTTTCTCGGTTGGCATATTCGCTAAACGAACCAATAGACTAATTTAATTAAGGCACGTTGTCAAGTTTGAATGAAGAGGAGCTTTTTTTCGATGTTTTTTTTTACTTGCTCGGTTGTTTGTTCGATGTCGTGCTTTATTACATTTACGTACTTGTTCTATACAATAATAGCGGGCTAACAATTTGGGAAGTGAGCGCTTGTCAGGGTTCTGGAGATAGATTCAATTTAGCATTCATTTCATACGATGAATACCAAATTGAATCCATATTTTTTTACATCTATATTTTTTTCACAGATTGTATGGTGTGTCAAATAAAATTGGTAAAAATAATGGAAAGCTTCCCAAACATTTTTGCAGAAAAAACAAAAAAAACCAGGCTTATTTTTAATTACCAGATTTAATATTTTTTACTATACATAAAGGCCCATATATAACATACATAAATTTCAGTTGTACTAATTTAGAGCTGCTTTCACTTTGCCACCACATAGGTCTAGTTTTTAATCGATGTTCTGCATTTTTAGTTTCAAATTTCGTGAATTCTATATTCGCTAGCATTTCCTGTTTACTATGAGTGTGACGATGGCGTACATATATGTATAAGGCATTTCATTTAAAAGGAAACAACTACTAACAAAATGGACAAATGGAATACCCCATACGTAGGTACAATGTATTAACTTTCTTTTTAATGTGTGGTGGGTGCTTAGTTGCAGTGACTCCGTAAGCTGTATCGCTTGTCTGGCTATCACTGCAACTCTCGCGGTGTAGTTTTGTGTGTGTAAGTTGTGTTCAATTGGCTTTGTGACAGCATCATATCGCCTTTTATGATGCCGCGCTGTTAATCAGTTTGCTCCCAACAGCGAATGGCAAGTCGATCCGGGATTAAGCTCTCTGAAAAAATGTCACCGTCCCTCCAGAGAATTGAACCCCGGCGCCTTTCGTCCTCCCACAACGATAGTCAGCCACTTAGCCACTGCGGCCATCGACCCATTAATAAGTAGTTTTTTTTTTAATTTTTATTTTTTTTTATTTTTATTTTTTTTTTAATTAATTAATAATGTCAGAAGTGTTACTTATACTCTAACTAAAACTATTTGACAGCAATATGAATACAAAATACAAAGAAACCGATATTTAATGTTCTAAAAAGATTCGAAGAAATGATGTCATTACTCCAAAAATACAAAATAAACTTGGAATTTATATCCGGAAAAAAAATCATGGTGTCACTGACATGACTTCGAGCGCACTATCAGCTAAGAACGAAATATACAATCAATCGAAACTTGTAAAACTTTAAAATGAACATTTACATTAAGTGTATAATGTCAGGCGATGATTGCTTCTTCCTGTACATAGTTTATTTTTGCAAGAAGTCATTACTTTAATAACTTTCTCACTGAGTAATACATAGATGCACAGGTGCAGCAACCATAAGCTGACATAATAAAATTGATTTGTGACAGTATCTGCAGTAAGATAATTGATAAAATAAAGCAGAAAAGAAATGAAAGTGTAAGAGGTACATCTCCAGAGTGGTTTATCCAATTTTAGAAGTGATTGAAGAGGTTAAACAGTGGAAGAAACGAGAAATAATTTTACATCTTATGTCAATGTATCTATTCCAATCTGTTTCAATGGGTATATTTCTTTCAAATTACAAACAAACAAAAATTGTAACTATGCTAATATAAAACTATCAAAAACTACAGTGTTTCTACTTGATTTTTTCGGACTCTCCTTTGTCTTTCAAAGAACTGAACTTCTTCCAGGACTGCACCACGGTGTTGCAATACCACGTTTCAACCTTAAGCGTTTCATAAACTTTTTCTTCTAAAATCTTCTTCTAAAAAATCATTCCACGTTTTTTTTGACAAATTTGATCTATCTGTCTTTTATCATTTATTTTTCTTTTTTCTTCTTAACTTTATGTTTTACTATATCCCAGTAATGAATAGTGTCGTATGCGTATATGCAATTTTGACAATTATATTCTAAAATCCCAGTGTTTAATACACTACTTTTATAATTAGAACAGTATGTTAAGCAATTTTCAGTCAACGCGTTGCGTCATGTAATGTATCTACTGCTAGCTTGAACAACTTCTGTATGCTAATAATTTTCTAACTTCAGTAAACAATATATTAGGTTGTCATAAAACTATTAACAGAAAAATGGAAGAGCAGAATTGCAAAAATTCTAATAAAGACAAGTTGAAAAAGATAATATATATTTATAGTATAGTATAGCCGCAGTTAAACAAATATTCCTAACAGAATATAAGCTAACCCCAATCAACGAGTATTTAACAACCATGGGAAACAGCCTCCAATGCATCACTGGAAAAACTATAACCACCCTTTATTAAGAGTGTGCAATACAATAGACAAAGACAGAAACTATTATTAAGATAAAAATATTAAAAATTACTACGACTTGCAACTTGAATGCAAAATGCTTTTCCAGTAACGTTAAAAGGAAATTAACACATAGTTCGTACATGACAATTGTAGGCGGTACAACTTACAGAAATACAGCTAAAGCACCTACCGGAATTAGAAAAGTAACCTGAATAAATCGATTTATGCAAAACAATAGAAGTTCAATAGCACCTGAAGTGACGAAGAAACGACTACACTCACACTGTTTCTGGATATGAAATTACTAATTTTTTAAACATATATGTATATACCGGTTTACTTCGAAAACGTTTTATTTCCCATTCCTTAATCATTGATTTTTGTTTTGTCAACGTTTATAGCCTTAAATTGTCCAACTGTACAGTGACGTAGATATATCGGTACAAAAATGCTTCGCTGTTCGCGCTAACACGAAATTTCTCTTTTTTTCTGTCGGTTTCGACGAATTTCAATGAAAGCGAACAGATGGTCGTTACGATTGAATTTTCTTATTTGTAGAGATCGAGCCCGGGTTGGGAATGAAAAGTCAATAATGGGTTTTTGTCGTTCTGAAAAGTACATACGTTTGCGGTTTCCATTTCCCAAACTGTGACTCTCGTATTCGTCGTATTCGTACGTACATACGAATTGTTCATGTACAGGGTCAGGGCTATTAAAGTAGAACCGGAAAGTTTTACGTTGTACAGCAAAAAAAACAGATTTGCTACTAAGGTACTCTCCGTATTAAAAATTTGCAGCGAAGACCGGACATATATCCGATATTACGCTAAAAAGAAGATAATTATATCCGAGAATAGTCGAGAGTACCCAAAATAATTCATCATTTTTTATTACCTTGGTATAGAAATTTGTTAAACATAGATTTCCAGTATTATACGATCATCGTAACAGCACTTTAATTCTTTTTAACTTGCATTGAATTGACAAGTAAACGCTTCAATCTAGCGTAAGAGCAATATTAGCGTATTAGCAATATATTACACCTCTTGTAAACGACATATTGCATAATAAGATCTCGTTTCACGCTGGAAAACTGAATTCGCGTCAACGTCTCGTAAACGTTGATGGCGCTTACTTAGTGAAAGCTATATACTTAAGTTCATATGATACTCATTAAATACATTTACTATTTCGCAGTCATATCGTAGGGTCATTTAACTAAAGACCGAGTTATATTAGCGGCCGTTATGTTACTTTTATTATCCTGCTGCAAGTGATTCAGCGACAGTTGCAGCGTACAAAATATTTGCCGGTAGAAGTAGCGAAACGAACAAAGACTTTCACCCCGCAGACGAGCCAATTGTACGACAGCGCCATTAAGAAATAAAACAAAAATAATATGATAAAGTATCCGGAATATCTCCTTAATGATACAAGAAAACGCATTACATTATCTCACTGCACTTACACCATTAAATATACGACGTATTTAGGTGCACTTCACGACTTACTGTTAGAAAACAGAACTTTGTAACACACCAACATCTATCTTAACTTTAACTTTTCCGAGTTAACTTAGTATGAAACATTTCATTTCTATAACATGCCGTGTCTTTGTTGAGCAACAGAAATGAGAAAAAGACGACAAGAGTTCATATAAGGTATTTTTTTCTGTACGACCTATGCAGTTGGCTGCGCTGGTACTCAGCAGACTTTCGATATTAATTAGTCAACTTTTACATAACGACGTTTTCCAATATACCTAATTAAGAAAGATTAAGTAATTATAGTGGCATTCAAACGATCAAAACATCATGTTAGAACGTTTCTTCGCAGACCTCTTGGAAGGAATTTAGGTCGTGGATGATACAGGAAAGGTTCCTGTGTAATGTTATAGATTTATTTGACGAAAGCTAGAGTTATGTTTGTCCAATAATATATAATAATGTGTGTTATTTTTTTATAAAATAAATCTTTAAAGTAATGATTTGCTAATGTGTACTAATTCAATCAATTACTCTTTAGTCGATAATTTGATGCCTACAACATCGGACATATGTCTCGGCCATTCTGAAAGTTTGAAACTAAGGATAAATTCAAACAAGCGGATCCCGTTCTTACTAAACCACTGCATGGAGCATCTGGATTTGTGACAAGGTGTATTATCGTGTTGAAGCACCTCTTCCAACATCGAGATGTACCGCTGTTCATTTCACTCTAGAAACACATTTCTCACGCCACATGTCCGCCACCGGACATACAACTTCAAATCATGACGCTGCCACCGTCATGTTTTACTATGGGAGTGATGCAATCAGGGCGAAATGTCTTTCGCGATATACGACAAACCAAAGCTCTACGAGTGCCAAAAATCTGTATTGGATAATTAAAGCACCCTCTTAAACTTAGTTGGTTGGTGGTTCATGTATACATTTTTATAAATTTTATACACCAACGGAAGAAAATTTGATTGTTTAAGTTATATTTGGTACACCAGACCTATAGCAAATGATTCTTAATGTGTTGTTGACTCAGCTGTGGTTTATGGCGAGCTTTGATTAACTTTTTTCACCCGTCGAACAATTCTATCACGAAGAGAAACCCCTTGCTCGACTGATGAGATCCATGGCAAATTGTTTACACGTTTAGCAGCGATTCCTTAAGGATAAACGCTTTAAATATCGATTCTGTTTCGTAGTGGTTTTGCTTCGTTTCTTACGTTTTGGTCGATTTTCATAAGAAGATCGAGTATCTGCAAATTGTTTTATAGTTAACTGTATTACATGAACATAAAAATGTTCTGCAACAGGTAGCTCCTGCCTTTTAGGCATCTTTACCTAAGAGAATTTGTATGAATACATCACAGCACACAATAAACTAAAATTATAGTAATAACGCACCGGAAACACCTTGTATGAATACAGACTAAGACTCTGAAATAAGCAATAAACTTACATTTATATAAAGAGAGGATTATAATATCGAATTGCACGTTTCAACGTCAAAAAATGTGCATTAATAAATATGTGTTGTTGTTTCACTTGAATATTTCCAACCCGGTAACGTATAACGAAACTTTCCTTCTAGATATCTTTTCCGAGCTTCGGATACCGAGCGAAAATGAAGCGCTATTTATTTTCATTTTGACCAAAGTAATTGTAAAACAAGAAAGAAAACACAGTTTTACACAGTTTAATAACCGAAAAACGTTATTTTATTAAATAATTATACACCACCCTGTGTTGGCAATATTACATACTACTTTTACATGTAAAATACATTCCTGTGTGTAATTCGATATTAGTACGTGATAAAATAGAATCTGGTTATGCCACAACGATTTTACGATTAAAATTGTTGTGGGTTAGTTAGCGTTCTAAAATTAATAATATGTATCAAATTTAATTTTCGCAATTTGCAATGCTACTATCACTATTACTACTTAAGTGTCTGGCCGGCCCCAGTGCCGCTACCGTATGCGGAAACGGTACAGCCAGTGACGCCAGCTGTCCGCTGACCCCCACCCTTCCTCTTCCCTTTCCTTTCTGTTCCCAGGTACAGATCGGCAAGCGTTGCGGCGACTCCGGGAGTGTCTACGAACCGACTGGTCTTCTCATCCGGCTGGGGAGTAGGCTGATGTGAGCTTGCTCTGCCGACGAGGATCCGCGACGCATTGTGAGGAACCAGCCACTTCGGGCCCTGATCAGGTAGTGTATGGTGGATGCAAGATGTCGGAATCTGCATTGCCCCGGGCGAGTTCCAGTCCGTCCGTGTATTCCGGGATTGGTGAAGCGTAGGTCAGGCCTCAGGGAACTGGGGTAGGATCCGGAGGATCTGAGGGTACACCCGTTCTTGACTATTGCGGCCCGCCCCTCCATACACGAAGCGCTGGCGAACAACTCATCATGGCAACATCATCAAATCTACAGAGAACACCGAAGAACAACGTCGAAGAAAGCCCCAATGGTGGATTCAGAACACCAACGGCGCAGCACGTTAGGTCGCCAGTTACCATAGATCTGACGACATTTAACATTGTGCAACCAGTAGAGAACTGCGACGACACCGCACTGATTTCCGAGTTTCGGCGTCGCGAAGAGGAGCAACTGCAGAAATGCATAAGCGTGATTAAGACGATGAAGACGGCTATCGGCAGGCAGAAGAACGTCTCCATGGACGTTAAGAACGGCCTAAAGGAGCTAGAAGAAGCAGTGGATATGATCTCCAACTGCAGGAACAGATGGAAGAAAGCCGAACTACAAGCAAGAGAGCGCGCGCAAAAGGCTCCAGCACCTACAACAGAGACGCAAGCTACTTCTGCTACGGTCAACGACAACGTAGAGAAGAAGAAAACGCATCCTTCTGAGAATGTATGGATGAAGGATCGGGCTGGCAGAAGAAAACAAGCCCAAGAAGAAAAGAAGGCGGCTGCAAAAGCTTCTGGCAGCAAACAGCAGCAGAAGACAGTTAGCGGTCAGAGCAAGGACGACGGTATTGACAGAAAAAAGCAGAAGAAGAACAAACAGAAGAATCGAAACACGGAGCCTCGACTAGATGCGCTTCTTGTAAAACCCGCGCAAGGAAAGTCGTACGCCGAAGTACTGCGAGAACTACGCAGCAACGCGAAACCGGAAGAGACGGGTACCGAGATTAAAGCGGTCCGCAAAACACCTGCGGGAGATATGCTGCTGGAACTAGGACCCAGCACCAAGGATACTGCAGGTTTCAGCAGCGCGCTGAAGAAGATCCTGGGCGAGAGGGCTAACATTAGCACTCTAGAGCCCAAAGAGACTTTGGAATTCAGAGATCTAGACTGCTTGACGACAACGGAGGAAGTCTGCGCAGCAGTCAAAGCAAAGCTAGGAGTCAGTGAAGCCGACGTGAAGATCAGCCTCACCAACGCGAACAGCAGAGGGCTGAGAATGGCTATCTTCCAGCTGAGTCAGCGTCAAGCCCTTAAGCTGCTGGAAACACCGAGAATAAAGATCGGCTGGATAAACAGCAGAATTAGACGCAGGGTAGAAGTCGTCAGGTGTTTCCGCTGCTTCGGCTACGGACATCGACAGGCTTCTTGTCCGGGACCAGACAGAAGAACACAAGGCCTTTGCATCAACTGCGGAGAAAAAGGCCACCAACGGAAGGAATGCAAGAACAAAGCAAAATGCTTCCTCTGCACGGGAGACACCGTGACACGCAGCCATGTCCCTGGTTCCGGCGCATGTCCCTCCTTCAGAAGGGCATTAGATCAGGCAAAGAAGAGCCAATGATCAGAATCCTACAAGGCAACATGCACCGAAGCAGAACAGCGAACGATCTACTCATCCAACTACAACTGGACACCGGAGTAGATCTGCTGCTTATCAGTGAACAATACCGGGATAAGGAATGCACCGGGTGGTACAGGGACACACTCGGCACTGCAGCTATATGGATCCCGGACACGAACAGCGTCATCGTCGACAACCACGGAGCACGAAACGGATACGTGTGGGTAAAGAGCGGCACCATCACCTACGTGAGCTGTTATCTCACACCCAACGAGCCGATAGCGGACTTTCAGGGCAAGCTCGACAACCTGGAAGACGACCTTCGAGAAATGGCAGGGTCCATTATTCTAGGAGGAGACGTGAACGCCAAAGCCGTGGAGTGGGGTATGGAATACACCGATTCGCGAGGGAGGTGTATACTGGACATGGCGGCCAGACTCGGACTCAGCGTGGTAAGTGTCGGAGACACCACCACGTTCAGAAGACCAGGCTACGGAGAGACGATACCGGACATCACATTGGCCTCGGAGGACATTGTGCGGGACATCGTGGACTGGCGAGTCATGGAGGACTACACCGGAAGTGACCACCAGTACATAAGCTACAACGTGACGAGGCAGCAGCCGATCAGGCGAAATCCTGCTCCGCTCGGTCCTCGATGGAACGTAGCGAAGCTGGATGAAGACGCCCTGGCTCATGCAATCGCTCGAGGAAAGGATGCCGTCATGGAATGTTCCGGTTCGGCGGAGACAATTGCGGACGCGACCATGGCCCTCATACGGCGCGCCTGCGACGCCTCTATGCCGCGGAAAAGGAAACACAACAGAAGATCTGCGTATTGGTGGAACGACGAGATCGCGACCCTCCGGAAACAATGCTTACAGCTTAGGCGGAGAATAACCAGAGTGAGACGACGAGATCCGAACGCGGCAGAACTAGAGTCCGAGGACTTTAGGAACGCCAAGAGAGATCTCAAGAACGCCATCTACAGGAGCAAGAAACTTAAGTGGGAGGAGCTGCGGCAGGACGTTGACAACGACCCATGGGGCCTTGGGTACAAGATCGTCATGCAGAAGCTTTCGACGAAGACGGCGAATCCAGTCCTCGAACGAGATCGGATGCGGAACATTGTCGACACGTTGTTCCCTACCCATCCGGAGAGAACTGCGGAAATGGAGGACGAACTATTGAACGACATCCCGCTTTTTAGCGGAGATGAACTGTCAAGAGCGGCGAACTCCCTACAAAACCGGAAGGCACCTGGACCCGACGGAATTCCGACGGAAGCTCTCAAGATTGTGGCGCGCGTCTGCCCAGATCTGCTTCTGAACATGTACAACCGCTGTTTAACACAAGGAGCATTCTGCAAGAGATGGAAGGTACAGCGACTAGTGCTGATAAGCAAAGGTAAGGGCGACCCAAGCACGGTATCGGCATACAGACCGCTATGTATGCTGGACACGGCTGGAAAGCTACTAGAAAGACTGCTGAAAACACGACTGGAGAGCAGCATAGACGACGCGGGAGGCCTGCCCGAGAGACAGCATGGTTTTAGGAAGGGACACTCCACCGTCGGCGCCGTAGCGCAGGTAGTGGAAACCTTCGAAGCCGCTCAACGGAGAAATCATTACTCGAGACCCCTGGTGATGCTCGTCACATTGGACGTAAGAAACGCCTTCAACTTGGCGAGATGGGACGTCATTCTTGACTCTTTGCAGAACACGTTCGACACGCCATCCTATTTACTTAGGATGATACGCAGCTACCTTAGCGACAGGAAGCTGGTCTACGACACCGCAGGCGGGCCGTGTACCAAGAAGGTAACAGCGGGAGCGGCGCAGGGTTCCATACTGGGCCCCGACTTATGGAATGTGTCCTACGACGGGATCCTCCGAATGGAGCTGCCACAAGATGCGTATCTGATAGGATACGCAGACGACGTAGCGGCAGTCATCCTAGCGCGTGACGAGGCGGATGCCCAGAGAAGGCTCAACCAGGTAATGAGAAGAGTCACCACATGGATGGACGAACACGGCCTGACCCTGGCAACGGAGAAGACCGAGGTCGTTCTACTGACCAGGAGAAGAATCCCTAGGGAGATCGAGATGACGGTGGATACGGAAGTCATAACCACTACAACTTCCGTGAAGTACCTCGGACTGCGGCTCGACAGCAAGATGACCTTCTGGCAACAGATTCAGTCGTCGAGCGATAAGGCCGCTAAAGTAACGACGATGTTGAGCCGACTAATGGCCAACGTAGGAGGACCGACGGCGAGTAAACGCCGGCTGCTAATGACCGTCACCCATTCCATACTGTTGTATGGAAGCGAGATCTGGGCTGACACCTTACGGCAGGACAAGTACAGAAAGCGGATGGCTTCAGTACAGCGACGGGGAGCACTCAGGATCGCCAGCGCATACCGTACGGTTTCCGAACCGGCGGTGCTCGTGATCGCAGGAGTAACCCCGATAGACTTACTGGCTCAAGAAAAGAAGAGAGTCTACGAGACACGACGAGACGTCGGTGCACGACAAGCAAGAGCGGACGCTAAAGCGCTCACACGACAATGTTGGCAAGAGCGCTGGCAGAACGACATCAGAGGACGGTGGATGGCCAGACTCATCCGCAACCTAACGGAGTGGATGGACAGAGACCACAGCGAGGTAAATTACTACCTCACCCAGTTTTTCAGCGGACACGGGTATTTCAACGCATACCTGGCTCGAATGGGTATAGCAGAGAACGCGACATGCCAGTATCACGACTCTGCGGAAGATGATGCTCACCACACCTTCTTCGAATGCGAGAGGTGGAGTGACTACAGAGACGCTCTACAAGACGAAGTAGGACCTTTAACGCCGGATAACGTCGTGCAAACGATGCTGTCCGGACACGACCACTGGCAGAAGTTCGCCACGTTCGTCGAGAAGGTGCTGAAGGAGAAGAAGAGAGAGACCCAAGCAATGGAGGCAGCCGATCGAGGCTAACTACGAGGTGCCATCCTGAAGTAATGCGACCAGCGGTTCCGGGATGGATTCTACACCTGACAAAGTGAGGTTTCCCAGGTAGCACACAACGTTGGTGTAACGTTGGCTGATTGTCCGAGTTACATTGGGCACGCGTTGGGCAACAATGTTGGCAGTATGTGAAAGTGTGAACATTTTACAACGTTGGTTTTATATCTTTAGGCGACATTGGCGTAGGATAAATTTTCAATACCTACCCGTTCTGTTGGTCATTCGTTGGCAACTGATGGATGCTTATCGAGAGGATACATAGTAGTAACTACGGCAAGTAATATTGGGTATTAATCTTGTATGTGATATCTATACGATAAGACATACAAGATGCAAAACATATATGATGGTACATAGGTACACTGATCCGATGTTATTAATTAGTTTGCGAGAATAAATTACAGCGCTATTATACCAACTCAAAATTCGAGTTAATTATCTGTATATACTTAATATATTTTCATATGAAATAAACGTGATTTAAGATATAAACTACCAAATTACAATAATTAGATCATAGATAATTTAATAGAAAACTTCTGCTTGCATTTTACATATCTATGTATGCAAGATGTTGATAATAGTTAAGCACATATACAAGTCATGATTTGAAAACTGTTATAAAATCTACGCTTATGATGAAATACTCAGCGTTCAAGACAAACATGCTCATAATTGTGTAACATAGTATATCTCGATATGATCTGCCTGTAATCAGGACATATATCGTAGATGTTTTATTTCATGTGACAATATATAAAGAAAACTTACTACAAATTTTATGTTTTTTTATGTTTATGTTGTTAACAATAGTTAACATCGAATCATATACCCATATAACACCATACATGATCTGCACATACAATAAATAAAGAAAGTAATTACGATATTTTATATATTAGTGAAACTAAAATTCAAGATAAATAAAAAAATAAGATGTGATATATCTTATTACAGAACAAAATGTATTATCTCTTTACATGTTATGGTATATAATAACTGAAATATCTTATTGAACTAAAAATATTAAAACATTATAAAACACTGACCTAATCGCGGAGATGTTCACAGCTCGGCTGATTCCTAATTTTTATCAGCAGCAGTAGTCAAAGATGTACGACCAACAATAGTCTTTTCCAAATAACGCTCAGCTTTACCTTCATCTCGAACTGTGAACAAATAAAACAATATTAACATATGTATGTATCTATCTTTAGTTTACGTAAAGTATTAGAAGTATACATCATGTCCAAAGTTATGGTAACGTGTTTACCATTGCAAACTTATTATTAAAGCTATGAAGTTGGTAAAATTAACAATGGCGAAGTATATCTAATTTTTTCTACAAATCAGATATACTTGCAGCATATTACATTTTACGAGAAGAGTAAATAAATGGCACTCGCACAGCAATAATTATTAAGGATGTATCAATAATCACAAAGAATGATTCATTTGGCAAGTACATAACTAGGAAAACCTGTATGTGATTATTTATTCTACAATATTTGAAAATTGCCCACTTGCACATTTGCACAATTATCACTTTTTACTTGCTTATTTTTAATTTCACAGTAGTAAGTAATAAATATTTTGTTCAAACTATTGGTTTCTTTAAAAATATTCAGTATTCCATTAAAAAAGACAATGTGAACGCTTTTTTTCTGTTTTTCTATCATTCAGAGTAAAAAGTATTACTAACTTGTTAAGTAATCAACTTCATAGCTTGTGAACATTTTACTTTGGACACTTTGTATATTTCATTCCATTACAGATCTTGAAATGAAGTTGTGGGATTTGCTATGTATATATATGGCTATTTACAGTGTGATTACGTACCACTTTTTGGAAATTTTCAGATTTTTGATTTAAGAATTTTGACTACGGTTATTTTTTAACTTTCGCCTCATAACTAGCGCTTTTCATTTAAATATCGCAGACAAATTTTGAGACAGCATCTAAATATTATGTTTAATATAAAATTTTTATTAAATAGAAAATAACGCACAAAAATTAAATCTCACCTATAATCGCTTGGAAGATGTTTGTTTTATCAAAGGGTTGCTTCGATAATTTTTATCTGGAATTTTATAGCTTTTAAGTCTCTCAATATTATCTTTAAATAGTCTTCAATACAACCAGCACGGTTCAACTTATTCAACTCAGCTAACACGAGTATACCTGTAAATACCAATGCATAAATAAAAAACAGACATTACGTATATACTGTAAAAAAAACTTTTAAACTTCATGCGTAACTATAGAAGAATTTATTATTAAAGCTCTAGTATAAGTTTGTGAAAAATTAAAAAAGGCAATTATAGCTTACGATCAGTAGTCACAAATGATTATGTGTAATTAGGATATCATACGCAACTCTGGCCTAACATCGGAAATAGAAGATGAAGCATCTGTAAATATATTTTGTAAGAAAGAAACCATGGCAATTATCAACATACTTACAATCAGCAGTAAGGATGGCTGGCATTAGTATACAAGATACAAATAAGTGTTCCGTTATCGGAATCTGACATATCTTTCAGGTTACTGGTATATCCAATGCTTTCTTAGTCACCAGGTTGTGGTAGCTCACAACTTTCAATCACGGCATATATGAAAAATACATTATCAGTACATATTATATTACCTATGTCTATGTAAAGTACTTACCCGTCCATTGTTCTTATAACATCTTTCACAATAGGGGCTATTTTAAATATTGTACAATGTAGACGGTAACACTTAACTATATAACGCTCTCTCATGACTAACAGCTGGGCTAATAAAACCACAATAAAACGAATAAAATCGAATCAACAACACAAGCTTGCATATGGCGGTGCACCTACACTCACTGTATTTCGATCAAAATGTCGATTGCGGATCGATGCGCATGCGCATTACATTTGTTACATTTGAACTCATATAGCTCACAATGTATGGGTAATATGACCAATAATAATATTTTGTAAGTTCATGATTTTTGAGATAAAAATGAATATAAAACAAATAGTGCCTTTTAAAAAAAAAAAAAAACGTCACATGGTAAGATTTGAACGGGGCACCTCGTGAATGTTACGTAAGAACTCTAACCATTAAGCCGCGGGATCAGCTTTGACTCCGCCCTCGCTTCGATTGTCGTCTGAAAACTTTTATGCGACATTCAGCCAACAAAACGATCAAAAGCCAACGAACATAGAACGTTGCAATGATAAGTTGAACCAACGTATTTTGCCGATATTTAACTAATGTTGGATATTTATCGTTTGTAGACTGTGACTTTGCGCCAACTATGTTACGTTGGCCCGAGCTATCGCCGACACTTAGCCAACGGACTGTGCTACCTGGGTTTTTAGTGGGTGCGAGCCCCACACACCGGGGACGGGTCTCGTCCCTGATGGTGCGTTAAGGCATTTTTCTCACTCAAAAAAAAAAAAATCACTATTACTTATGTTTAGGCCTGACACAGAAAAAAATATATTTTGTCGGTTAGAATGGGAAGTTGTAGAATAAATTTTTGAAAATATCAAAATTCCTTTCCATATGCGACCCAAAAATATCTGCTGTAACTTTATTTAAGAAGACGGAGAACTTTTTTTTATTTTGTTTTTCATAAGGCTACATAACTTTCAACTTCAATCAAACTAAAGATATTGGCTCAATTATAAAGTAAACATTAAACAAAATAGCATAGATACATTTCGAAATTCAGACTTAAAAGTATTTGTAGTTTTTGAAAAAAGTACGTAAGTAAACTTACACACAACTTCTACAAGATCTGTCAAAATTTTCGATAAAAATGATTAAATTGTAAATCAAAGGATGAAAGTTTTGATGATGAGGAATCAATTAATACAATCCCCATATTGACGCATGAATAGGGCAAGGTAACCGAAAAATTTTAAGATGAAATGTTATCTTCTGGAGTTCAGCCTTGTTTGAATGGAAACTATGTTGTGACATAATTTTGGTTTCAAAAAAATCAAGTACGCTTGGAAAATTTTTAAAATAGTAATATTTTACTAGTAAATTGTTTTGTAGGAAATACGACAAAATACTCTTAAGAAAAGTTGTTCAGAATGACAATTTGTTTAGGTTTCCATTTTTTCGCATTTCTTAATATTTGTCCTAAATGCACTGAATCCCTAATACGACTCTTCAAAACTTTTGCCTAATTTGGAAGCAAATTTGAATAAAAAAGTATTTGTTTTGTTTTGCATCAAAAGTAAAAATCCATGATTGTTAGATCCGGATGCATTATTCCTTCTGAAAAATGCTCATTTAAGCATTCACACACTTATAAAGTCACGTGGGACAGATAACCGTCCACTTCAAGTTATGAGTTCGTCATCAAACTTGGTTCAAAATATTTGAATCCGTTCGCTGAATAAAGTTTGGTCCAATTGCATCACAATGACAGGAAATGGTACGTCATACATTAACTTTTAAAACTATTACAGTTTGGGATTTATTACATAATAATGACATAATTCTACCATTAGTAGTACAAATCGATACATCTGAGTAAATAATATTTTTATGGAAATTTCGACCTTCTAAAGGTTTCTCGGTCAAAGTAAGATAAGACTCCATATTCATCCTCTTCTTCTATCGCGTGTTCGCAAATTCTAATTTTATATAATTTTACCTTATTTAGTTTATAAATACGTTGGAAATATGATTTATCAATATGAGTTTCTGTTCGTTTACTGAATCCATTCCTATCATACTACTTACATAATTTTCGTCCAAGCTGCTCTTCTTTTTTGGTATATTATATACGCTGTCAATAGTGAGAAATTTTTGCGCTACTTTGGATACTCTAGAGTGAACCAAGACTATATTCACAACGTAGACATAAAATAGTTTACTAACCGCAGGAATAGATAATTCGAATTAGATAGATGTGTTGTGGTATAGTCAGCATTTTTCAGTAACTTTTGTGATGGTTGACAGTTGTATTGTGATGACTTGAGATCAATTTTGCAGCACAGGTAATACTAATTGCACTAACTATTCTTGATAATACTATTAAAACGTTTTTATTTTCTAGTTCTCGTTTTATCTCAAGTACACAGAGAAAAATATCTTCTCCGTGTAAAAGGAATTTCATTAATTCAAATATTTTCACACAAATTGAATTGGTGAACTGGTGTGTCAGCAGTACATTATAGGCTAGAATTAAGGAGATAATAATTAGGTACATAGCCATGCATGTTAAATTTCAAGACTCCGCTTGACGATGCTTATTTATTACGTTGTTGAGATGATGTTGTGCAATGGGTCAGATGAAGGTGGCGTTGTATACTTGTTTCGGCGGTTATATGGCAGTTGTTACGCAATATTCGGTTAGTTTAACGGACACATGAGAAATATTTCTTTAATAGAGTTGTGTTGTTGGTGCAATTGTGAAAATAGGCGAAGGCACTACCTTTCAATGTTACCTTATTTGTATGCATGAATAAAAAACGTAGAAGGAATTCGAATTACTTCACGTTTTCTAAATCTGCTCAGAACGTTGTGTATGCATAACTTAGGAGTGCGAACAAGGCACGAAATCAATAATGGTGCTAATTGAAATAATAAACGTTGTATATAATTGTATACATGCATAGCAGATATCGAAGATGATTTTGGTGTGCTACAACTGTTATTGTTGTTCTTTTGAGTACACTCTCTATATTAGAGTGTATTTGAATCAGCTGAACGTACCTTATTTGTTTATTATATTGGTTTGCCTGTTTATACATACGAAAACGTTATTTTCTTACGGTGTCCCCTATATTACACACATCAAGTGATAAGTTGTAGTTGTTGGCCCTTCGAACGATACTATGCTGGTTATACTATATGTATATGTATGCTACAGTCGATGATTGGAATTGATCAACATTTTGATTATATTTGCAACGATAAACAAGATTGTTTAAGAATAACTTTGTAATAGGATCTTCCTTATCTTACATGGTACATACGAATTAGCACTCAGTTTCCTTGACTTCAATTTTCTTAAATACAAAATATGCATTATTTTAAAGCAGATGACCCAATTTTATAAAAACCAAGTTGTGCTTGATACCACTTAAATAAATCATCAAATGAATGAAGCGTACACTTCTGATTTTAATTAATAAATTGCTAGTGTGTATAAGGAAAACGTCAACTTATGTACAACTAAAGAACAACGTTGTTATTGTATACTACTAACTTAAAACAAGTCCCCTTTTACTTGTCCATAATAAAAGCAAACGTTTGTCCGCTAATCCGGTTAATTTTGCTTAAATGGAGTTAGAACCTTCCGCGATTGGTAAATGGATACATTTGCTGTGTTGTTTTCTTTCTTTTTCTACAACGTCCTAATCTCATTAAGCCACTTAAGAAGCAAATCCTTTCCAACGTGCAAGTGTAAAATGGAATTTATGAGTAGCCGCTTGCTTTGTAAAATTGTTATTTACGTTAGCGAAGCGTTAAAAGTACGATTAACTAAATCGACCTAGTTTTGGAATGTTGAGTCGAGTCTTACACAAATATAAATCATTTGTTTGTGTGCGATAATAATGTGAAATCGATACATTCATATGTGTTTTTAACTTTTTATGTTTCAGATTTTTATTCCTCAATAATTATTATCCAATTTTAGGTAGAGATAATCCAAGGATGGTTAACGATAACGTTTGTTTTGTTGTTAAATAATAATAATAATAATGACTAGAAAGTTTTCTGAAATGGTTTTATATAGCTGTAGCTCATTTAATGTGGAAGTATTACCATATCTGTATGTCAATTATTAAATAGAACTATTTCGAGAAATTTCTGGTAGTAAAGACTTTTTGTAAAGGTATTCCTACCCTATCTCTGAGTTATCATTCTGCAATTGGAATTTCTATTTGCAGGGACAGTATACGAGTACCAGTGACTTTGCGTCAAACGGATTATCCAGTGGGAAAGCTACGCTAGGGTGATCAAGGCGTGTTCATTACCAATTAATTGCCTTAACTGTTCTCACATTTATTTATTTGCTTTGTCATGGAAGGTCTTAGCAACTAGGACAGTCTCGAGACTATTACTTATAATTTTTATTACCGGTTATTACGACCGTAGGTAAAAATAATTGCTTTTAGATAATGATGATGAGTTTCGGGTTGTAAACGTAATTATGAGACTGTTGTTTGTGTGGCGTGTGAACAACTATCGTTTTAGAGTTAAACGTGTACAGTGTACACCATAGATGGGCATTTATTACTAATAATAAGCTGGAAGTTATTGTTATTATTAGTGAAGCAACGTCAACTACTTAATGGTGTCGTCTTTTTTATGCTACTTCGGAGGTGTGGCACTGTTAAATATATATATAATTAAAGCTCTGTCTAGAAAAGAATCTAGACAGAATGATAAAAGGTGGACAATTAACATCACCTTCGAGTGGATGAATCAGAGAAAAATTTCTCGAACTTTGTTCATTAACGTTAATTACAACTATTTAGTTTCTGTAAGTAAAATTCGGTTACATGATTGTTATTAAGTAAGTTAACTAATAAATTTAAGATTATGCAAATTGAAATCCATGTTTTACCCACCAAAAACAATCTACTAAATGACTAGCCTGGCCTAAACTTTTTCCAGAGAAATTTATATTGTTTACTCCGAAAAACGTTCATGGTCGTTGTCTTGAAGTATAATATTGTGCAAACTAATAGGCGCCCAAGAAGAACAGTTTGTATTGACCTATAATTGTAAACTGTTGTCGGTCTAATACAAGAAAGACTACTTTTTTTGCAGAAACCTTGGACATTTCTGATAGCTTCAGAACATGCGCTTTACACCTTAAAAATTCATTGTATACCATAAACGTGTTAAAGATATTGACGGAGGTGGATCATATTTGTTGTGCGGGCAAGATTTTAACCGCGATCGTATGTTTTCTACCACATAAAATAGCGGACATTGTGCTGCAAGGTCTCCTGAAAACAAAGAATATTTACAAGTAAGATTCTTTTGCGTTTGGGGTTCATATTAGGAAGTCTCTACCTAAGCTTGAAACGAAATTATGTATCTGCAATGTGTAACAGTACTCTTGCAAGTTTAAGTCCCTCACTATAGAACAGAGTCATGACCTGATGATGTCCAGTAAGCTACCTTCTAGCCTAAAATGCTTTGTTACACTGTTAGCGTTAAATATATGAAAAGCGGGCGAAATTATTTATGATTCATGATAGCCGGAGGAGTGCGGAGATTTTATAAATTCGAACAATGTATTTTAATTGAATCGCTCGTGTAAATATTTGCGGCGGAAAGCCTGAGAGAATGTAGATGTACGCACCTACCTATATCATCAATATTTCAATCTATTGCAATAGCAAAATGCGATTTACCGATATCCAATTACGAGCTACGTATATAAACTATAAAGTGATATCATTAATTACATTACATCACAATCTCTATTTGCTTTAGTAAATGTATCGCTTTATATTTTATGCGTACTTCTCTGCCGATTGTGAAATTTATTAAATAACGCAATTGCGCGTGCTCTGCGTATACGTAGTTATGTATATTCTATATGAGGGGTTGGTTAGCTAAAAGAGTCTCCCTGAAATTTGCATTGTTATAATTAGGGTTTGTATATCAACTTTTGGGATTAATTTTCCTGGAAATCAAGAAAAAAATGCCAAGTTTTGTATTTAGAAATAATTCATTAAACACCTAAGATATAAACTGACAACGTAGAAGATATGTGAAGGGCTGTGTTCGAGAGAGCGACTCACTCTTGTATATATATGTATGTATATCCTAGCGTTTGATAACAGAAGAAAATAATATTTCAAACCTGAATTTAATTAAATATTAGTGTTATCCGCGTAATTAACTATTAATATATTTTCGTCTTTTAAATATTCCCTCAATTCATTGATATACATCAACGCTCCCAAAAAAGAGCCCTGCAGAATCCCAGCACTAATCTCCACCCTAGCTGATGCACAACCATTCACTTCAAGAAATTGTGATTTGTGGCTGAAGTAGGAATCAAGCAAAAGCGGTGCCTCGAATACCATATAAAGTTTATCCAACAGAATCATCATCATCTACACAGACAAATGCCAAGTGAAACAAGTTTTATATCAAGCGGAGATGTAATATGATTAATAAATACGTCAAAGGCAATGTCAACACTTTTCGACTACCGAAATCCATTTTGAAAAATATGAAACACGTGATGTTTATAAAAAAAAATTATAACTGTTACGCGACAATGCTTTCAAGAACTTTAAAGAAAGTAGATACTAAAATATGGGACGTTAATTCTCTATGATTTCTTCTCTTTAGACTTTTATAAAATATTTAATTATTACATAGTACAGGACATCATCATATCATATTGTTCGAATATTGATGTGACATGAGATATTGTTTCAAAAAAATAAAGTAGCTATAGGCACTCTGGCAGTTTCTATAGCACCGCAAAGTAAGCAACAATTTCAATTAAACAGACAAAAGCATTGAATTCTACACACTTTGTTTTCGAATTGTGTTTTGAAATTCTTGCTTTTTATTCTGTCTGTAATAGGTAATATGTTCAACAATATGAAATATTGTTGTTATGCTTTTCTGCAATTGTATTATTATTACTATTAAGAATGTATATTAAAGTGAATACAACTAATACACGTATATCTACTGTAGAAATGTAATTGCATAATTGAAAAATATGTGGGACAAATTGTAAATATAAATTACATTTTTAAGAAAAGAAGATAAATGAATATACATATTTAATATCGCCTAACAAATATGTCATCCACAAAAATCTGTAACTGATGATTCCTAATTTTGTATTCAAGTAAAGAGAAGATGTTGTGCCAAACTACAAATCAAATTGAAAATAAAGCACTCGACTTTAACAATAAATACTGTTCTGTTGTCTTTCATGAAGTATTCGAAGCTGGAACTTGTAGTTAAATAAGAAGATCCACATATTGCAAAAACAGTCTGGAACACTGAAATCTGAAGAAATTTAGGTTAATAGTTTGAAATGTTAAACTACAAGAACACTACGCTTTGTGCTTACTTTCAGAGATATTAACTGAAAACTGTTTTGTTGTGATACCAACCTCAACAAAAGTGGAATTATATATCAATTAAAAATAAACTAAAAGATTCCTTTAACTAAATACAATCATGAACGGTATCTTGTTGATGCAAGTCCTTGTATGTTATTTATTGATTTTTAAATTTATATAAAGATGTACTTTTAATTTAGAAAAGAAAAATTAGTTTTACGGAAAAAAAAACATTTTGAAAATATTAACTTGAGTCAATCTTGAATTAAATTATGTTACAACTTTTAAATTGGAGAAAAGTTGTATTATTCTTCTTGAGGAAACTATTTTTGAGTTTTTGAACAGAATTATGAACACTCAATACGACACGTTGATACACAAAGAATTGAGATGGAGAGATAATTAAACTATTGTGATTATGGGAGAATCATATCGTATGTATGTCTTTGTAACAAGGGAGCTTTTGTTTTCTGCAAAATTTATTCGTACGTAGTGACTGTGATTCTCATTGGAATAATAAGTTTGAATATTGGTTACATGCTTTTGCGACCTATAGAGTTTTCTGTAGAAGACGATATATTGAACATTATCGTTTCAGTTTTTTTTTGTATTGATCATAAGTGTCGATTACCGGGCTTACTTTGCACTTCGTTGTTGGTAACATATACAGTGTAATTACTTTTTCAATAGCGTATGGTGCGATAGCGTCATACGATTATATTTTTGTATTATTTGCAACTTGTTTTAGTTGATACAACTTTCCTCATTATTAGAACTAACTTTCCCGGCTTCTATTATTCTATATTTCTGAATAGATACTTGTGTCCAGTGTGAACAGTCTCTATATCCTTTCCAGTTTCGAACTACGGTTTACACAACATCACTCAAACAACAATTAGCATACAGGGGTATAAGTATAACTCTCGAACGGTCTGCCTGTACGTGTGTGTACTATGATGAAATGAAAACAAAAACAAAAGTAATTCTACAATTCGCGTATATCGCCGACAATTATGATGCAGAGTAAATTTACATGTAATTACGGAAGTTTAGGTTCTACCACAATTCAGTTAGTTTACTGTTACATACTGTTTTCAATTTCGGTTGCTTTGCTTACATTAACACTTTCCAAGTAATGTAGACCGGCAGCAAATTGGCATTGCAAATAAAGACTATTGTAAATTGTTGCCTGTAAAAGGTAAACATGTACAAAACAAAGTAAACAATTGCTGCCTGTTTTTAATTACGTTGAATGTCGCATTCTACTTAGTGTTACATAAAACGACTTGTTAGATTAAAATTACACTGAACACTACCGAATGTATGTCCAACATACGGCGACCTTGACTTGAAATAATATGCCTTACCTACCGAGTTTTCAGAGTTATGTGAATATCGAAGTAAGTCTGTTTGTTACTAATTTTAAGTTGCTATTTTTTGGTTTTATTCCTAAACAGGTTTTATTATAAAAATCTTGTGTGTACATGTTTCATTAATTGTGTAGTAACGTATAGAAATAATTACCTGGTACCTATATGGTCTGAAAATTACCAGTCAGGCAATGTTTTTTTATTGTAGAAGCAGTAAAGTCGAAAGTAATATTTGTAGGTGCGAACTGAAAGATGTTTAATTTCTAAAGGAATTCAGTTAAATCGACCTCTATTGATACAAATCTAGTAACTAATCATGATGAATCATAACATATATGTATGTAATACTTGCTTTCTATAATCCAAAATTAGTATACTAATAATGATACTGCTGTATAGCAATAACTAAAATGATTACTGCGACAATTCAGGCACGAAGGTTATGAAGTTATTATAAGAAGTCATAAATAACTGATATCCGTTCTATACTTCTACATCAAAATAAATTATGTTGTTAACCAGCATGACAATATTTCACATTATTATTTAATACTTAAATTATAAACGTCAATTGACTTGCCTGGCGTATTACCTGGAAGTATTCTGACAAAAACATGTAGTCTTGTGGTCTGGAATAAATTGATAATTACAACCTTGTCTTTTTATCGATCTGAAAGTCGAATCAAACCAATTAAGGTAGCACTTAATTTGAGATAAAAGAATGAATACATTTTACTAAATTTAGGTGCTTTGGCAGATAATACAAGGTGTTAATGCAATTCACTTTTAGCTGATAAATTTGTATGTTATTCTTGCATAAAAAAGCTAAATTGAATTCTTTACTGCACACAATTTCAATCTCCTCAAATCTACATTATAACGAAAGCTGTTGACGAGATTGGCAGTTTTAATATCTTGTTGTTATAAACATTTTTTGGTAAAAATATTCGATAGAATAAAAATATACATTTTTATATTTTAGCTATGTGATTTTTTTTATGTGTGATGGGTGCTTAGTTGCAGTGAATCCGTAAGCTGCTTGCTATCACTGCAACTATCGCGGTGTAGTTTTGTGTGTGTAAATTGACTTTGCGACAGCATCATATCGCCTTTTATAATACCGCGCTGTTAAGCACTTTGCTCCCAACAGTGAATGGTAAGTGAGGATTTCAACTCGAACTCGAAAAAATGTCACCGTCTCTCCAAATATCAACCAGTATAATAATTGTTATAAAATTTGTAGTTATAATATTAATGTGCGTAGAAAACTTTTTGCACACGGTACAAGTTTCATGACTCATTAAACATCCAGAACAATCAATATTATCTTCAGTTTGCTTACAAGTAGGGTTCTTTAAAACTGAAGATGCTGAAGAATACTTCTTGTCTACTGTTTTCACTTTGGATAATTCTCTTAATTCTTTTCAGTGGTATTTTTTTTATGATTCTAGTAACCGTTTGCCAGTCACTTCAGCGTTTTCCTGAGAGGAGTAATTTCCTGTTTTTTCTTTCGCCATTTTTTTTCACTTGTTTTCTGTAGTTTTGGCAAATTCGGCTACTTTCGCACTTTGTCTTCGGTTATGAGCTCATAATGATATTCTAGGAACTGAATAAAAGCTCTGGAGATACTTTAATTTTTAATCAGTAAGTTTAGATGTGGAAGTAGCGACAAGTGAGTTGGATGTGATTAATTTTGTTAAGTCTTGTTCATCAGTATTTTATAGCTCAATCTTGATAGAGGTAGGTCTGACAAGTTTACTATTTATTTTCATTATTATATTGGTTAAAACCTGCTAGAAGGTTGTGCTTTCCATTGGGTTCTTGTGGGTGTTGAATGACAGTAAAAAATGCGAGTTGCTTTGCAGAATTGGATGTTTTGAAAAAAGAATCTGGTACTGCTTCTGGTTGAAATTGATAACCATAACGATAGCTTCAAACTCAGGTCTTCTAGCACCAACAGTTCCTGATTTCTTCCAAGCCTTACCAATAAATTGTTCAACTTATTTATTTTTCTACATTTATTTTGAAACAACGTGCTCGAAATAATGCTCAAGTAAAACACGCGTCCCAAAAATTTTCATAGGCATACATATTTATCAAGATATAACTTTCAACCAGAATAAACATCAAGTATTATTCGAATCACCGTCAAATGTACAAATTGGAAATGCATTCCAATTTGTAAAAGCAATAATTTATCACGTATAATTAAATATCCTACCATTTTTAATAAAAAATAATTAAAGAGTAAACATGAAATTTCAACTATTTCATCCGTTTAAGATACCAACATTCTTATTTCTTATTTTAGACAAATACGTTTAATGCTTGAACGCCATACACAGACAGCGATATGACGGTACATCTAAACATTCGTTATCGCATTCAGACTTCGGAATTTTTCATATTTTCGCAGTAGGACGCTTCCGAATACGATGCTCGTTACAGGATACCGATCCACGTCAGGCTATGAGACGCGAGACACCATCAGAACAAAAGGAAATAATAAAAAAGCGCACAAAAGCGCTTAAAAGCGTACTTTTTAGCGGAGAAATCTAATTTAGATGAAACTGGCGTCGGCGAGTACGCGTTAGTAATTAGAGCTACTCGCGTAGCATATTAATTTTCTCTTGGACGGTAGAATGACAATTGCGGATCTATTTAACAGCGGTGCATTGTACCGCGATGGTGCATTTACGCCAATTTGGCTGAGAGTAGCCGTGAAATTACGCTGAGAAATTGTTACCGAGGTCAAATGCTTTTTTAGAGAAAATTGTCAGACTACTGGAATTAAAGCAATCTTTTAAATACACATTTCTTTATTACTCTCTAAACAGAGTCCTAGTAGATGTAGAATTCTATAGCTATAAGGGAAAGCCAAAGTGCAACGATATATCAGAGACCTAAAATTTCTATTCATCTTCTATATTTCTTTTAACGACTTATTAATTAGAAGAATTTAGTGACCTCTGAACGGTCCTTACTGAACCGGCAAATCCACGGAAACAGCTCTACACAATCAGTAAATCGATGCGTAAGGCTATGGAGCTAAAGAACTTAAAGTTCACCACAATTTACGGGACCCGCTCCATTTGCGCTAAAAAGCCGCAAAAGTACGGTGTAGCTATGGGGAAGCTCGGTGGCTTTCAAACGGATAAAGTGGCGGCAGTATCGCTATCTGTGATTTCGGGTTCATTCATTGATGACTTACTCAGATGGCTGTGCAAAGATGTTTACATACAAGGCAATGCAGATCGCCAGGTCATTACAATAAAGGCCAAGCATGAGTAGGTCATCACTAACCCAATGCAAAAGATCCTTAATACCATGCAATTAATATTTAATCAAAGACGGTACTAGAACTGTTACTCACAGAGAGTCACAATGGTTTTGTCAAGGGCTCTTTGGAAAAAACCAGAGATGACATATTTGTTAGGTATTTAATTTGACAATATTCTTTATAATCATCTATACTATTGTAGTATGCTGGAAAATAATCGAGAAAATCATGTTATAGAAACTACAATAGTTGGTCTGTCTGGGAATCATAGCAGCCATGCGATCCTCGCTAACTGCCTCAATGGAAGTGCTGCTACAGTTATCGATTAAGATTGTTATACCGTTTTAGTATCGTTAGACAAACTAGCAGACAGTTTCGTTGTCATATTGAATTATGAAAGGCCACGCAGGATGTACACAGACGGGTAGTAGTTGGAGTTCATGGACTGAATAAACATCTATAACTATATCAACTACATGTAAAAGGCTTCAGGACGCTGTAATGCTAAAGGAAATGCTAAGATGGATGAACTTCCAGAATAGTTAGTCAATATACATTTCATTGGACCGGAGCCTGTCCTTGCAAGTTCCAGGAATGTGGGGGCTCTACCTTTGCAGAGTAATATCCGTCCTTACATTGTAGCAAGAGAAAGTGGCTCTTCTGCTTATTAATCAAATAGGCACATTTTCGTAATTTTTTGTGGGTTCAATAGGGTGTGTTAGTACTTTCTTCTTCCATAATGGAGCTAACATAATGATTATTCCATATTCTCATAGACGAAACATGATTAATAACATAGTAAATAAAATAAAATAAATAATAAAAAATGAAATAATATAATAAATAAATAATAATCTTAATAACCATGTCCCTATACCTAGTATGCATCGTTTCTGAGTAAACTTCATATCTGAAAATTGGTTAAGATGCAAGCACTTCATGCATATTGCAGTTACTGAATATTCATAAATTTTTAAATATTTTGCGGGGACCCCATAAACGTTATAACAGATGTCCTACATCCTACGTTGATATTACATGTGTTATATGTACTTCACTTGATGACCGGGAATGTTTAATATACATATTATGAACACTTTGTATGGTAAACGTGAAAGTCACGTTCCACATGAATGCCTTTTTCTCTGATCTAATTTTATTGTTTGTCTCTAATTGTCTTTAATTTATTTCAGGTATGTATCTTCATGTGGATGGAACAGTAATCTTCATTAAGCGTAAGTGCTTCAATTAACCCTTAGTTCTCTGCTGACTAACCTTTCTAATTTACTCGTCTAAAATATCGTACAAATGAATCATTCATTGTTCAATTAACCGTGACCGTCCTCGGGGTTACTCACAGTTTTTTTTTGGTGAGCGCCATCTACGAATAAGTGCTTCAGCGTAAGGGCAGAAGAGAGAAAAGGAAGGCGAGTTTCCGTTATCGGAAAATATCGCACTTTAAAATTCATGATGTCCTTATCATATTTTATCAGCATTGCAGGAGAAAAATATTTAGCATATTTAATATAAGTACCTATCTATCTATCGGCGGTGGAATTTTATCGCTCTACTCGCGTCAATATAGAGCTCAATCTCGATCGTCTGTACTTTAAAGGACTGCCGCCGTTACCGTGCCGTTCTCTGAATGTAACGTCTAAGAGGACGCTTTTAAAGGGAGCTCTACCGTAGAGCTTTTCCTGAAATTAATCATTCAGCTTGATCGGTAAACAGAATATTGGAGTTAATTTCCTAAATAAAGCTTTGTGCTGTAAATGTATATCTTTCACGCGCAGAATGTAGCTAATGCTTCACAAATAAAACATTGAATATTACTGAAAGTAGGTTAGTGTATTTCGTTACTTAGATTATTTTAGGTGGATATAGTTGTTTAGTCAACTAAACTAATTGAATTATTGAAGCAAAATATGTAGTAGTGTATAAATCTGTAGTAGTACTGGCGAACTAAACAAGCTTTTTTAAGGAGATCTAACTAGTAAACGTGATTTTAAGAAGATCAATTGAAGACAGATTTTTGTGGCTTCCGAACAACTAGTTAGATCTGTCGTACTGATATATCGACCTTGAACGTATATTTTTTATGAGAATAGAAACTATTATGCGACAAAACATGTTAAGGAGGTTTCTAATCCTTTCCCACTCTCATTCCTCATATTAGTCCTGTATTTAGGGTAAGCTACTCTAATTTTCTGCAGCAAGTCTAAGCAGTGTCTATTCTTCCTTCAATAGTAGCTCTGATGTTTTATATTAACATTATACTTGATTTATAAGCTACGGTGTAGGTGATACGTTGATTTTTAGCCTGTTTCTAATTTGAACCTAGCACAGTCCATGTTTGTTTGTGACTCATATCTTATTCAAATCCTAATGGAGGTTTATCTCTTTCTTCTTTGTATCAAACAAAATCGTATTTATTAAAACCGAATCTACATTATTTAACTACACGTATGCATATGTTAATATGCCGACGATGTTTATGATGTATTTCAGTACACTGTCCAAACAAATATTAAAACACGGTACTGTGTACATTTACATTTATTTTGAGATAAAAGTGCAGCGTGCAAGGTAATTGTGCAAAATATCACGCATTTACGACATAATACTATGTGCTAAACGAAAACGGGGTCACCTATATACCTTTGCATTCAACGGCCGACGTTGACTACAAGCATTTAAGTTCAAGTGGGTTTTTAAAAATTCCTAAAGGAGTTAAGTTAACGAGCAAGTTAAGTTGGATATGTAGAACGGCTTTATTTATATGTAAATTATTACGTAATAGAGTACTTGCACTTTCTTTACAGAATAAAAAGCTGGATATCTGGTAGCTTACCTAAGCTGACGTTAGCGCTATTTTTTTTTCAGTAACATGCATTACTAATTAGAATATTTATGTTATTTGATGTACTGATTTGTCATTCGCAAAATACATTTATCGTTTAAAAATAAGACTTGTATTTAGAATTGCTGTTAGTAGGGACAGCCATACTTGCTCATTTAGTTGTACTTGTGTTTGTATTGTTTAGTTACTTTTTAGTATTGTGCATATCTACATCGCCACCTGATGTACCTTAGAAAGGTGGCTTCTTGCCCTTACAATACTAAAAGAAGTATTATTTTCGAGCTGTTTACACCAATAACCGTCCTTTTGAAGCTTATCAATAGATTGCTATAGTGACGCTTTATTGTATTATTACGCTCAATGCGAATTTAAAACCTCAGCTCTCTTAAGCCGCTGTCCTTCGTTGAATATTTACGCGTGTGTTCTTTACAGCAATATCACTCACTCAGATTAGTGTTAAAAGCAATCTCGAGAGGAGAGAATTTTAAAAGGAAGAGAAAGCCGTAATTGCAGGAGCAAATGCGCACGAAGAAAAAGAAATTTCACGCTCGGAATGCTCCGCGTTGGCACTCTCCACGGTGAAGAAAAAATTGCACTAAAATGAGTTTCGCTTTTTCATGCGCAAACTAAATAAACAGTCTTCAGAGAAATAAAGCCGCGCTATCATGTCATCGTTTTTCATTTCACGCAACACCTCGTCCACCTACATGTATACCATCAGCAGACACACACTCACACAGAGAAATGGCGACGTCGTTCCCTTTCCGTCTCGGTTCCCTCTTGGATTCGTCACGAGCATTCCGTGTTGACGCCCTGGAAATGAAAACGTGAAAAAAATGTACTGGAAATTAAGTTCGTTGCGGGTGAGATGTCTAATGTAAAGCTTAGAATGAAATTTATGTGCGCTCTGGAATGACTTATTCTCGAATGAACATTTCTTGTCAAGATATGAGGATAGTAAGGAGTTGTGTATATATATAATGTCGTCCTGACATAATACAGGAAGTAAATAAAACTTAGATGGTGTAAAAGTAAGGGCTGGAAAATATGATTGAAACTGATGACAATATTCTGTCTAATACCCATACTTTCCATAATGCAGCAGTGCAACGGAAAGATTTCTATTATGGAAAACAAATCTGCAATTAAACCAGTAAGAAAATCTTAAATGACTTCTAACATGATACTTTTGAACATGAATTCAATGACTGAAAAACTGACAACACTGTGTAAACTTGGAAAAGAAGATAAACAATATATTATGAGAAACAGTAAAGGAATTGAACATTAAAAGTTCGATTCTAAATAGCTAAATAGGTGTAACTTGAAACGTGGCCAGCACTAACGTCTTACATCAGATTTAGTTTGTTGGAATTAATGTCAATTAGAAGCGGCAATTTATTACTTTGTCCATCAAAGTTTAAGCTATTAAAAGAAAGCATGAAACATTGGAGTAAAATAATCCTGAAGAGATTAAACGTTAGATTAGGTTCATTAAAGATCTATATCATAACCTGTTATTAGAATTGCTCTCAGTAAAACAGGAATTAGTAGTGTGGCAATCAAAGATAGAAGATGCAAAATACCTCCAGCTAATAAACGAAAACGTGGTGTGAAAATTCTTGTGAAAGAATGGCATTGTCGATATGAGAAATCCTGTCAAAAATATCTAAGACAGCAGTTTAATGTTATTTTATTATAAGAATACGAGAATATTACCAGAAGCTAGAACTGAGAAGAGTATGACATTACATCTATCAGAAGCTTCCAATATATAGCTCAAAAGGACGAGGCAAAAACATATCTTTCCCAAATTTCAGTGCAAAATGTTGATAGTACACCTGATGCGTGTTCTAACAAATACATAAATTTTTGCAAATAGTAAACCACTCTAGTGAGATGAGTCAATTTCTGAAAGAAGTTTGAATGAGATGGTATGTTGTTATTCGAAATGGGTATTGTCCAGCACTTGACAAGCTGCAACGCTTAGCATGTGTATGGATCACCGAAGCTATAAGAACTTACTCATCCGCGGCTTTAGAGGTCGTCCTAAGCCTCACACCCCTACACATAGTAGTGGAAGAAGTGGCCCTTGCGGTATTGCACAACCTGATCAGAGGGAAAACTGGAAGGGGCAAGACTCCGTACCAGAAAGCTTGGTCATATCAAGTAGAACTCTTCCCACTTATAAGTCTACCGAACAATAAAATTATTAGGAAATATGGCTTTAAAAAGAACATCTGAAACCATCACAGTTATTGCAGTTTGTTAAAGCTCTGCGAGCTAGCTAGGAAGGAGGTACAATGAATCAATAGGTCGCAGTACAATATTAAATATATGCTCAATTAAATCTAAATTTGGGTATCGTCCATACAGCGTTTAACCATTTAGTAAGGTAGCTGCCTCTTTAAAACCTAGAGGTAGCCATGATTATGTGTCTCAAAATTTGTGCAAAAATTAAGACTTAGCAATAAATGTCGATAAAAAGGCCACACTTATCTAGAGGTAGATTCAGAGCATGCAGGTATAGATAGTCAAACAAAGAGAAACTGACAGTTTAATATTATGACACAGTGGCACTGACAACAGTTAGCCAGATTATGTAAATGTAGACAATCTTTTGAAGTACTGAGAATGGAAACCAACGACATAAAAAAATTTAAGTCTGTATTAGCTCTCAACAATCTCTTTGCATATTATGAAAAAGAACAAATTATGAAAATACTTTTCTAATATCAAAAGTTGTGCACTTACAAGGGGAAGCAGACATGTATATTTTCCTACATATATTATCAAACATCTTTTAATAGTTAGTGTTCTGAATTAAACTTCAATAGATCTATTAAATTAATATTAGTCATCCGATCACTTTTTTTTGCAATAACAATTGTTATATTTTCAGTATAATATGTATGTAGCTCGGTATAAATAGAGTATTAATATGAAAATATTATAAAAAATATTACTGGCATATATTTAAAATAAAAAGTTGGAGTATGGGGTATTAAGCCACTGTTTTTTTAATTTTGTATGTTTAGAATGTCATCTGTTTTCAAAATACCACATCCTGTGTTGCCACGTAACGGTAAATGTGTTGACTTGACTGGTCCGAATGAACAAAAATGTGAGAAGACCCACATTAAAAGGCTGCTAATAACTTTGCAAAGTACGGAGTAGACACCGTAAATTCTTATCTGAAACTTCGTCGTCGGATAGTTGCACATATGCGAAGGGGTATCGGTATACTATATATACACTATGTATATAGTAGTATTACACTATATATAGAGTGAACTCCGGTTAATGTGATCACTTTGGGCCAAATACATTTTGATAAACTTAACCGACTAATAACAATAAGAGAATTAAAACAAAGTCAACGTTTTAGAGAATTTTAATTTACAGTGATTTTATTGCATAACTAACTATGTACCTGTATTACACATTATTTGCACAATACATACATTACTTTGCATTCATAGAAGAAGATATATAGTCTATAGTTGATTGCTTGTTACAAGTAAGAAATTTCTTGATAAAATTTTCATAGCTCGTAAATGTTTGAAAATCTTCTTCGTTGCCGTTATAAATTACGCATTTACGTAAAACGACCAATGCATTACGGGTTTCGTTGTTACTTGGGCATTTAATTTTTTTTACGCCCTTGAAGCATCGTGGACTTTTACTTTTTCCTATGACCAACAATTTTTCTCTTTTTCCTGCCATATTTACGGTGCATAGCACCGTTAATCTCTCATTGGTAATTTTACAACCCCGTGTTGACTCGCATTTGAACATAAATGTGTGTTCCGGTAATGTTTTGAAGTAAAATCCGGTCTCGTCGGTGTTATGGATTTGTGACGGATCATATTTTTCAATAATGTTCGGCCATTCGTTTTCAATCCAAGCATTGGCGGCATTCGAATCAGCAGCTTTCTGTTCACCGTAACATCGTTTGAAACATATTTTTTCTCGTCCTTTCCCATTTTTTGAGCCAACGCTTCCGCTTTTTGTCTGAGAAGAGGTCCGTGTACTCTCGCATCTTTGTTTCTAACTTTGGTAAACCAACTTTGCAGAGCAGTTTCAACTTGTGGTTCTTTTCCCGATCGACGTCTCTTCTTTTCAACATTGGCATTGCTAGTTAGAACACGGTTGATTTCATCTCGCTATAGTGGTTGGTCTTTTAGCGAGAGATCGTTTCTTGTTTTCGTCGACATTGTAAATAGCATAAAAATAAACTAAATTGAAATGGAAATGCACAAAGTAAAGCGCACATTTAGCAAAACAGCGATAAGAGAGCAAGCACCTACAAACGCGAGATTATAGAGGTTCTATTACATATGTATACATACATATCAATCATTCACTGATACAATGGACACACTCATTCAATAGACACACATATGTATCTATTAAAAGAACTTCTGTCTATCTGAAAAAAGATTATTGCGTTCGAAATTTTTTCAAAGTGATAATAATAGCGACTTTTTGATCACATTATCCGGTGGTGTTTGGATGTAAACTAATTAAAACGGCCGGTTCATAGCCAAAATGATAACAATACCGTAATTGTAACACAGGAAAACTGTATTACAATTCGAAGGGTAGTAGGTTTTAGTAGTCAGCCAGATAACGTAACTAAAGCATCAAAGTGTTTGACTTACCGAAAATTGTACTGCTCTCAAGTATTAAGAAAAACGATTAACAATTATAAAGCTACAAAGTGATATGGTATGTAATATATATGTAACTCATTTATTCACAATTTTTTACTACAACGAACATACTGCTTTGATTCTAATTCTGTTTGGTAAACAATCTAACGTATCAAAGCTGTCAGATAATAATTTAGTATCAACTGACTAGTTGATTGTTAGTGAGAATTACATAACCTAATCTGTAAATGATATCAGTGCTGTAATACACCAGTAAACCGATATTTTAATGCGGATCGCTTTCAAGTCATATCGCATTTAATAATATTCCGGATGAAAATTATATAACAGCTTCTAAAATTGATATAAAAAACATACGAACGGAGAAGCTTGTTAAAACTCGTTTAGCATCATAAGATATACATAGTTACATACTTCTGGAGCATAATGGAATAATTATTATATTATGTTACCCTTTCGAAAACACCGTTCTATTTGCATAGCTCAAGTTGTTAGCTTTAATTAGCAATAGTATGCAACTATCTCCTATTATCACAAGTTAATCACTAATTATACAGTTGCATATGTTCAAATGCCAAAGCAATATTGACAACCGATTGGTATAAGTAATTAAAAGATAATATGTATATGTATGTGTGGGCCAATTTATATAGGGATGCAATACTAGTTTGCAATGTTATTTTAACAAGTATCAGACAGATCGGGTTGTATATCGTGCATGTGATGTGTATCATGTTTAACGATGCATAAAACGAATTAAAAAAAAGTACATACATCTATTCAGAGAGCATGGCCAATGCAGCGGCTGCTTTATGAATATGACTGTCATGGAACTACATCCACTCTAAACTGAAACACAAAACAAGAAAGGAAAAGAACCACTAAATAGTAAGATACGGTTTGTGTTTGGTATTCAGGGGACGGATAGTATTTTGGGGTTTAGATGTCTTATACGGTCTTTTGGGCAGCAGGCGTGCTAGTATATACTTCATTTGTGTATGAATGGGATGAGATATGAGTGACTCGAAATACGACATAAATCACATGTCAAGAGACGCGGTTTTATAAAGATAGAATGGTCTACACGTACTCCACCTCTACGAATATGCACACACCATTGTTCACGAGTTTGATAACACCATTCTAGAAAAACGTATTGTTTTAAACTCCACACGTAACTTTATCTTATTGATTTGTTTGTACAATTTAGAGCTATCAAAATTTCGAAAATATTTCCGAAAAGAAAATATCATAACTTCGAAGTTATAATAAATGTTTAGCCTTAAATATGGATAATGATAGCTTTATAGAGTAAGGTAACGTTTCGTTTAATAGTAATAATGTTGAACAGAATCCGAACATATTTACAGAATCTTTAATGATCTGCGATGTGCTTCATTCTTTTATATTTGACAGTGATATATGCTTGAGCTACCAATTCCACGAACAGCATTGTATATTCAGCGCTTCTGTATCATCTAACTACGATCCTGTGTGCGGTCTGTTAAAGGATTAGAAGAGATGGTAATGTATGCCTGTGCGGTAGAGAATTGATGTTGTTTGCGCTGGTTTTTTGAATATATATTAAAAATTACCGTTGGCAAGCTTTGCCCACACGTGCGTAGGCCTTTGATAGATATGAAAAGTTTTTATAGACGATAATTTTGCATCGCAGGAGAAAAGAAAAATTGTACATCGAAATGTGACTACATATATGCTAGTAGTTGCTTCATGTTTTTTCTCCGAAATCATCAGTTAAGTATGCTTTTAGGACATCTACGGCTCATACTTGTATTCTTATTACTTTACGTCATTTAATATATTATACACGTATATACAAGTTGTACATACACTACGACCTCTTTAATATGAACTAATAATTGTAAATGTTGATACAGGTTTTCGAAATGTTGGAATTATCGAGCAAGGCAGAAATACCAATTTTCCCATTTATCTACTAATTTCAACATTCTTGTCTTGTCATATCTCCAGAAATGTGGTTAACTAACTTTGTTTTATTTGTTTCTCTATACTCTCTAACACCATTTTATTCATCCATTGTGACAAGGGAAGATGATCGTCTTCACTCCAAACATCATCAACTTGTGTTAGAAGTTTACTCCAAAACTTTTAAACAAATTCTGGCGTCACACTTTCCCATGCTTTTGCTAATCCCATTACTAAATCAACTTTTTTTAGCTCAGCAGAAAAATCTACACCTTCAGTAGCAACAACCTTTTGGTAATCGCTTGAATCACATTTCGGCCAATCGGTTGCACTAAGGGGCTTACATTTGGCGGAAACAAACATGACAACAATTTTCTTATGATCTGAACATAAGTTTTCAGGGTATCCTAGAGTGTAGTCTAAAATTAAAAGTTCATTTACCTCCAAATTTAGCTGTTGCATTTCTTTTCGAGCAAAATTCATATAAATCCAGTCTTTTAATATATCTCTCGTAAGGCTTTTTTCTGGTACCTCACAAGCAACGGTTCATTTCCAGACCATAGCTTTTTTTTGAGATTTGTCCAACACAAACAATCTCATTTTATGCGTCCCACAAGCATAACAACACGGTATAAACGTAAATCGCTTCGTGCTTATTTTTCTACCTGGAGCTGATGTTTCAGCTTGATGTTCTTGAGTAGGTAATTTTCAAAAAAGTGTGCCTACCTGTTCGGATTAGAGCGTGTTCAGCTTAAAGAGGTCGTACTGTATTTAGAATGAACTTTAGATATTTCTATTCTGAAAAATGATTGAAGCTGGGAGCAGGTTTCTACTTACTCATATCTTAATCACGGGCTAATCCGCAAACATTCGGATTGAATTCGATTACCAATACATGCGATGTTACATAAGTAAAACTGATTATTAAAAATATCTACACACATGAAATATGGAGGCCAATTTTTTACAAACGTGACAATGTATATGTAATAGTAATACTGATATGTAAGAATGATTATGATTTCATCCCAAATGAGATATAATGTTTACGTATTTGTCCCCTTTTTTATTATACCGTGTGTAAATAAGGTAAGGAATTACAATATTCTGTTTATTATTCGTGTTTCGACAAAAACCAATTAATTTTTTCCTACCGGATTTTATGGACGTTAATTTTAGTTTTTTTATGGAACCTCTACTTTTGGCCAAAAATAAATGGTCGTTTTACCTGAATTCTGCAGTACTCCATATATAACATGTATAATTAGAATTAGTATATCTACATTATGACTTCTAAGTACTTATTTTTTAATCGCAGATATATTTTCACTTGTACATTAAATAAGACAGGAATTAATTAAAAATCAGTTTATTCCTGAACATAAATTATCATGTTATCGTTAAAAATATGTACTTCTATTTGATCTAGAAATGAAAAGATATCTGGGATTAAGGGATTTAGAATTAGTAGTTTCGGTGGATGAAACATATTGTATTAGAAATGGCAATTACAATATGTATAAGCTCTACTGTTTACTTGCAATAATGATGCGTCTATCAGAGAGGCGAAGGATTTTGATTTGAATGATACCTAGATGGATATGACAAACCTCAAAAATGAACAAAAGCAACATCGGCACACTACAAGGTTCGTCATCAAAGTGTTGTTGTAATGTTGGCTGTGATTGTTGACTTGAATTTTGTAATAGCTACGTTGTGTTGACAAGCATACAAGCAAACTGTTGATACGGGGTCACCGAAAATATCCACTGCATTTTCATTTTAATGGAATTTATATGTTGCCGCGCTAATTTCTGTATGAGTCAACAAATTGTACAAAGTTTATACCCACTTCCTTAGGTGGAATTTCCAAACATCCGTTCTTAAATCTTGACTATAATACAAAATCCACAGCCTCTCAAATTTCATATTGTCCTTAAAGGACACGTTACTAATCACATAAACAATCTGTATCCATGAAACTAATTGTTTTGTTTTCATACTAATGAACTAAAAAGTCGGCCACCACAAAACAAAAGTTTTAAGAATTCTAGAAGGTTACTACCAGAAAAGTTTCAAATGTCTTGTGCAGGTTGCGATAAAAATGTTCTACCGATTTTTTTCGGAAGTGTTTCAGTATTCAAGCAGTAACAAGTTTTTGCGATTTCCAAACCTCGACAGTCTTTAGTAAACAACTCGAAATTTGGTACAACTTTTTCATAAAAATTTAGATTCAGTTATGAAAAGTAAATGTTTGCGAATTAAGTATGAAGATTCGGATTTTATTGGAACTGAACACAAAGCCAAACACATTTGCGAAGATAACAAATCTTACTGACACTAACAAGGTGGATAATTAAAACTGAAAATGGAACTGTCAAGTCCTATGTTTAAAATTTTCAACCATTTGAGCCAATTTTATCAGATTGTAGGTGTTATAGGTAATACATATCACCTTTATTTTAAATGCATAACTTGCAAGAATGAGTAAAGTCTAGAACAGTAATCTTACGAATTTAAGGAGAAAGAATGCTATAAAAATGCAAAATAAAGATCTCACATTCGAGATAAAAAGAATCATCAAATATTTTAATACCTAATAAATCAAAAATGTCCATATGTGCTTATAACTACATGTACGAAATTTTTTTGTGTCATAAAAAATACAATTTCGAAAAAATACAACCAACACACATTCTTATTTTTAGATGTTCGTTGCTATAACTCCCCGTGAAAGGGAAAAAAAAACCGGGAAACGTTAACCTTATACCGGTAAATTTCACCTCAAATACTGCTAGTATATATAGTTTACAGCTCGGTTTATGCATGGCGTAATGAATAATAAAAAAACGTAGCATTGGTAGAAAGGTAGGAACCGAATGGTGGAGGTACGCGGTGCCATAAGGTATAGATACGGTCAAATTACCGACGGATCTGACTTTTCTCTCTGAACCCCGAAAACAGGACGATAAAATGACGCCGACGCTAATAAAATCCGATGCCACGTAAAGGTCCATAAACTTTTTCCAACTTGTAGTCAAATTACTCCGCAAGAAGACGTCACGGCAACGGCCAAAAGAGGACTATGTCATGCCGGATCGTAAATGGACGCCCGAACTGATCTTCCTGTCCGAGGAGATGTGATTTTAAACGGACCGATCCCGACAGAGAACGGCATTGAGATGAGATTCGGGCGCTATATCTTCGTCAAGGGTAATTTACAAGCTTACATTCCGGTCGTACCGAACGCATTAAAGATTCCATTATCCGCCATGGCTGCCATCCACTGCAAGAGTAATGTTCATTTTTTGATTCGGTTTATGTGACCCGAGGAACCATATATTCGCGTGCAAAGTATACGATAAGTTTTCGTGTCGACAGTTAAACTTTTAAAGTTAAAGTTTTAAGAATAAAATTCCTGTATTTGAACACCGTCTCTTATAACTACTGTCATAAATATTACATGTACGATATTCCGACATACCTGTTACTTTTCTTCTAAGATAGTTCAATATGAGGATATGATATTTTATTCAATTTGGTTATGTGGTAAAAGCCATGAATGTTATACAAAAACATAGCTCGTCTGGTAAACATTGTAAGGGGTCCATTTCACAAATGATTGGAAAATAATTTATTCTGACTCTGAGCACAAAAATGTTGCTCCAAAGAGTGCGCCTCCAACCTCCTTTAAAGAATAATTTTCCTGCTGGTCTGCTTAGTATCTGTCAATATCGGTGTCTTTGCAGGTTCACCATCACCTCTAAGTTTCTTGCCAGGGCCTACTTTTGGATTAAACAAGCAAGCACAATGGACTCTTCAAAACATCAAATCAAGTAAATTGTCTTACTATCCTAAATGTTGGAAAAAAATCTAATACTTCCCGGGTATCAGGTCCGCTACACTTCCTCTATTACTATTGACTGGCCAGGGTTTTACGTTTACGTTTTACATTTATTGTTTACGATGGTGTTACAAGGCTGTATACTTTCTCTAACAGCTCGGGTTCCATATTTACTTAAGCTGTCCTCATTTTCATGTTACCATTTCAAGTATAACATTCAAATTTAAAGTGAGTTCAGATCCACTTCAATAAACCTTAAGAGATACTATTCGCAGCGAAGTATTAGATCTCCTACCTATTAGGGATACATCTCTAAACCTCTCCCCTGCAGCTAGAGGGACAGACATGCGAAAGAGATATTTCACGTGCTTTGCTATCTAGGAGATAGAGATCTCTTGGGGCAGTGTTCCTAACGCGGCCCGACGTAATACAACGCAGGCTCGTTAAAGCAACCCCAAAGTAAATGGGACTACGACGAAAGCGAATCATAACGACATGTGTGCGTCGCGAACGCTGCGGAATAAAGTCACGCATTAATAATAACAGCCACGGCTTAGCTTTCGCACATATGACGACGATGTACGCGGTCGTCCTTTCGAGTTTACATGTAATCTTGAATAAATAAAGACGTCTGAGAGAATCGACGTTGGAAAACTAAACCGTGCGCTCCTAAATCAGGCTGTACGGGAACAGATGTTGCCGCTAAGCACCACGTTAGCGTATGCGTGCTGTATTGTATGCATACGTGAAATATTAGGCAATTCGTTAGTTTCTTTACCCTGACTCGGTCGTTCAATATTTACTCGTATTCCTAGTAATAGATGGTGGTGCTTGATAATGTTCGGCAAATAAGAAAAGAAATAGCAGTATTAAGTAAACATTTAAGTACAGCGGCTTTATTTGTATCACTGTAATAATATAAATAATATAGTGATGCAATTTAATTTGGTATATCTTACACCAACAATAGATGCTAACTAAAAAGATAATGATCGTGCCGTGTTGATGACAGAAGAATTTCCATGCCCAAATTTGTCTAAATTTCTGTATTTAGTCACTAAAGTGTAAAAAGGCACCTTTCGAAACGGAAAAAGATCTATAGCTTTCAAATACAGTACATTATGTAAAGGAATGTATGTAGATAAATAAGTGATTACAACCATTGCCTACCAGAACAGGAATGCCTGATAAAGTGATAAAGTACAGGGTATTTCATTAAGCGCTTCCTATCTTTAAATTTAAACAAAACAAAGTGGGTGTGAGATATCATCGAAATTTTTATTCGTTTGAAAGGCCTATCGATGCCATTATTTATGGAAGATAACATCGGGCAAATGTCCGCCGCGGCGTCGCTGTATGGCGCGCATCCCGGATGTCCAATTTTCTATTACTCTAGCGCATAAATCAGACTGAATTTGACCGATGGCTTGGGTTATGTTGACTTGGAGGGCCGCTGTGGTTGGTGGATTATTCGTATAGAACTGCGACTTAAGAAAGCTCCACAAGGAAGAGTCTAACGGGGTCAAATCGCACGATCTCGGTGGCCAGTTCACATCACCTCCACGTGAGATGAGCCTCCTCTCAAATCGCTGGTGCAGAATGTCCAATGTGGCATAAGCTGTGTGACACGTAGCGCCGTTTATTCATCCAGAAATGGACCTCGTCGCTGTAGATGCTTTTTGATGAAAATTAGAATCAGGTTCCAACTACTTCAGAACCCAATCAACGAACACACGTCGTTGTCTATAGTCATTTACCTTCAGCTCCTGTGTCAGCTGAATTTTGTACGGGTGCAGGCCCAAGTCACGACGCAAAATTCTCCAAGTTGTGGTCTGCGAAAGGCCCAGTTCTTGGGGTTATGGTTGTGGGTGAATTTTGCATAACTTTGTGTATTTTCCAGCAAATAAAAATTTTGAAATTTAAAAAAATATGGGGGGTGGGGTTTGTTTCTGGAAAACAAGAACTATGACAGGCAAACTATTGCTGCTATCCTTTAGTGCTGATAAAACTGTTATATATTTGTCTTGACTCTTTTGGATGTGTCGTACCTATAGTTTTGGAGATATTAAAGCAAATAGCAAAGGTAGCGTTGGTTTTAGGGCGCCCCACCTCCCGAAAACGGGCGATTTAGCATCTATGAAAGTTACCATTGTTCTTACACTGACTCAGTCTACAAACCCACCAAGTTTCATTTAAATCGAGGGTTCAATTCAATTGAATCAAAATTGAAATTTACCAACTACACACAGCGAAGAGAGTTCGTTCAATGATTGTGGATGCTTATTTTTCAAGCAAAATCACTTTCATTGCTGAAGTTCATTCTTATCTTGTTGATTTTGTTAATCGTCGTAAAATTTTCGCGTTTGAGGATCAGAAAATCCACGATAATAGTTGATTGTTAAGAAACAAATGCATACATGTGATGTGGATGACATATGGTTTTTGCGCAACAGTACCACATCCCGTATAGACCATGAAACAATTCATTTACCGTATCAATCATTTCCTGATCCTGTAATTTCTTCTTCTGATGATCAGATTTGACCGGCCAGATAATGTGATTTCACGTGATTGGACTTTTTCTTTCTTTCTGTGGTGTAATATCTATAACAACAAATCTAGGAATTTAGCCGCATTTATGTAAAACGGTCATAGATAATTACGACATAAGATTCAGTAGTTACAAAGCTGTGGACTCCATTTATCTGGTATTCTATTCCATACTTTATGAAACAATAACAAATTGAAACTTTTTAATTTTCTATGAAAATTACTTCTTGCCTGAATTTTAGTACACATTTACAATCAACTCTAAAGTAGCGCAAGCTTGTGTAATCTCTTACGATACCTTAGAAGTTTATTGGAAAATACTGTGGTTACGAACTTAATTAATTTGGCATCGCGATACGAGGAATATAACGCACTGGCAAGAAATTAATGATGATTGATTGGAATTAATTTTTACATGTAGTTATGACAATATTCAATTTAATCTCTTTATTATTAGTTATTGTTAGTTTATGAGCAGTAATTATCTCAATTTGCTTCGCCGAATCATAGTTGCAATTAAATGTTCACAAGTACTTGCTTATTATTTCCTTAATAACATAATTTAATTACCCACGCCAGTATATTTCTAATGACAGGGCTTTTTTGTCTCCAAAGCATTAAAAAATTATAATAATTGATTAAGTGATCCCATTCTATACTCATCCTACAAGAATCGTAACGCTAACAAGGCTCCTAAAAATTGCTATAGAGACTGAGCATCGCAATTGATGTAGAAGTAATTTAGATCGAATATACAGGGTGGGACAAATGTGTCGGAATACCTAATTTCTGACAAACATTAAGTTTGATTAAAAATATCCTTTATAACATTGCTGTTCAATTGGTTTTGGTGACACACAGATAATATTGACAATATGCTTCCAATACTTTTAATGCAATGTAACTTGATTGATACTTTAGTTTTGAAACCATAATCTCTCACAGTCATCTATCTATTAATAATTATTCACACTTCAATACTTGAACAATCCAGTTCTTGTCAAGAATTCAAATGTGTCGAATGTAATTTAAACCGGTATTCTAAAATAAAATGATGATTTTATGTGTTATTAAAGAGAGTTGTCAAGTGAAGAGTATAAAATAAAAAATTGTATTAGAGCCAATATCTGTTGGAAACCAATACATGTCAAGAAATATAGAATGCCTTTGAATAACATTATAGCAACTGACAATACTGTTTAGTCTTATAAGACAAAAATAAAACGAAATGAAAGCATTTGCAACGTATGAACATGTCATTATAATCCGCGTTTGCCATATTCTCATTTACTTTAAGTTTGCTTTAACGACTCTTCGCTCCACTCGTTCGAAGCTTGTTACAAACGTTGCCGTATACGACAGATATCTTCTTGATTCCCGCACGCGAAAGATCTTTTTCGCATAACTACGTCTAGTTGGTGGAAGTAGGCGTAAGATGATGGGGTAATTACCCAATACATACGACGACTTCCTACGTCGCCACCATATATGCTTCAGCATATGGTGTGTCGTGTCTGTTCTTGTTACTGGGCCGAGATTGAGGATATTATCTGCGAGTAAGACTTACAAACTTTATGAAGGCTTATGAATATATGCAGACACTTCTTTCCTTTATTACTCAAGCAATAAAGGTGTGCTAAAATTGATAGCTGACCCTTATTTACATTAACGCGTTGATAGTTCAAATATGCAATTGAATACTTTAAGGATGTGAATATAAAATATACAGACTAGTCCTGTAATAACGTATCTAGCTAGTAGAATAAGCAAATTCCGGTAACTGTTCCTGAATTATTTACGCTAGCTTTCCAAGCAACAAAATCTGTTTAGAGCATCCAGCATCACTTTTATACTTACTCTATCATCAACATGAATACTTTCATAAGTTAACTGTTATAATTCTTTAATTCTTATATTATAATTGACGAGCTAAGTGGCTGCTTCCAAGTTTGCATTAGTTTCCATTCCTTTAGTTTTGACTTCCCACTTGTTACCCAGAAATATGAAGATCTGAAATAGTCCTTTGTTTTTTTCACATACATAAGTGCTGACATAGTCATGATTAGGCCTGATCAATAGTAACACATTTCTAGACCACCTTTTTCTTATAGACTAAGAAATTTTCCATAAAATAATCCGGTACTACACTATTCTAACTGTTATAGTTTTCGAGTATAACCAATTAGAAACGTGTTACATGTTGGCGCTATTTGTTAGCTCTAGTCATGATAAACTTTACACTACGTACTGTTAAATGATAAAACTTTCTGATTCCGAACTAAGGCGAAGCAAAGGCGTATAATAATAAATATTTCCTACTTCATCGTGCTGAAATTTCTTAACATAAAGATATACTGTTGGTTTAGAAAAGCGTTAAATAAGTAAATAAACCTTTCCCACGATGTTTCGTTAATAGTACTATCTCTGTGAAAACATCCAAAGACTAGCGATTTAACCGTTCGCACAGTTGGTTCCTGTATAGATTATAAACTTAAAGATGAGCGTGAAAGATATTTAATACAAACGTAGACAATTAGCAAAGCAAATTAAAAATAAAATCCTTAGAGAAAGCCGTCTTGTTCAGCTCTTCTTCGATCTAAAGAAGTTACCGTTAACTTAATTAAAGTAACGGTCAAAATCAAGATGCTCGTAAACCTCCGTGTTCGTATAATCTACGTATAACCGACCGAGCAGGTGTACGTTTATTCGTCGTTGCGAAACGTTTCTCTCCCATCTTCGTAACGCAACACGTCAGAAACGTGTATCCTTTTAAAAATTTAAACGCCATCTCGAGAAAGATTGTTTGTAAACACGAGCGCCCAGAGAACGCAGTATATACATATATACACATACACCGGAGAACGACGTAATTATGTATAGAAATTACTCTTTAAAGTAATATCTTAAATTATGCATCGTGTATCGCCCGTGAAGAAATATTTGATATGGTTATTAATTCGCTAGAGTTGAATAGTAATTGTGTGAATGACTTACCGTAATAAGACTTGATGAAGGATTTTATTTTAATTTCAGCAAAGTGTTAGGAGAGATGATCTTTTATAATTGACTGATTAATTATAATTGTATTGAGTATAGCATAAGCAGAACTTTTTTTGAGATGTGATTTGTTTTTCAAAAATTTCTTCATTAAAGTTGAACTTAGAATCTTGATAAATAATTATGCTTTGTTTGATTTTTTTTTGAATACTCTATATTTTTATTTGGAGACCAAACAATTTGAATTTAGAATATCTAGATAATGTATGAGAAGTTGGTAAGATTGTCAATCAACTATCTTCCGCTCTTCTCTCTATTATCGATAAGTCTGTTGGAGTTGTTGTCATTGTTGTTGTTGTTTTCACTTTTTCTAGTGGATAGCAGCGGCTTCCTAGCTGCATTACTTATCAAAAATTGCAAGAATAGCTTAAAGTATGGTGACTTCTTTTTATTGAAAAGTGGTCAAGAAGCATATTCTCGACGTTGCTTCCTGAAGAGATATTCTTTCAAATATCTTTCTCGTTCTACAAACGCTGACATTTTCGTTCTGGCTACAACACCATTTTGAACGGCAAGTATTACAGACTTACTTCCACTTTATTTTTGCTAATATTTAATTTATTAACTAGCTCTTCAGGGGATTTTTTACTTTCATATGTACTTCATAGGCGCAGTATAGAAAGCGAAGGATAATGAATGAAATAAATTCGTTGTTGTTTTTTGTTTTCATTTGTACATGTTTTATGTTTTATTTTAAAGTTATGATGTCACTAGCGTTCTTTCTACGACGTCATCGATAACTGTTTTAAGTAGAAAGGGCTGTATATTTGTGCGTTTTTGGATTGTATGTGAAAGAACGGATTTCGAAAGGTAGGTCCTAATGTTGATAGTTTGGAAGATACGGACATTTAAAATTAATATTTAGGATAATTGGTGTTTTTTATTTCCTTGCGATATGATTGAATATACTGAAAACGAAAATAAGGAAAGTCGGTCTTTGAATAGGCATCTTTCCCGAAAAATATTAACAATTGCAGTTTTAAATTTTAACTTCAACTACAATTAATTACAGTTTTCAAATGACTGGGCAAGATAATATGTAACGAATTGAGATCCGGAGGTTTCAATGGCCATGCAGTGGATGGACGTCTGCCAATCCATCTGTTTAGAAACATCTGGGCAAGATATCGTCTAACATCTGCTAAATAATGTGAAGTCACACAATCTTGTTAAAAGCTACTAAATTTGAAATGAGATAACCTATTAAAAATTGTAGGCAGGTTGGCACGTTTACATTTCAATAGAAAAAATAAGGGTGCGATGTCTATATTTTCACAATTCTCGCCCAACCATTTGTTTTTTTGTGGATACTGCGTAAGATGATCTCGTATCCATTTACGATTCTGTTTTGCCGAGTATCTACATTTTTGACGGTCAACTTCCCCATTTAAAGTAAAAATATATTCAACCGAAAACATAGTGTAACTACCTACATAATGTAAATTAACTAGATGTACCTATTTCCAACAAATTTTTGAATTATTTCTTCAATGTTAATGTTAGAATTCGTTCTTTCACATAAAATTCAAAAATAAACAATTAGAGGATGTTCTATTTTTGTTACTTATTTTTTTTATCTCTGGTAGGCGCAAGTCTGTGTAGTTTGTATATATAATTGTGTTCAATGGCCTTGTTACAGCACTATTTCGTCATTTATTCTGCTGCGCTGTTAATCATTTTGCTCCCAATAGCAAGTGGTAGATCGATCGGAATACAATGTCACTTTCTCCTTGGAGAATTGAACTCCGGTCTCGGCGATCTTTCACAACGCTGGGTAGCTGTTGAACGTCTGTGACTATCGATCCGTTAAAAAAGTTATTGATGATATCATAGTCGGAACAGTGGTGGCATTATAACTTCAATAAATTACAGAATAATATGAGCAATTGAAAAGAAGGATCATTATTGGAATTATTCATCATTTTGTTTGTACTTAGGAATTATAGTGGTTATACACTGGATATTCTTTTTCCATTTTTGTATGTATGTATACGCAATCATTCTTTTGAACTAAATCTAAAGATTTAATATCATTTAATTTAAAAAAAGATGGTGTGTAAATCTCATATTTGAACAATTGCCGAATTACGAAGCTATATATAGTCGGCCAATGACATTTGATTTCTAATCTTACAGGGAACAAAAAAAGTACAGTTAATGTCTCAAAATATCTAATTAGGTACAAGGAATGAGACTGACACTCAACAGTTTTAATCATCGAAACAATTGGATTGTAAACCTTACGTTATCTGAACTGTTGTGATTATTCTCACTCAGTGGTATTAACATTGTAAGGCTTTCATAGTTGTGGTAGCTGTTCTAATAGCCACAAATAATTGTGTATTTCGGAAGCAAAAAAAGGCAAAAATCCACCAATCAAGCGAAAAGTTGACAACACTATGCTGAAAAACTAAATTGTATATAAGACTTAAAAAGTCCTAATGACATATTATATCTATCTAGAAATTACGCTCTTTCGAATATTCTGTAACCTGATATTGCTAATTATTATCATTTATCATCATGAAAGTATTACACATACATATATTCCATAATCCGCCACTTTTACCCAAATTTTGTTTTGCTATTATTGCTTATATTTCATGGTATTTTATTGCTATTTATATAGGTATGCTATTTATTAGCAATCAACATATTCACAGATAAGTTTTTCTATGAAATTGTCGACTATTCAGCATTAAAGTCATGTAAGGGTTATTGTTTTATTCCCTAAAACAACACGTTCGATAAGCGTTAACGTAATTTGGTAGACAAGTACCCTCTTATACCTTTTTCTTATTCCCCGTAGGTCCTTAACCTTATGAATGCGGAATCGAGTTTGGCTGTTCACTTTGTATTAAAATTAAGTTAAACGGGAACGTGTTTCTCCGAACGTCGCCGTTAAAAAAGGTAAACTAGCAGTCAGGAGTACCTAAAGTAGGGCGGTCGTCGCCTGTTTTGTTTACAACTGCTTGGTATTCTATGGAGACAGGAGCGGGTTATGTTCTTTAGCTGTCGTCCTGCGGGACGGCAACTAGGGGAAATACTGTGCGAGAAACAGTTTTTAGAACGCTGCGAACGGTGACAGGTGAAGAAGATTTAACCCCTATGAGATTTTTCATCCGGTCTTTCTACGGTCTAGAAATTTGAATATAAATTAAAAGATAAGAGTGAATATTAATGTTCTTCCAGCTCGACAATAATTCATCTCACTAAAGAGTACTGTTACAAACATATATCCACCTTGCTATTTATGAATAATACAAATACATGAGTTTATATCTTAGATCGATGTAGAGGGTTCTTGTGGAAAATCAAATCTACATACAATGCGGATTAGATTTTGGGGCTATTTAGTAACAATTTGGCCACAAGAAATTACGAGAGTACAGGCTTAAGAATCAGAAGTAATGAAAGAAGCATAATTCAAAACTAATTTGTATTTTAATGATCTATAACGTAGAGATCTAATGAGTTACCTACATTATATCCCACTCCTAGATAGGTAAGTACTCCTATCTATTTTTTACTATTTACTGAATGGGTGGTGTAGGCATGTATGTTAAGTATACTGCACCCACGCAATTGTCAGGTGTAAACAGTACAGAATGAAATGCTTCATTAAGTTAATGTACCGTAAAATATGAATAATTTGCGTTAGTAATACATATTATCTTTTACGTGATGCATATAGGTCACTAGTAATTTATATATCCATCTAGTTTCTAATCTGAGCACGGAAAGAGATGATGTCATAGCCAGTTACGCAAGTTTAATTTTAAATTACAGTATATCTAGAAATGAACAGAGACAGTTATTTTTGCTTTTGACAACGTATATGTTCTGTATTACAATATTCACTCGCAACTGTGGATGTAGATAATAATTCATTTTAGTGCAAACTATTCTGATATTTGGAACTCTTTCATTGTTTAACTGGATCCACTGATAAAAAAATGCCTGTAACAGACGTTCATGGTATACCATTGAAGTCACTCTGCAAGCGAACACAATGACAATATATCAAGCATGCCAGCTGGATTGGATCTACCAGGACTGACTTGGGTGGTTTGACACCTGGCAGTGATACTTCCGAACTTGTCCACTAAAGGGAATGAGATTGTAGTTAGTCTATTATCGCATGTGTTGTACAATACAAGTTGAATAAAATTAGATCTTGCACTGACTAGATCTGGGAGGCAGAAACAGGTGGTCTGCTTCTAATGCTCGATCTAATTTCGTTGTACTTGCTTGCAAAGCAATTTCAACAATATACTGTGAACACCATTTTTATCTTGAGACATTTTTTAACGTTTTCATGATGGATCCACGGAGTTGAAGATAATTTTAGGTACACAAAAGCCCCTCTCAAAATAATACCTTCATTGATATCAAATATACATTCTTAATATCTGCTTTATATACAAGAAAGAATTATGTTGAAACCATCTAGCTGTATTAGAAGAACAGTTTCTATCCTTAAACAAGTGCTTGGCTTTGCTTCCCATTACTACTGTCATTTTGTTGATAAACCATAAGTAAGGAAAGGTGTGTTAATAGAATCAATTTGACTGAATGCATTAGGAACTAATTACTAACTCTCCTTATTGATGGTACATTCATGTTTATTTTGCAAACAAGATTTTTGTATTTGACATTGCTGAAGAGCTGCAAATGCTTATGTAGTATGCTTTAGCAAAGAAGCCACATATTGTCATATTCACAAACTTTTGAGAATAGCGTATCAATAAAGCTATATAGTTTCAGTGGTAAGAGAGATTACCCAACCGAGTGGCGAGCAATCCGATTTGGAGTTTAACCTTTTCCCAGACGATTGTGGTACTTCCCTGTCGGAACACAATTAATAGCGCAAGAGAGGTAATGTTGTGACAAGGACGTGAGAAACATATCCAAAAAACACTAGAAATAAACACCAAAAGCTGTAGCGGCATTCTTGACCAGAAGTATGGTTTAGAATGCGGATGGAGCTGCTCCCACCACTACTCCACACTACTACTTATATTATATAGTTTAAAAAGTGTTTTAGATACTCACCTAAGAGGGAGAAAGAATTACTTATCTCTTTGGAATAAATTTCAATGCTGTATTAGTTTGATTTTCATTTATTTTTGCACATTTATTGCTGAAGAAAAAATACCAGGTACCTACATAGTGTTGTAGCTCAGTTGCAAAATATTTTAATTTCAGGTTCTAAAAGAAATCGTAGTGGTAAACAAAACTGCCCTTCGTTGTCCAATTTTTCTGTAATTAAGTTCCTATAGTTCCATTTAGAGATGCTTTATCGCTTCTTCGCTTAATGTTCAAGTGTTTATAGTTTTATAATATATATGCTCAAATGCAACAATTGTCATTACTTTCTCTTCTTCATCCTTTGGGAATTCATTTCCTGTGATATGTTTTCTCCTCTTGCTTGTCTGAGCTCCTCTGGCTTGAAGTTGCATTATTCATTGTAATTTTCTCTGCTATTTGAGGTATATCGAGGAGAACATGTATACCAAGACAAGACCTCCTTTCCCTTCTTGTTGCCTTCGCTAAGATGGGCCATCTGTTGAATTGACGATAGTTTGTATTATAAGATTCAACGGTATTTGTAACTAATTTTAAGAATGTTCTACTTCAAGATGTTTCTTTGCCTGCTTCCTATTTTTATACATCATCTTATTCTTTAGTATTAGTTGAGGTAGCGTCATATAGTATATTAGAATTTTGACTATAGAAACATGAAATTTAGAAAATTCAACATGTTTGGCAGTGACGAGTATAACAAATTTCAAGTATCGCTCTTTTATTTTTAGGATTTGTTTATCAGACATGATGTGCCTAATTAGGAAACAAGCAAACCCCTTATACATTATACTATTTTTAAGCTTTCTACGACTTTAAAACTGTCACTACTCATTCGTATTAATAAGTAACGAGTATTTTTTTAAATTAGTTCCTTATTTACGATTGTATATGGTATTATTGTTTTGACCTACTTCAGTTCGTCATTTCGCGTAGCTTGTATTTATCCAACGGGTTGCGTTTTATGCTAAAGAAAGCACTTTAAATAATACTTTCACTAAGTAAACGACATCGTTTAATATCGTCCATTGTACGACACGGCGAATAAAGAGGCATCAAGGAGCGAAGTAATAGAGGAGGACTCCAACGAGTTGTATATAGTAGGTTCCTTTTGAAATTACCGAAAATGAAAAGGAAATTTTAAAGCACACGCTATCACTTTCGCTGTAAAGGGCTTCTTCCTTTTCGTTTCCTCTTTCAAGTGAAACCGTCGTGCTCTTTCTACGCACCCCGTTCTCTCCACCTCTTTCGCCACTTCTTGTCACCCGAAACAAAAATGTGTTTCTTTCAGTCTTCTCACTCGTCGTGAGTGCTTTTTTTAAAAGTCTCACGAATTAACACCAACGCAGCGTAAAGACCCCGTTATTCTCATGAAACGAATGATTTAATGAGTCCTTTTTGTCAGCGAGCCGAGTTGAATAATTTTTTTCTCCTGCGCCGTTGCTTTTTTCCCCACTTCTGAAGTGTTTACCACAACTTCGTTGTGTACGTCTTAATGGATCCTTTATGACGATAATATTTATGCTATTTTTGAGAGCTGTATTTAAGGAACGCTTTGCATACATATTTATAAGCGTTAGCTTGGCTTGGCCGACGTATTGAAATTGATAAATTGAAGTCTATTGAGAATTTTTTTTGAAAGGATGTTTGTTTTGGAACAGTGCGTTGTACATAAAGAAAGCTATTGAGATCAGTGAACTCTCATGTTTCCGTTATATATTCAATTGATAACGATTTTTTTGTATTTGAATGCATCTAGTAGGTGTTATAAACTCGTTTTTTGTGTGTCCATTGTCAAAAGAAAATTTACTATTTTTGTGACAATCGGACGGAAAGCCAAAACAGATGCGGACTTTGTAACAAATATGTATTTTGGAAAAGATTAAAAAAATTCACAGTAGTATCTCTTAGGAATTTCGGATAATAAACAAAGTCAATGCGATAAATGGAAATTTGAAATATTAATTCGCTCTTCGCTTACATAACCTGAGTTATGCAAATATTTTATACACAGTACACTACAACCTATTCTTTCTGTCAATTTAATTTTACAAACTGCTCAAATCCACGTGTTCTACTCGATCGTAAAAATGTCCAAGCAAGATTATTTGTGGTACACAGCACTACAAGAGTTCGATGACGAGTATATCTATAACAAGCTAATTTACAAATCGTATACATAAATACATACCTGGGATATATTATGTAAATCGTGTGGGTTCAGTGTTTAGCCTATAATAGTGTAATCAAGCCAAGTGCGGTCTAAACTGGAATGGTGAACGAGACGAGCTTGAAACAGGTTTGTTAATTTTAGCAGATGTTTAAATAATATTTACCGTAAAACCATTGACTGTGGACTTACGTAATATTCTGGTAACTACATTAGAGATATATCTTGCATGCTACGAATAGCTTTATATACCATTAGCGTATATATCTAGTAATGCTAATAGTTTTCTTGGGAAAGAATTTAAATTTGATTAGCAATATTAATTTCACTAATTTTTAACTGACAGATGCGATATCATTAATTTAATTAATTAACGTTGTGGGAATACTTCACGAATTCCCGAAAGATTGATGAAATATTTAAGATAAATTACTGCTTCGGGGCTGTATCTACTTTATTGCATGACAAGCCGCTGATAGGTTTTGACTGTGGTTCGCATTTGTTGAAAATAGTTCAAACCATTATAATTTTCAATCTTTACTGTTAATGCTGTCAATTCTGTTGTAAATATCGTTTTCTTCATACTAAAGTATTTATTTTGAATAAAAGAGCGCTAGTACACTTTTTTGGTGTAGAGTATGTATAAATTTATTACTGGGGTCATCCTGCGAAGTATGATTTCATATAATCATGTCCATGGAAGTTCATCGTTAAACTGTCGTATTCGAGACACAGACTGACGCGCCATCTATTCATAAACAGTTGTTCTAGTGCAATTTAGTCTCCAGCTGACGTAATGACCTATTTTAACAAATAATTGCGAGAGTGCTGTTGTAGATTGCAGCGGAGGATCAGTTCATGTTTTCTTTGTAAGAGTTTTGTTCCAATTCCTATTAGATATAAATAGAAATAGAAATGAAATTGATAAAACCCGCTTTTTTTGCAGCAAATATCCCTACATCTAAAAGTAGAGATTTTTTTTAGATGCACGGCCTCTCAAAACATACGGTTTCGAGGAAAGCTTTTTGCAATTAAAGGAATTATCCTTTCGCGAACATATTACGTTTTGCTTTATTATGAAAAAGCTTTTTGCTTCTTTAGTTATATTGCTTGTCAAGACGACTGTTATAGCTTTTGCTGTATAATGTGTTTACATTGTCCTGCTGCAGCATTATATTTTGTGACGGCACCACTGGTTTTTGAGTAGATTACAAAAGTATTCGAATCTTCAGCACTTCACTCGTTTCTATTACTATGTCTGTATATTTGTTATCTATAAATTGATAAGCAATGATTGATATGTATATGAAGACCCAATCTTCAACGGGGTGTCTCATATTTTCCGTCTCTCAATAAACAAGATTGAATAATCTTACATTAAATTAGATTATATTAGACTAGTACTGGGTTGTGTAGACATTGCTGCCTCTCTTCACTGCGACCTATAGAATCTATTGTAATTACCCTTAACCTTCAAAAAGGAAGGAAGATATTGGGAGCGGCAGCCAAAATCAAACGATCTCCATTTAATATTCTAAGCTATCGATAATTAGTTTAAGCTTAGAATGCTAGAGCTAAGCTTAGAATATTAATTGGAGATTTTTTAAATCATCGTTTTATTTTGACTGCCTACCCCAACATTTTCCTTCCTTTTAGACCTTAACGTCGTATAGCCGGTACTTCCACTCTACTCTACCCTTAACCTTTTAGTCCCAATTAATATCCAAACTTCTAAAAAAGTCTAAGATTTTCTTGTGGCCTATGGCTCTAATGTCAACAAGCTCTACATGCACCTGTTCGAGCCTGTCTCATAGCCTGTCTTATAGTTGCACACATTGTGTTCCATCGCCTCACTATGCATCCACCTTCCTCATCTCTTTCAGATTATACCTTAGAAAGTTGTGGCCGATAAGTAAAGCCATGATGGTGCTGATGTCCTTTCTGTTGAGTTTCAGCAGAGATTTAGTCTTGTTGTTTAAAAAAATAATAAACTTCTTTGATTGTCGTAGTTTTGGAGTGTTGATTCAGTGCGACCTGTTTTTTTTTCTTTCCCACTGGTGAAGATGAGCTATTATGTATATGGGTTTTGGTGAGACCACATAATGGCTCTTTTCCAATATGTCGGGACGCCGCACCTTTCTTTCCACGACAATCGGCATTCTCGTTATGTTCACAGCCTTAGTGACCACTACCTCACAATGACATTACTTCGTGGACTCATACTTGTACAATTTGCTGTTTGCAACTGTAACAATAATTTGTTCATTCATATGTTCATTTGCTTGCATTAGCTCATAATATTCCTTTTATTTCTATTTAACATTGAATCATGATTTACAAGACCCAAGATCTCCGAAGAAAATTTGTATCGACTAACGTAAATTACTGACTAAATTCTTTCGTTTTGATCTGATAAGCACAATAGTATCACTGGTCAACTGGATTAATATGATACTATCCACCAATACACGTAGATCTCTCTTTTCGATACTAAACTTCAAGTTCTGTACATACAAACTTTCATTTCAAGGTCGTTTCAAATTCTGCCATCATCTGATTAACGAGCATATATCCTATTCATAATGCCACCCCAATGTATTCACAACAGAAGGATTATTATAACGATTGAGATATGGATATAATCCGCATTCAGTTGCACTTATTCCACACGAAAGGATTAATTATGTGGCAACAGCGCGGGACGGCATCGTAGAAGATCAGCCGGAAACGGGAGATACACCGAAGCCTCCTTGATAAAATTTACATTAAATTTTAGCCGCGGGGAGTCTTCTATATTTAAATATTTCCGCTGCGAGACTACATTATTAGGTTTACAGTCGGGTCCATTCTACTACATTGAGCGCCACCAAATAGTACATAAAGCAAACAAGTTTCCTTTTTATTGCTAATTTAATCCTATTTTTCAGCCGGGGTAACTACAATAGGACGAGGGAGGATATCCTCGCTTAGAACATCCTTCTTATTGGTATTATACGATGATGTTGAGTATTAGTACTGGGATGTTGGTATTGATAAATGATAAATATTCTTTCACGAATTTTAATATGACAAAGGCGTTAATTCTTGCGATAGCTAGCCCACAAGTGGTAGTTGAAAGTTTGTATAAAGGATGGTGTTTATTGTATATAAAATTATTTGAAAAGTGGACACTACTAACTTCTCACTACAAGAATTTTTCGGTTTGTGTAATCGAAAATTTTATTCAAAAAAGTATCAGCCTGAGGGTTTGACAATGTAAAAGTCTCCATTTTTTTTAATCAAAGGAGCTTAACAATTTCAATTATCATTGCGGTACTATGGAATATTACCGATAACATTCGAATCAGTCCCTTTGATCTAAAAACTGCCAATTCCAAGCATCTGACAAAATATAACTGGTGTTCACCATAAAACCACCAAAGGATATAATATGCAAATAACAGAAATAACATTTTCTCCAAATAAACAGAACGTAATCCTATTTCGACGTGAATGGAAAACGAACAAAAGAAGGACCGCAATAAAAACAAAATAACATCGAACACAAAACGAAGCGTTCATTTTATTTCTGCGTCCCGTCATCATCCGTCTGTTGCCATTTACGCGCGTTATTCACCATTCTACACATACAAAGCGGGCGTTGCGTTTCGAATCAATCCCAGATGAGAAGCAGGTGAAAGCGGCCGAGTACACGGTCCTTTTTACATATAAGTTCCATACATATTCACAGCGACTTTTCCACCGTCACATGACTTCATAGGCAATTTGTTTTGTGTTTCTTTTTTCTGTTTAGGAATCTCCGGCGGAGCGCGCCACAAACGACGAAAAAAAAACAAGCGCCATGCTCGTGCGCTGCGCTGTACCACTCTCTTGAGTTGGCACAATACAGCATCCAGAGCGATTTTAATGAAGTGGAAATGGCTTGATAGTGGCGGATGGTTTTTTCTTCTCTTATTTATGTTTCTGATGATATGGAAAGATATTAGGTTTCTTTTTTCGTAAAAATGTCATCGAAATTGTTGAACGGGTTACAATAAACAGACGCTGCTCGCGATATATAATACGTTTATTGTAAGACAAGAGAAAATGTCCAGAAGATTTATTACTACTGTGTACTATTAAATAAAAATTAAATTATTAACGACAGGAATGAATATCTAGTGTAACTAAGAGATTTTAGTTTAAGACGCAGACCTAATCACAAAGGTAAGAGCCAGATCGGTACTGCGATTGAGCTATTTTTCACTGTTGGGACATAATTAACAGTGCAAAATTGTATACGACGAGGTAATGTAAAAATGCTTTTAAAATACATATATATACATACAAAATTTGCGCAGTAATTTGACAAGCAATATAACCCAACAAAAACCTATTGTATATTCCTTATTCAACACAGTCACAAGCATTACAATCATACGCCAATCGGTAACCGATGTAACAGCCCCAATATTTCATAAAACAAATATGTACGTTCCATAAAGATAGATAAAAACAAATGAAATTAACGATCCAGTATAACTCATGCCGTCGCAGTGACACATTATAACAAAAACACAACAAAGACTGTTATGTATCGCTAATCGATATGTATTGTAATGATGAATCCTCGCGTTACATTGGTGTTATGCTCGATGCAACCTCCATCGGATAACTAATCCAAACACTTCTATCTATGAAGGTTCGGAAAAAAATAATTATGATTAATGCAATTGGCAGATAGCCGAATGTACGTTGGTAAACAATATAAATATGGTGTCATCAATAACATCCGGGCTGGTATCGCTATAAAGGTTCAATATTTTTCGAGTAAAATTTCGTAAATATGTATTTTCGAGGTGAAAATGTCTTCTGGATCTCTGAGTAGTAATGGAGAGTCGGTAGTTTTGGTTGGTAAAATTCTTGGCAGAAACTATAACTGTAAAAGAAATGAAAAGAAAATATATTCCTTAAAAGAAAATATCTATTTTTGAAAACCCCAACGGCAATAAATGAAGAATGATCGTTGATAGTTCTTAGGAACTTAATTCTTACAGTCTGTACTGACGAAACTGGCTACCATGGTTACCCTAGGAAGATTCAATTTCTAGTTGAGATGATTACATTGGTAGTACGTAGAGCGGGGCGTATGGACGTATTTTGATTAAGTCCTAACGATACAAAGTTAAAGGTGCAGATATTCGACAATGCATATTGGTTTACCTTTTCCACATTTAGAAATTTTGATCTCGCGATTCTGCAAATAATTCTAATTGTTGAAGTTATTAGTTTGATACGTTGGTTGGCTCCAATCATTTACAATCTTAGGTTTTTTAACGATTACACAACAATGTTTGCAAGAAAAATTTGTAATCACGTACGTGGTGTTTAAAACGCAGACGGGTTAAACTTTTCGATTGTTTGGAAATTTTGTTAAATATTTTAATAGCTACAACCTGTAGGGACTGCTGAAATAAAGTTAATCTAGACCAAGGTGAGGCTATGTCATCTCTACATCTGGTATTGTAATCATGTTTGTCTTTATTATGTGGAAATCTATTGAAATTATCATAGGCACAAAGAGCAAGCTCGAGAATAAAAATACATGGCAAAGTTAATAATTTATATGTGATAAATGCAGGTTTACAAGACTCCAAAGCTTGAAGACCTGATACACAACGTCTGCTATGAACATAAGCATAATATACACCAATCATCTGTTGACGCGTTAACATCGTCGTTAAGTTTCGGAATAAAAAACAAATTCAGTTTAATTTAGGTAGAAGACTTTCACAGTGAGCCTTCCAATTGGGAGACTGATCTACCCACACTCGCAAAAATTTAGTAGAGCCCGCGTTGGTAAGTTTTTACCTCCCAGTGACAAATCCAAATAAAAATCCGGGGTGGGCTGAAGCTGCTAGTGATGAAAACGTAAATAAATGCTTTTCTTATCATTAACAAGAAGCCTATTCATAGAGAACCATTTAGATGCATTACTCAATAAGTTATGCCAAGTCTCAGCTAAAATATCTCCGGTTTTATCTGTTGCTAGTAAAGCAACGTTATCTGCATATAAAGTGATTGACGCCAATGCCAAAGAAAAATCGTTGATAAACAGTAAAAAAAGTACGGGACCTAAAATAGATCCTTGTGGTACTCCAATGTTATTAGGCAGAGACTCAGAAGAAACACTCCCAACAGCAGCACTCTTGTTGTACAAAATATTGATGTACTGAGTTCGGTTTCGCAAAAAAGACTCAATCCAATTTAAAGCATTCCCTCTGATCCCATACGCTTGTAGTTTATTTAAAAGAAGGTCGTGAGAAGCACAATCAAACACCTTGCTTAAATCCAAAAAAACTCACACAGGATAGGTACTTCTGGATACATTCCTAAAAGATCCACTGATTGACAAGGTTTTTGCCACACGGATTCTGTATGCTAATTACTTCACTGCGCACACTCAAAACAAAACACAAACTATGTTGTAGCTGTCACCCACAGATTTGTTGTGACAACCACCTATGATTTTACGGCAGTTACCGCTAATATTCCAGTACGTACGGTCGAATTACATGAAGTTTTCATTTAAAACAGTGTTAACTTATAAATATAGCATACATGAGTATGCATCTCAGTATGCAAAGGCAGTATACAAATCACCCCTGACAGTTTTTGTTACATATGTGGTAAACTAACCTTTAGAAGTCAGCGACAACCTGCACTGGTAAAGCAGTGTTATCGTGACTATTTTGACTTCTCTGTGGCTCATCAAGATAAGAATTGGGCACTTCATATATGCTGTATGACGTGCATAAAGAATCTTACAGGGTGGGCAAAAGGAACGCGATATATGGCTTTCGGAAAATCCATAATTTGGACAACGCCTGTAGACACCATATCTGATTGCTACTTTTGCTTGACTAATATCAGTGGGAGAGATAAGGCGTCAAAAAACATACTGTAAAATATGTAAATGTATGTTCTACAATACGACCACGTCCTCATAGTGCTGATTTACCTGTAACTGCACTGCCAAATTAGGCAATGATCATTTACCATCATACAACTGCAGACGATATTCATGTTCCAATCTATCTTGCGATTCTGATGAAGTAGGTTCTTTTTCGAAGACATCTTCTTAGATTTTAAAAAGCTGATTTTCGCTGCTATCGAACTCATCGCTACTATTTGATGAAGAATAGGTAACTGTTTCCATTAAGCTAGCTTAATTTTGAATACTTCACTCCAATTGTTTGGGCAGCTTTTCTTATCTTTCTATAGCCGCCGCTTTTTCTTAAAACGCAAGGTGATAGTTTTTACCATTGATATAACCTGATCAATCTTTTTGCTTTGGCTAAAATACTGTTTGTCTTCGTCTATTTTTGGCAATACGTATTTGCAAACGCCGGAATGCTAGAATTGCCCCCCAAACACAAAAACTTCTGGAATAGTTAATATGGCACTTTTATGTAAACTGAGCTCCATTGTACTCATATTATGCATTAGAAATATTCTATAAATCTACAAGTACAGTTGATGTTTTCTTAACTTATTTTACAATTTGTAGAAATGTAGAAAATGTTATTTTTATTCAAGTCTTATTGCAATGTGAGATAGACTGTTCCGATATTTTATTCTACAGAATCGAAGTAGTAGCTCATGACTAAGCACTTCCCTTATTAATTATTTTTATGTTACTAGTACCAGTAGTAAACATATCTGAACCAAATTTGAATCGCTTGAGTCTCTCGCCTGTTAGCATTTATTGAAAAAAACTTTCCTATAGTTTAATCATGTGTAAAAAAGGGTTCAGTTCTGTAAGCATTTGTCAATCTTTCAGTTTTAAAAGTTTTTAATTATTTTGTAGGACGTGTATCCAACAACAATCAATAGTTTACCATGCTGACAGAATTATAACGAAAATTCGTCCTGCTACTTTGCTATTTTATCCAATATATTCGAACATCAGGTACCAAAATAGAAGTTACCATGTCGATGCCGATGTAATCGTCTGACTGAGTCTCGCCACGCAAGTGAAAACCAATGTCAGTGTTAATAGTTCAGAGCGAGTGTAAGAAGTGAGAACGGTAGAAACTATATTTAGAAACACAAACGATAGTTATATAACGCAATCATAGATTGGGATGCCACACCGAGGATAATTATTCGTATTTTTTTTTACGATCAGTCGCGTAATTCGCCCGCTTTTGAACAAAAGTATCAAATTATATTAGCCGGAATGAATCTGTTTTCGGTGTGGCGCCGGAGCTTCGTCTGTTAATGGTAGTTTTGTTAATGGGAATAAAGTAACATAAAAATGGAATTGCGACGTTTTCAGCACCACTTTGTAATTAATGGGAAAGAATACTAAGCACTTTAAATGTAATTTTAAAATTAAAAAGAGAGGAAGATTAGTGCGAAGCTCTACTGTTATTTAAGTACTATGTAGTCGGTTTTTACTTTTTGTGAGAATTTGAAGAGGATAAACACTGAAATTATATATTTCATGTCAAAAGAGTTTTAATTATCTTGTTATGTATGCTATATTTATATACACTACCTTTGTAATACAGTTTTAATTGTTTAGAGATGTCATAGACTTAGTATATCTCCGTGTCAAATAGCAAAAAAAAATATCTACTCTATGTTTAAAACCGCAAACAAAGAATGCACAGATGAAAGCAAAATTAGATGAATGAAAAGTTTGAACTTTTCTCAAGCTTTTTCATGATTATTGCCTCTACACCGTAGGTTGTATTAAATTGAGGAAACGAAAATAACTTAGAGAAACGAGTATTTAAATTAAAACCTCATGTTAGCAACAGCACTAAGTGACTGATTAATTAGAATAGAGTTATAAATATTCGAATAAATAATTGGATCGGCCAAATCAACTGCAGCTTATTAATTTAATATATAGTGTATAAATTCCATTTAATATCTTTTTTAGGAACTCACAAGATCAACGTGGTATGTTTACTATGTTAAGCAAAGCTGTTCCGACCGGGTCTTTTGCCTCACTTACACCCTGGAATGCCTTGGGCTTTAACTCCACCAACTTTCTGTATATTCAGGTTGTATTTTATTCCTTTTTATCTCGGTTTTTGCTTACCAAATTCCTTCTTCCATTCGGTCCGTAAGTCCATACGTAACCAATCAGATAAGGTCCGGTAACTGAGCAGGTCAATCCAGAACAAGTATGCTACTATTTTGAATTGACTGGGACACCCACATGGCCGTATGTTTCAGTTCAAGAATTAAAAACATTCGACAATTTTCTTGAACTTTTCCTTACTTGATTTATTTCAATTTTCATATCTTATGCTTTATACTTGTCTAAGTAGTAAAATCAGTAAAGTGGTAGTAGTATTAAGGAAATTGTGCACATTTTTGCTTCGCATATTTTTGCGTTAGTTGCAACGCCTTATCTAACACGTATTAGGCTGTTCATGAAATCGCAGTTTATAAAGCAGCGGTGGTAAGTTTACTATAACAAAGCGTCCTCGATAATGTTCAAGTATGAATTTAACCCGGTTGCACAGGTCGCGGTCAAATCGACCGGGTTTTTATTTTTTGCTATTTTTCTTAAAAAACTTAAATGTAAACCATGCTTGAAATTTTAGATATGCTATACTACTGTCTTTGGTGACTCTTTTATGCAATTATAATATTTTTGAAACTTTTATATTTTTATATTTATATATATTATATAGATTTTTGTTTTTATATCGTAGTAGTATTCAGTTTACAAAAAATATATTATGTTTTATTAAAAACGTAAAATTTGCAAAAATAAGTGCTTTCACTACTGAAAATACGTTCTTGAAAAACCACGGTCGATTTGACCGGCTACGTGCACTAGTGTTAAGAATTTCACCTGTGCAACGCCGGGTTAAGACGTAATTTGATCCATTTGGATACATTATCGATACGTTGCTTAATATTTGTTAATAGTTTTTAAAGTTTTCAAATAGGATTTACGACACATATTTAACGTTGCTGCGCAGGTACGAGGTGTAATAATTTTATACACTCGTGAGTGTGCTGTCACTTTTAAAATATTCCTCTTGCGTGTCTCTACAGTGACAGAAGATTAAATGGTGTTCTCGTTTCTGAAAGCAGTCTTAGAACTTATTCTCTGGATACACGTGAAGAGCTTATATTATATTCTATTTTAGATATCGATTTAATTAGAATAACTTCATCCTCGTAATAACTTTAATACTGGAAATAGTCAAAAAGCTTGTAAATACACTAATTGAGTAATTGCTTCTTCTGACGGAAAGGACTGTCATAGTAGGCACGCTGTGATTAAACAGATTATCATGTTGAATAACTTATTTGTTGAACTACACTTCGGGTCGTTGTCTTCGAATAGAATTTCGTAATTTCTTTAGCATGTTTAACTAGCAGCGATTATTGACTGTTTGTCGAAACACAGTCATTACTTATAAAAGCGCTCTGAAGTAACTACGTTTAAGAGCTTAAAATTTGCATATACATATACATATAACAATGCCACTTCAAGAACGTAATTTTGTCAAATTTTAAAATCTGGTCTTATTTCTCATATTTCATGAATTGTATCATCTCTGCTTTAATGATACTAATTTTTGTGGTAGTGTTTTATAGTGGATGCAGCTGCAGCCTCTTTGTAAACTGCGTTGCTTGTTTCTATTACCGTTACAACTCTTGCTGCCTAAGTTGTATGTGTTGAACGTTTTCTGGCTTTGTTAGTTACATCATCGCGCTACCGTAAGTGATGTAGCGCTGATAATTTTACTCTAACAGCAAATAGTGACTCCAGGGATGTATTGGACACTCTGAAGAAAAATACCGCATTTTTTCGACCGAGAAGCTAGGCCCCATCGCTTGATAGACTTACATTTTATCAGTCGGCATTCTTAACACTAGACATTTACACTATACGTTTTTTTTAATACAATTTTATCCTTTGAATTTACTTTTAACCTAATGGAAACCTCCAACCTTTGAAAGAGCAAAATACACCAAATTCGCTTCTTCAGAGGCTGAAGAATTAGGATTTTCAAATATTTTTAGTCCGCTGTTCATAGTTAGAGCGTGAATTTTGAGTATATACATATAACTGTTTCTAATGGGAACTAACTCAAAATACGTAATTCTGAATGATTAGCTGCACAAGAGATCTCGACTTTGTTTTTCTCTTCGCGTCAATTTTGTAGTAATACATATGTACATATCTCATCCTCTGTTGCAACCATGGAACATGGTGAATTTAATTATGCAAGAGTCAGTAAATAATTCTAATGGTGTCTTGATGATTTATGTATTCTCTTTCATGCAATATAAGATTAGCTCATCCATTCTAATGTATAAATATTTTTCGTAGGTAAAGGTCGGTCTTGGTCGAGAATTGTCTTCTGCAATATAATTTTATCTACTTGAGTTTTTTCTTACTTCCCGTTTGACTTCCGATTTATTCTTTTAATTTGTGTGTAAAAGTTACTGAGTTTGCTAAGTTGGTATTTCACTCCAATTATTTGTATACGTAAGTCGAGGTGGTAGTACGAAACTTGTTATATTAGTGTAGGATGGTTAGACATAAAATTCGAATAGAGCCCACATCATTAATAATTATTTGGGACCAAAATTCAGTCACGTTTTTTCCACGTAGTATATAGCAACTTGCACTTTTCCTCGTTTTTAATTAACTCATACACGTAGGATACCCACGCATCTCATATTTCGTCCATTAGTCGGGAAATGAATCATGTTAATGCATACTTGATTTTAGCTTTGATAGCTTCACGGACTTTATTGAATCATTTCATTCGGGCGGTCATGGCCTGTGATGTCGCATTAAAGTAAGAGTCATCGATTGACTTCAAAACGATTACCATCCATCAGATGTTTTTCTAAAAAGATAACTTGTTCTTTATTAATTGATATCAAATGTGTTATCCGCCATTTAATCAGGATATATTTAGCAATTCTATTGAGACATTAATGCAACGGAAGTTTTACGTAATTCGCAGTAGTAGACAATACTCGAAACTCGAGAATAATGTGGTGATGTAAAAATTTTTTGTTACAAGAAAATATATAATAAGATTTTTAAGTATTGTTTCGCTTAGGTTACTGATTGTATGTTGGCGATTGATTGTGGTTACTGAAAAATAAATTCTGAAAAAAAAACATTTTCTTTGTGAAAATAGTTCAAATTTTAACGAAGGCCAACTTGATATACATACGCTGCAGTTACCTTAAGTAGGGAAAACTTTTCCCGTTCTACTTTTACGTTTTCTGTACTACTAACGAGAAGAGTTTAATTTTTAGAATATCCACTTGTAGTAAGAAAATTCTAACTTACACTTTTTCTTAATATCCAATTACGCAACTGTTGGTGTTTTTTGTTTATTCTTACAATCCACAATGATGACGTGGTCAATTGCAAGATTCAAAGTCGTTAAAAATTACGCTGACATAATTTAGTAAAGACTCATAACATTTTGCATTGAGCGCTACAATGAAAATTTCAATTAAAATTCTCCTAGATGGAATGACTGAAAATTCTTGAGCTTGTTCATTCATTACTGCGAGTTGGTGCAAGTTCAGAAGGTCAAATGGGGACGACAGCTGTGGCCCATGTCCCGAAGATGTTTATATACATATACGTAGCCTGGTCACAGACACTCGGTGCTTATTTTAAGCTTACCATCTGTGTCATCGCCGGTCGTGTATTTAGAAAATAAATATATCGCAAATTGCTCGTATGATTTTGACCTATATGTATGTTTGTGCCAAATTAGAAGACTTAAACGGAGAAACTTGAAAAGAAAAATTGAAGAGCAAATCGCTCTCACGGAATCTACAAAGCATCATGCTTCAATTAATAGAATAACACAATTAACAAAGCTAATATTTGTTACTAAAGCTATTCTCTTAAATTTACTGCAATTTACTGGTTACATTTTATGTTATCTAATTTCTTCTATTTCAAAATTTCTCATGTTTTTTTCTTTAAATTTCGAGTTTGGTAGATAGGAAATCAAAACAAAAATAGTCCGTAAAACGAGAAAATAAATTTGTGATTTATTTGCTACACATGTGGTAATGCCCGTGATGCAAATGGATCTCATTGTATGGATAGCTTTACTTATTTAGTTCTAACGTTTATATGTGTTATTTTACTTCACAAATTCATGAGCTTTAATCTTTCATCCTTTCTTCATGAAAAAATATTAAATTCTCGTTAATCCGGACTAATTAAAACCGGATTCATTCGGATTATTAAAAAATGCGGGTAATTGGATTATTCGATTAAATACAGAAAAATCGGATATTAAGAACGTAAAATATAGTATTAAAATAGAAGTACATACAATGAAAATAATTTTGAATAGCTAATTATGAATGCTATATGTATAGGTATATAATTAAAAATAAAATTGGTTTTTGTTTCGTACAATCTATCGTTTTTCATGGAAGATAACTTCTTTTTAAGCAAAATCATTATTTCCGCAGGTGGAACATCATTTTCATTCACCTACTCTACGACAAAATTTAAAGTTTTCATTGCTCCATCCTTCCTAATTTGTTTGGATATTCCCTTCCAAAGCGAGTAAATTTTTCATTGTTTAAAATCAGGACTGTACTTGAGGTGCTGTCCTTCTCCTCCGGTTTAATGTATCATACGAATAATAATAAATAGAATAAATAAATATCTTGCCTTACAAATGTAGTGTGATTTTGAATTGTTTAGACGTAAATGGTTTGCGTCTTCATATTTTTCGAGATAACTGACTTTGAAATAAAATATTTTTCTCCATGATTTGAACATTGTAATCTGAGAAATACTTTACCATGTATGGAAAAGCCAAACCACAGCATCTTGTAAGGTTATGGATTTTACGCAGTTAGAAATATTATCTTCTTCAAATGTATCAATTATCAAACGACAAAATATAAGTATTTCGATACGCTAGTTTTATTAAATTAACATTTTGATCAAGAGTTTGAATAATGGCAGTTATCTTCGGAGATGTATTTTTAAATGTTCTAAAATTTTTCGATTTTGCTATTAAGACAACCTTTAGTTTATGCGAACCATCACTATTAGTACAGGATAAAAGATTATGCTTTCTTCCGCAACCTTTCTACCGCCATTTTGTCGGGGACAAGTTTCTAGAAGAGTGGTAAAAAAGCACATTTTATTATTTGACCATTTTTCTCCACAACTTCGGAATGGTCCCAAACCATCTCTAGATTTAAATTTTGCCAAACATCCTCTATTTATTACGAAATTATCTTTGCCTTAAACCACTGAATACTTTTTATTTTGGTCTTGGCAGTGAGAATAGCAAGAGAAACGGGAATATGATTAGAGGTTGTGTTTCTAAGCATATGGATTCGTTTTGAAATTGTTGTAATACTTACAGTATATTAAGAACTATAATGAATTCATACATTATCGTTGTGTTGAAAGATTTTGGCATTTGTTGAAATCACAGTTTTCATGAAGAAGGAATCGTTTTTGCCCCGGATTATATGATGTTTAATATTTCTCTGTCTCGGTTTATCGATCTTCGATGGTTCAAAAGGCATAAACTAACAGGCAGAAGGGACCGCATATTGCTAGTATAGGAAATTCGTCGAGCTGATGGTGTAATAGTAATTACCTATAATACATTTTCTTGACTTAAGTTTTCGTGACGTGTGTGAATTTAATACCTTCATTTATTAATACGCACGGGAGGCATTGGAATCCTTTACATTTTTTACGAACTACATGCTTTTAAAAACAACAACATACACATTTTCCTTGTTAATAAATGTAGTAACATTCCGAGCTGTCACCAAGAACTCATATCGACCTTGAATAAATCAATCAATTGTAAATAGTTTGCTGATTACACGCATGGAATGCATTTTTAATAGATGACTCGTTTATTAAGAAAACAACTTGTTTTAACTTAAAAGAATAATTTTATATACAACATGTATGAGTGATAAACTCTTGATAAAACCACCCACCGCGAATTGAAATTGCTCATTACAAGGTTTAACTGTGTATGTGACATTTGATATCAATTAGAATTCCACTAGAACCTCAAATAGTAATAACGCGTTGGAATTTCTCTTTGTAACTGCCAATAACGTCACTATTGCACTGCGAGAGCAATACAATTAGTAGAGGTTCCCTTTTATGCTAGCCAAAGAGTAGCACTACTGTTTTCAATATTTTGTGCATTTAGCTCTTGACCACCTATGTGCATACTATATCTGTTGATTTCAATTGAAAGTTGCGAAGCCTTGCGTGGAAATGAAAATAGCATATGTCCTTCTGCATAAACTACTGCTAGAAATGGATACGCTTTTGCAGTTTGAATTGCAATCTATTGTATTCGTTTTGGCTTGTTACTTTTAGTAACGGTAATATTTTGTAGGGTTTCTTTAAAATGCTTTCAGAGTTGTATTCCAATATTAAAACGAATACTACTTGTGTGTAATAAATATGGTTTACACTTGAACATTTACTATTCATACAATAACACAGGAAATAACTTAACAATTATTTTATATAGTGAATGCCATGTTGCTAGCAAATATTAATGGAAAAACGAATACGACAAGGGTGAAAGTATGTAGTACGTGCATTGATCCTTCGCCTACTTATAAAGCTGGATTGTGATCATCTATCTGATAACCTTTTAGTTGCTTATAAAGCAGTCTTTTCCTACTAAGATTTTTATGATAGAATACTAGGAATACTGGACTACATACGAAAAGATGACATGGAAGTGAAAATAGTTGAGTAAGAACAAAACTAATAATAAATAAACGAGACCTGTAAAATTTATTGGAATTCGTGGGAACTTTAAACTTCAATCATGGAAGAGATAGTGTTCACGTTGACTTCCGGTAGTGGTCTAGTGAGATGCTCTGCCAATTTGTTAAATTAACATGACTGAAGAATTCCTATCGTTTGAAATAGCCTATTACAATTTTATAGTTATCGGCTCAGTTTAAGTGTTAATTAGATCTTTAGTGGTCTCAATTCTGTTTATGAAGTAAGTTCCAAAACTTCTTCTGTTGTTGTAGACCTAACAAGTAAAACATGATATTATTTCCATTTGCATAAGGTCTTGAACACACCAGGTTCTGTTCACCTCAGCCAGTATTATTAGTTTGTTTATTGATGCCAAAATGCAGGTTGCGGTTGAAAATGGACGCAAAATGTTTAGCATTAAGAATTAAGAAGCAAAAAGGTTATGGTTCAAAGAAAAGCTCGGGTGGGGAAATGAAACGTCAATAGGCAGTTCGATAGAACTGCCGAATTATAAATGTAACAGATCAACAGCAGAAATTGGAGAAGTGGAAAATACTATTCTACATAAAGAAGGTTGAGCTCGGCACTCCACTAGCAGAGGAGGTAGAAATAGAAAATACTGTATCAGAGAACGTACAAGAAGCACTATGGTATGATCGGTATCTGCTGTAGCGATCTGGGTTATTTGGCACTCGGCAGTGCTACTCTTTTCCTATTTTGTCCATTAGAGGGAATAAGGAAATTATGTCGCAAGTGTTACACACTACAGATTGAATAATGAACTGCGATGAAATTCGGTCTTACATTCGGAGGGGCACTGACGAGACCTGCGAAGTCGAAATCATGTAGTCTGCTACTAATGCTTGATCTACTTTCATTGCACTCGTTTGGAGGGTGATTCCAATAATACACCATACATTACAGGTATTTTTTTTAATATTGTGGTATTTCTCCTCGTTTTCAATAGTATATAAGTTGTTTAGTATCATCAGAAAAGATTATCCAGACGTTGTTGTGAGATGGTTAACCTGTGTATTGCTTTATAAAAGAATAGATACCCAAATAAATTACAACAAACTTTCATAATTAAATAAATTTTGTTTTCGTGTCATCAGTACATAGTTAACAGTCTCTTACAAGATTATAGTCAAACGATATAGCGAAGTAATCTCAAGTTACATTATTTCCTGTTGCACCTCGACATTATATCGACGAAAGTCATAAAGAAGATAAATGACGGACGTAAATTTTCGCCCACCGACTCTCAACACTTCCATCTGCAAAATAAATTCTTCGGACTTTTTTCTTTTCATTTTAACGGACTAAAATTGATACGCGGGGCGTGTTGATGTCATCAACCCCACGTGCAAGACGAATAGCTGCGCGCCCGAGGAATATGGCAATCCACTAGGAGTGTAAGTCCCGCTTGTGTAAATATTACCCCGATGAAAATGCAATCCACTCCCGTCAGAATGTTTTGCTTCGGGTCCGGCGATCGCTAGCAGCTGGCAACCCACGTGCCTTTGTTTACATCTGGTTATTTTTATTTGCTACGAGTTCGAGATAATCTATAAATAAATATGTCCCCTTACCTATCCCACGTTGTCCCCCATTCCTAAACTATCTGTGTATTTTCCTGAAAGACATATGTTTATCATTCCTTTATATCAAATTCTATTTACGAATGAACCATTAAATGCATATAAGTAATTGTCATAGTGTGTTCTATGTATTTTTGAATGAACTCTTCTTTAAAAAGTATTGATTTAATTAGATTTTAAGCTAATTGTCACATGTTGAAGTAGTGATTGCATTCTTGTAGTGTGTGGTTAGTATCTTTCTCTAGTAATGTGTTTGCGATATTGCTTTATTTTTACATATTTAATTAGGCTGACTCAAATCGATTTAAATGAAGATTTATAGAAAACCTTATAAGTACTGGGTAAAATATTAGCATGTTTTACTTATTTACAATATTACAGTAATTTATCTGCGAGTAAAAGATCGTTCCAAAATAGGAACACGCACATGTGCTCGCATGTTTTACTCGACAACTTGTGGCTGTGAAATAAATTCCAAGGCAATTATATTTAAATTCAGAAACTCGTGTACGAACATCCATACGTTTCGCCTTTCTCAATAAGCGTCTGCATTACCTACCATATATGGCGACTGGAAAAATATTTGCAAAATCATGAGGCTCGCCAACAGGCGCCCACCAGTGCATTATGACGGTGCAGTAAATTTCAACCAAACCAGTCCCTTTTCTCGTATATGCATAATACTGAATATTTTTGTGCGGCCGTTTAAATATCACATAAAGTACAGCATCTAATATATGCTTATATGAGAAATAAATACCGATATTAAAAGATTATTGCAATGCAAGGTTAGATATTTAAAGATCATCTTTACTTAAAACGTAAGTATGTGGTTGATTATAACATTATAGTCATGTAAATGTGATGTGAATTAAAAATTAGATGTACATAGGTATATACATATCTACCGAATAACAAATGTATTAGAAGCTTCGCTTTAATAATTCCAGAATTTACAACAAAGGTAGTCAGAAGTGCAGCCAAAAAGAGAATACCCTTTCATTGAACTTTAAAAAACACCTGTTTATAAAGTTTAAATAAAATAGAAATGGAGTTATGGCATTGAACCTTTAGAAGGTGTCAGTAAATTGAATGTTGCTATCGTCTACGAAGTACTATACAAAACCGAGGAAATAATAGGCAGTATACCACCGTGTGTCTGTGTTTTTGAATGGAACAAAATAGTTTACAATGATTTTAGTATCTAACTGATTAATTTTGTAATATATTATCTAGGGCAAAAGGGACACATAAGTTTGAAAGACTATTCATCATTTCTCTGCCATGAACTAGATCTGTAATTTCAGAATAATGCTGCTCTAATACTGCTCAAAGATGGTGTTTAAATATTTGACTTTTTTGCTGATTCCGTTTATCGTCTTCGTTATTGCTTTTGCTTTTTTCCAGTCCAATTTTAGCAGTTATATTTTAGTTCTGTAGTTATTCTGCACAATTTCAAAACGTATCACCAATTTGAAGCAGATGTTTTTTTCCGTAGTTTTTCAATTTTTAAGCATTTCCATTTCTGAAAGAAAAATAATATACTCACTAATGGAATACATGGAAATTCTTGTTTCCTCCTGGCTAATGAAAATTCACAAGGTAGCATTGTTATTTGTTTTGTGACAATATAAACACTAGGACAAACATTTCAATGTATAATTGGTTCTTCCTTGTCATCTGTTAATGCATCGTTGACTAAATATCGTCCTCTCGGTGCGTAATGATTAATTTGATTATTTGTAATATGTAGCTTTTTTTTGTACACCGGTAACGGTTGATGGAATTGTTTGCAAGCATCTTTCCACCGTAAAATTTTCAGGTATATCAGTTAGATACGATGTGAACCGATGGTTCGCAGAAGAGAGACAAGAGATTCCGATCTCGACTGTTGATAGAAACAGCAGATCTTGCCGTATCGTCCCTCAACAAACCAAACGACGTAACGTCTGATTGCATTGATAAGCCATTGTTTTCCGAGCAGCTTTTTATTTATTTTCATTTTTTTAATGTGACCCTACCACGATTGAAAATTTCAGTTTAACGATGCTCACCCTCTCACAAGATAGCCAAAATGGTATACGAAACCTTTCTTGGTTATATCTATGTCTAACCCTTGCATGACCAGTCCGGGTCTAACAATAGTAAGGTCTACTTGCACGACCAAAATTTGTAACTGCCCTTATGTTTCTTAAGCTTACAATACACGCTGTTTTAGACTGAGATGCCGTTAGCAGACAGATAACCACTTCTCGTTTTGAATCCAGACAAGAGATAATGGAGCCATCTCTTGACTAAGTTTCCAATGTTAATGTAAATGATTAAAAAAGGAACTTAAAAGTAGGATTTTTCCAAAAAGAACCAAAATTGATTATTTGTTGCAGAATTGCAATGTGAAGAATTTAAAAACTAATTTTAAGAAACCTGAAATTAGTCCTGGTAGGGGCCAGTTTGATTATGAAATAGTAGCCGTTTGGGATTCTCCCAAGTCTTTGGGATCTGAAAGTCAAACTGAAAAACCAGTCTGACTAGTGTAAGCGGTATAGCTACTGTAGTCAATAATAGAAAGTACGCAAAACACTCATGAACGGTCAATATTTAATATGATTGGCTGTGAAAACCCAGAAACTCTTATCTTCAAATGGTAGCAGTTTATTGTAGTTATGAATGAATTTTCAATAGCGGGAAGATGGGTGGCACTTCACTCATCTGTATGGAAAAAGGCATTTGAGAACGCATAAAAACGAGTACAAGATACGGAGTTTGAAGGAGTATCTTATCTAATTACAGGTGCTTCGTCTTGACGGTAGTGTGACGGTAACTCTTCCCCAAAAATGTAGTCTTGCTTGGAACACTACCAAACGTGTTGCTCTGATGTATCTTTTCGGAGTCACAGAATTTGTAGAAAAAGTTTTCTCTGAATTCGACGGTAAGAAGATGTTTCTTGAGCTTGCAATGGGCTAATGCACAGACCAGTTAACTCTATTGCGCATGTATTCGGACAACTCACATCTGAATATACTTTTAGTTTGATTACTTAAGCAGCAATTCTGGGACAATAAAAGTTTATTTTCTTGACTAGTTAGTTAATTCAAGGGTTTTGGTCACAAACACAGCTCCATAGTGCCTTAGATTGGTTATTGATCTTTTAATCGAGATACTCCTAAATGTTTCCGATCTGTAATGGTTTCTTGCCATTCATTTTCATTTATTTGAAAATGCAATAATCCGAATTGACTGTCCTCGTTCTCAACGAATTGGCTATAGTCAATCCCATGGTACACTCTACACGACTTAGTCTTCGAACGGCCACTGTGTGCTGTCTTTGTCAGTCCATCCCCTCCATATTTAACGTGACCGTCTCTTCGATAATCGTAATGTTACATTACGAAAAATACGCTACTACCCTGGTCGAAGAAACGGTCACGTTAAATGTGGCCGTTCGAAGACTAAGTCGTGTGGAGTGTACGTAGGTGTGGTGCTAATGAAATAATATTTCCAATTAAAAGGCAATATTATGTTATGATGCATAACATGCTACTGCACAACTATGTATATGATGAATCAAATACGATGAAGTGATCTAGGTATGCGACAACTCCCTAAACATCGAAGTTAAAGGTGTTTCTTCCCTGATGTTCCTAATACTCAATAAGCAAAACATCATGTCTTATTTTTTTTACCAATCGATGTCTCATCTCCTTTCGATTTATTTTTAAGTGACCCAAAGTTATTAAAAACTTACCAAACCTTCAGTTTCCTCAGGTAAGCTGTACCTTATTATGTATTAACGAAATGTTATTTTCAATAAAATACTCAGACAAAATATATAGATTTATTCGAATCGATGTTTATTAACAAATATTTATATGGCAGGAAAATTATATGCACAACTCAATAAACAAACGATTCTGACAAAGGATCTCCTTCCAGCGTCACCTGCTACTGCATTAACTCGTTGCAATAAATTTCATGCAAACCAGTCGCTCTCCCTGAAAGTGAATATATTTTCTGAGGCGGTAGTTTTTTCATCTCCTGGCCAACAGCAGAGGAGACGGTTTTGCTGTCGTACATTTTACAGTAATGCCGCAATATATTTGAGACGGGGGACCCATAAACGTTACACGGGGCGTTATGAGGTATTATTTTATGTGAATTCTTTTTACGGGCTTGTTTTTAACAGTTTCGTACTTTACGATCGTTAAGAACGATAAATTTACCACCGATAAATTCAGTTCGGTGCCAGTAAGACCTGTATGTGCACGAGAGCAGAGCACTAGAGAAGTAACGCAAGCGCCCGATACATTGAAAAGCCTAATCGACATCTAATCGAAGATAAAAATTAAGCTGGAGACGATTATGTTTTTAATATGCGTACTCAAGATAGATGCACGTTTGCAATTTACAATTCTTGTCATTCTGAAACAAAAAATTTGTTAAAAAGACTGCAGTTCTATTGTATAAGTTTAAATGGGTCCACGTAATGTATACAGCAGCTTCCAGCGATGCATTTGGTTAACAGTGCAAAAATGAACTATAAAAATAAAGGTGCATCTAGCAACGTTCTTCTTTATAGCGGCTTTAAAATTTATATCTCGGTATTAAGTGTGTAGTTTGCAAACAGAAAACTTTCAGTATAAATATTGTATGAGTTCATCAGAAAGCTGTTCTTAAAAGAGTAGTTTTGTATTCATAATTTAAAGATTACTGGATTTAGAAAGTACCTATTCATGAAAGAAGTAAGTAAAGTTGAAGTAAATACAAGGTTTTGTCTATATTTTGTATCTTTTAACTTAGCAGTGGTATTAATTTTTCATTTCTAAAGCGCACAATATTAATGGCAAAGCTTTGGCTAATTATCTGTTTATAATGTAATACATTGTGTCTGATTCGTTACTGTATTTTCTCCAATTTAAAATGCTGTTAACTAATCTTTTGGCAACTTTCTTCATCTTTCTTATCACATCCTTCGTTAAGGAACAATATCTCAAAACTACATATTTTTATGCAATAGCTTTTAGATTTTTTTAGGGTTCGTGGATTACAGTTACAGATATATTTGAAAGAGTAGGCATTAGCCATACGTATCCGTTCAATATAATGATAATTCATGCAGCATAATGTATTTTCGGTCGTGAAAATGGTAATATCCGCTCTTGGCAGCTAACAAAATATCCGGTCGGCAGAAAAACTATTGGAAAGTCTACTCGTAATTAAATATTCTCTCTCTATCGCCGCTTCCAAAGTTACTTCTATGGCGGTTCCAAACTAATAGTAATACTAGTAATTCACTGCAGAGTATCCTAACTTCATTAATAACTGCATTGCATATAGCGGTGATTTTTATGGAATCTGAACTGTTCTGTATACATTGTTCTACATGCTAAATCCATAGGCAACTCAATTCAATCAAATAAAGCTGGCTTCATGCTGCGGTAATATCATTGCAACACCGCTGTTGCAACATTCCGAACGGGTATTTACTTGTACATAGTATATACATAAGACGATGATACCATAAAGACAAAAGAGAAATAAAAAAGCGAAACTAAAAGATTCGGGGGGACCATAAAAGCAATAGACAGATGTTCGGTCGTAAGTCGAAGCGAGGGCGATCTCTTCACGGTGATATTGCTGCGCTCTCTGTTCCGCCTTGTTTTTAAATCTCAATTTAAGGACAACTGAAGAGAGTCTCGCCGTCTTAGAGAGATGCTGTTGGTGCAGCATCCGTTCTGCGCTCTTCTTCAACTTAATGGTCGTTAATAAAAACGAAGGGCAAAACGAAAACAACGAGCCTTTATTCCGGAGAGAATGCCGTGGAATGTTGTCTCCGCCTTCGTTTTATGCTGCACTGTAAGGACGTAATTGTTCCGTTGCCATTAAAACGAATATCCAAAGAGTTACGGATAATCAATGCGTGTAGATTTCAGATTCGGGCTTCTCAGCTTCGAGTTAGACGTCGCTGATTTGAGTTTTTATATTTTTAACGGAATAGGTACATACATGCAATGCAGTTCTAAGATGCATGGGATTATTTCTATGTTTTTTTTTAGCATAATTACATTAATTGCTCGGAAAGAACGTGAAGGTCATTTGGCAACGGAAGCTATAGTTAGCATTCATTGCATGTTAAATATAAAGGTCTCTACTTACAGAATCGTGCATGACTCATCCTTGCAAAATTTATGTTTTCCTACTAAGTGATGTATTGCATGAAACAGTACATATGTGATTCTTCTCACATTTCCATTTCTACTTTTAAATTAAGAAGAATAATTTGCTTGTACTTGATTTCGTACAAAAAACAAAAAGTCTATAAAATTATAATTATTTTTTACTGCATCCGCTTCAGCACAGGCTCTCACAAATAAAATGAGCTCATGAAGTAAAATACTAATACATTTAGAAGAATATAATTACAAAGATTCCTTTAAACATGATTTTTTTATTATTATGTATCAAATAGATATTAATTATACTCGGCACATTATTTGCTAATACTATTGGCGCTCATAGATATACCAGTAATTATGTACTTGACGACATAAATTCATATTCACATAACTTTCCACGAAACTGTCAAGTAGTAAGATTATACAAAATATAGTCTTGTCAATATTTGCTTTGGTTGTAAATCCTGTACGTAATAAATTAGTCTGGAGTAAATCTATAGTACTATACGTTCTACACATATTTAAACACTTTCGGTAAAGTCGATTTTGGATGGGTACATTTTTTGCTTTTGTAAAGTATTTGACGGTATTTCATAATGGTGCCTTTGATCGATAAATTGCGCATAGTTAATCTTCCACATCGGAGTAGTTACTAAAATAGTTTCCATACTATACAAACAGGTACAAACGCATACATATCATATTTGCGGATACTCTAGATAACTTTGTTGAACTTATTGAAATATTATTATTACATGAAATTATTATCGTGGCATTATTGAAGAGTATAAATTCGACACAAAGTAACTATGTAAATAACATTGTCAGGTAGATACGATATATTTGGTACTTGGTGTTTTTTTTTATATTCCAAAGTAACTGTATTGTAATATCTTGTGTTGCAGATAGATATTGGCTATTTAAAAGCATTGCTTCGTTATTTTTAGTTTATATATAGGATATCTCACAAGTTATGGACCGTCCATACAATATTTTGAGATAATAGACATAGAAGTGTTTATTTTGAGCCAAAGTTGCCCAAGTAAAATGATACGGGGTAAACAGAATAGAATATTCCTTTCTGCATTTTGTCGATGGCTAAAAATAAAAATATTAAATTCACAAAATATGCCATCAATACTGATAAATTGGTTAATGTTTTCTGCTTTTTTCTTGTTGTTACATCAGTTTCGCTGCACATATGTACATACAAGATATGAAAAACTCTAACTAAACAGAATCATTCCAGACCAAAAAATATTTCAAAGAATATTCAATCAACTACACTAAATAGATTCTTTTGTAACAAAAACCCTAGTGGACGATCCAAAACTGTAACAGTCAAGAAGAAGATATCTTGATTAGAAACAACACTAGACGTCTGGAAACTCACGAGAATTGGTAAATCATTCGTCTCAATATTCACCAATTGAGAAAAGTTGATTCCTTACCATTTTACTCCCATTCAAAATTTATTACCCCAACACCTGCAAGCCAGATCAGAATTTTGTCGAAATCGACTAAATGAAAAAAGCGAAAGTCCCATGTTCCTGAAAAAGATATTAATTAATTTTGTGTTGCAGATAGATATTGGCTATTTAAAAGCATTGCTTCGTTATTTTTAGTTTATATATAGGATATCTCACAAGTTATGGACCGTCCATACAATATTTTGAGATAATAGACATAGAAGTGTTTATTTTGAGCCAAAGTTGCCCAAGTAAAATGATACGGGGTAAACAGAATAGAATATTCCTTTCTGCATTTTGTCGATGGCTAAAAATAAAAATATTAAATTCACAAAATATGCCATCAATACTGATAAATTGGTTAATGTTTTCTGCTTTTTTCTTGTTGTTACATCAGTTTCGCTGCACATATGTACATACAAGATATGAAAAACTCTAACTAAACAGAATCATTCCAGACCAAAAAATATTTCAAAGAATATTCAATCAACTACACTAAATAGATTCTTTTTGTAACAAAAACCCTAGTGGACGATCCAAAACTGTAACAGTCAAGAAGAAGATATCTTGATTAGAAACACACTAGACGTCTGGAAACTCACGAGAATTGGTAAATCATTCGTCTCAATATTCACCAATTGAGAAAAGTTGATTCCTTACCATTTTACTCCCATTCAAAATTTATTACCCCAACACCTGCAAGCCAGATCAGAATTTTGTCGAAATCGACTAAATGAAAAAAGCGAAAGTCCCATGTTCCTGAAAAAGATATTATTTGCTGACGAGGCCATCTTTAAAAGACGCGAAATTTGTAACCCGAGAAATAATTATAACTAAGTTTTTGGAAATCGATGCCTATCCAGTGAAAGACATTTCCAGGTCTAGTTTTCGATAACTACCAGGTGCGGTATTATTGACAATTTCGTGATTGCTGCTTTTTCAGAGACTGCAACATCTCAGCTGTGCAAACAGACAGAGAAGGACTCCAAAGGTAATGCAAAGATGTAGCAAAAGGAATCCTCGTACAATTGGAATTTCTGTGATGGAGACTAAATATTGTTTGATATTTCAAAAATTTTGTAATTACTAGTTACTAGTTTCTAGCTGCCTAAGATGGTGAAAGGCAAAAAGATCTGAAATGTGTAGTTAAAAAAAGGAACGAAATCACACTACACACTACACTACTTGCAGAAATAATAAAACCTTCTATCAGCAGCGATACTTTTATCCCAAAATTGTCGCAACAAGCGTGTTACCAAATCATCATAAAATATTTTGGCAATCGACCGCAGCAAAGAATTCGTGTGCCGACTTTAAAAACTACACACACCGGAATGTCCTACAGAGCTAAACCGGTGCTAAGACCACGGTCAAAAGAGAAGGAAGATGACCACACAAAAAAGGAAGTCTACGAAATAAAACAAATCACTGAAGTAATCAGCGGTGGCGATAAGACTACTAAAATTGTTTCAAGTACTAGACATTTAAGTAGTAGAACAATGACGAAATGTATGTATATACTGGTATTAGAGTTACATACAATCGTTACAAGACTTAACAGAGAACAATATTTGCACTTTTATAAACAAATGAGATGCCCTTTTGGATGGTATACCACTAAAGGTAAGGCAAAATATGTGGTTCATGCAAGATGGTGACTCACAATTTTTCATTAATTGTTCAAAATCGTTTGAATTAGTGTTGTATGTCGATGTATGGTCGTGGTAGTCATATTTTTATCTGTAGGGTCCCATGTGGGTTCAATATACGCTGATGAAATTAATAAATGGAAAAATGTAGTCAGGGGTTGGTTTTGCAGAAATGAAAGTAATTTCATTATGTCGTTCCGTGTAGTCAAATCTACGTTGTATGTATGTATGTATGTGATCAGTGTTTTTTTGTTTGGAGTCGACAATACGACTATTTGGGTATTTTGTTGTTGATTACCTGAAACATTTGTTTTAACATGGAATAATGACATTGCTAGCAGCAACTTGTGCTCACCTACATTTTGCGTCTATAAACCAGTTTGTGAATATTTCGGATGTGAACTTTTCAGAGGTGTTGTGACAAATACAGTTGTAGAATTAATTAAGGATTCGTGAACATCAGGAGCAAAGCTTCTCCCTGCTGCCTATACAACAGTATCTACTTTTCTTGCCGTAAAAATTTTTAGTAGACTAGTAGTCGTAAGTTGTTGATAACAAAGATTGTACTAGTGTATGGACTAGTTTAGAACTGTGAAGACCTAAGATACGAATTGCGCCCAATTCTAGTTCGCAACTACCAGATATAATATTGTTTAGCAATAGATTACTAAAACTCAACTTATTATATATTTGGACATTTTTGTATGAACATCTCATTGTGTTCAGCAAATATGTATCTTTCATAAGCAAGATTTCTATATACCTATAAGCTTTTTGTCTTCAAATTACAACATTAAGCATCTTTCTCAATCATGTGCACTTTAGCAGATTAGTTACACATAGTCTTTTAAATTTTGTCGAATTTTAGTTTATATGCATCTGTACTAGCATTCTGATATTTTTTATTAAAGTATTGTATACATTTTCAGTTTGATTGATGTCCTTAATCTTGAAAGAGTAAGCTTAGATTTACATGTATTAAAAATTTCTAAAGTAAAAAATATTTCAAAAAATTCAGGACAAATAAATCAGTGTTGATTCAATTATTCTTTTAAATGCATCTGCAGTAAATATCTTCCCATAAATTGGTTTCAGCATCTTTACACAATATATGCTACTATTCTTCATCTAAAATCAACTTAAACAAATAAATCACATCGGAACATTGCTACTAAATTTTAAGAAACACCTACCAAACAACTTTCGAAATTTACTCTATTACATAAAATACATCTTAAAAATTACAAACTACAAGTCGACATACGCATTTCTTCACGTCTTTGTAGCGCGTTTAACTTTCTCATTTTCCGATGTAATCATTTTTCTTTGCCTGCGCTACGTGACATAGTTCGCAGATGGCGCGCAAATTGATCGACTGACGCGAGTAATTTTCCATACCTACTTTAGTTGTAAGACCAACTTTCCGTCGCAATCACTTATACAACGCTACAATTTATCTTAATATAAGGTCTACGCTTGCGCTTATATGTTCTACCTTATGGTGTATGTATCTATGAATCAGACGATGTATGATAGAATAATAAAAATCAAAGCTTTAGACCGTCTGCGATGTTGTAGCCATCTGTCGCACGAAAGAGGAGCGATCGCAATGAAGATACCGATAATAACACCCATTACGATAGACATGACAGTTCTGACAAATTAATAATACAAGTTGCCTGAAATTGTTATCGGTCTAGCCGTAGCAATTAGCAGAGGATATCTAAACTGTTTCAGTGACCGATTATAACTTCGTAATCCTAACACGGTCGCTTCCATATATGTATGCAGTTGCCTGTAGATCTTCAACGAGAACAATTATTGCATAGTTTCCACAGTTAAAACGTAATCATATGATACTCTCTGTCCATAAATGTGTATAATTTCCGAAAGTTAAGGACCAAGATTAAAAAGAAATTTATTTAAAACAATATTAAAATAATATTTACTTTTATTTGTAGATAACTAAATTTGAAGTTAATGTAGCTTCCGTTTGGTGCAGTAAGTAGGACTGCTGTCTAAAGAGTATATCAAGTAAATTAAATCTGAGCCTTAACTTTAACCAGACAGGATAGTGAAATCTATTAAACCAACTATAAGTTTGCACTAAACTTTATAGTGAACCCAGTTGTCAGAAAAAGATAAAGTCGTACAAGGCTTTTGTGGTGTAGAACAGGACATCGTAAAAAGACCTAACCATTTCGGTTCTTTTTAGGAATGCAAAGTGTTGGGAAATGTTTACAACAACATTGGCTATTTACTGTATATGTTTATAACGTAATATAATACTAGACTTTATTGAAAAAAAGTGTAGCTAGGAACTCCACATTTTCCACTTTGCCCTTAATATCAGGCCGATGTGAGAAATTCAAAACGGTCGAAGCTGAAAATAAAGCAAAATGTGGGATTAATTCACAAATAGGTTCAAGTTTGATTATTTTAATGAATTATAATTATTTAGAATTGTCACGGTAATAAAGCTGATTCGTTCCTTACAACCAGAACATTCCAAAATTCAGCAGAAGGGAGTAACATACTTTTCACCTCAAAGCAAAAAAAATGCACAAAGGTAATGGTGGAATCTCGGATATTTGGTTGTCTTTTTGTTTACAATTTTATCATGGAAATACATATGTCCGTTTAATTTCCTTGTAGCATTATCTTGTAGGGTGAACTCGTCAGAATTTGGAAGATTTGATGTCAATTGATGGTATTGATTCATTTGAAGTAGCAATTTGCAGATGTTTTCTTCTTATATTCCATACGTACAGAGTTAATCTTATCTAGCAGGAACTATTTTTCCTCTCTGGATATTTGCTATATCAGATGATTCTTCTGTGCCATTCTGTTTAGGGTCGTACTTCTAGAGTCTACTGGAGAAATGTTACGGACTTCAGGAGTAGCAAATTCTAGATCATCTATTGTAGTTTTAACGGTAGTACTTCCTCCAAATGCATTCTATTAGAATAATTCTTTCGATACATGTGGACAGCTGCTTCAGATGCAGTTTTGACGGGTATGTGTAGGCTCCCATCAAGCCGTTCCAGTTTGTGGGTTGTATGGGGTGGAACGCAACGAATAATGACTCCAGAATCTTTTACTACAAGTTAAGCTAAGTCATCTAAGCTTTGTCAAAAACTGTGATTATCGGGAATCAATAATAGAAGCGATTTTTCACTTGGTTATAAACAATCAATAATAAATAACTAAAGTCATTACATGAAGAGATCACAGTTATTCCATCCGGAAGCAACTGTAACTTCTCACAAGCTGGTGGAACAAATGATCAACTTGCCTTGTCTTAAATCAGAACATTTTGCTACGATTGTAAGTTCTAGAGTGCAGAATGATAAATCAGTATTTGCCATAAAGCCTTCTCGCGACGCTCCTTTCATTAAGCGATCAAACCTATTAGCAAAGATTTTGGTCTCTTGGTCTAATGTAAATGCACACCTAAACCGGGGATAGTGCAAAGTAAGGAGACTCTGTCGAAAGGTAAAAAATATGGTGTCATATCATCTCTGCCTCCATAACAACATAAGAAGATAGCTTCTAGGATGAATCCACAGTAAGCGCATTACAACCAGCAAAACTTCTAAACTGTGAATAGAATATCTATTTCTGTATATCTCCGACAACGTATGCATTTAAGCTAAACTCAAACTACAAAGAGAGACAAGGACATTAGAAAATGGGATGAATTCTCTTTTGTGGTGAGTGCTGCTACAGCGGCTTGCTAATCTGTATTGCTTTGTATTGTTTTGTAATTTGTGTGTGGCATATTCTTTTGCTGCTATTAGCCATCAGCCTCTAATATCAGCACATCCTTCTGATGAAGCCAATCCTTCTTTCGTGTGTAGGTATGGAGAGCATCAGTGTATTGCTCCAATTTAGACTAGTTTTATATAAAAATCAACATTCATTTTTAAATAAATACAACATACATGGATCTTATTGTTGTCCGAAACTGTGGCATTATTATTTGAAACCACCGGTACTGGCAAAAGGAATGTTTAGAGAATATAACGCTTCTTTATTTATTATACTGCCTGGTACTATCATAAGCAAATTTCATTGCAGGCATTGTATGTTTGTGTTGCTTCGTTAAAGGTAATTTTCATATACTTTTACTTTACTTTTTAAATGTTTACTTCTGGACAAAATTTGTTGTATAAGCCTGTTAGTTACTTGTAACTTTTTATCTGGCTTGTAGTTATATACATAGCTAAGAAAGTCTTTGTCGAGTTTTATCGTTTATACACACGTTCCAAGCGCAATATTTCGGACTAATTGGAATTAACGTTTAATATCTAGTAATATACTGATGTAGATTGCTATACGTGATTGTAAACAGCAACATTTGTAATTTCATCATCTAATATCACATGTGATTGATAAACGCTACGAATATGAACCTATCGCAAGGTGGTATAGATGAGATATCCAATTGACGCAGATAATACTATGATTAATGGGCAAAGTAGGACAATGCTTGGGATCGGTATGCACGGATCGTTGCATATGTGTGTAGTATACGAGAAGGCAGGTGTGCGATATTCTGTTATTGTGATAAATGATGGCAGAGGTGAAACGTTTTGTCTTGTCGTGTCGAAATGCATTTGTGTCGTTAATGAATGCTTCTTTGCAACAAGCTCTTATTACATAAACGCGTAATTAAGCGTATTTATTTAGTAATCTACGGACATTTAACATGATGTGTTTTAATGATCACTTAATGAGTCGTTGTCCTATTTTAATGGTCGGCCTTCGCTTTTATTTATCTTTCAATGTTCATTTTGAACGGCCGCTTATTTTTAAGATGCATACCTACACAAAGCATACTGCAATTACAAACTGCAAATGTTTGCCTTTACAAGAGGAGACAATTTCTATGCTGGCAGCAGCAGCTGCAGGTGTGGTTACAATCTATAAAAGCTGGAGAAATAATGGAGACTTATTAGATTACAAATGGTTTTAATTAATTTATGGTACTATGAGAGATAAGTGAAATGAAAATCTAAAATTGATGGCGATGAAAAGTTTCGTTAAGTGACGTGATTTTTATTTCTTCCGTAACACTTTTATTATATTTTCTCCTTTAGATGCTTTTACCTAAATGCCAATATTCTTTAATAAACATATAAGTGAATTTTAGTTGTATGTCCAGTGACGTGGGAATATTAATATGACTACCATTGCATTGTATATGCTTGTTTGCTTTTAACTAAAGACTGCATAAATAACATGGCTCTGTTCCTTTTATTTCCTCAGATATTTCCCTCTCTTGCATAAATACTGTCCTTTAGTAAGTATTACAAGTAAGAAGCACTTTGTATTCTTCTTGTACTTTCGACTTCTTGATCTCATTCAAAACATTTGTTTCTTCACTAATACTATTACTTGTTTTACTTTTGTACAATTTTTTGTTGCTACTTATTTGCTTTGTAACACCAATCTTTTGGTACTAGTCACATGTTCTCCTTGGTAAAGGTGCAATTTAAATCTCCATCCGTCATTTCAGCTGTTTCGGTAGAAGTACACGGCATAATGTCAGTTATTCTCTGAGATTAAGTCTATCTTGGTGCTTGTAGATATGGCCAAATTATTTGCAAAGTGGTATTTCTAAACTCATATTGGTTCCAGGTTTCTGCAGCCCGGCACATATTTTACATATCACGTTAGATGATTCTTCCAATTTCTACTATATTATCGAAGAAGTTAGTTACATATTTGACTCGCTTCTTCAATTATTATTCAATTTTGAGCGATCTATTTATACTTACACAGGCTTTGTCACAAGCTGCTATTTTATATCAACGCGATACGCAATTGAATAAACATTCGTATTGTTACACATCCAACCAAATACATCTAGCAAAAAATCTACATTTACTTTTGGCATACCTTGGCCTTCTGCCTTTCAAATAATAATCCATGGTTTGAAAAGATTTCTGTAGAAATGCTATGAGCGTAGCTCACGGTATAAACCACGCTAAATTAAGAAGCATCTCTCTTGACTTTGCAAAATGGTGATGAGAGTGCTTGACGGTTTGACGTGGATCATCTCCAGATCAGAAGTTAGTTTCAATGAATTAAAGATTGGAAAATCTTCACTGAGAGTAATCCTCGTTGTAGAAGGATTTTAACAGTTAGAATTTGGTTAAGATGGCTTTGCTCATCATCAATTTACATTAATACGTCAAATAATTAATTAAGAATACTACTTACAAGTTTTAAAGTGATTAAATGGCATAGTATTAAGAAAACGATACAAGACCGCAAAAGTGAGACTGGATACTTTATCACAATAAAGCACTTGTCCATTTATCTCTTCTAATGTTGTAACTCCATGTGAATTGTGGTTATTGTGGAGGTCAAATTTAGAAACTTTCATCGTGACTTCTTGGATTTCTCGCGTTATTAATCGAAGCACAATGCTGCTCGCATCAAAGCTCAGGGAAGCTGTATAATTTGGCAACAAGTTTGACTACAATTACGAAAAAGATGTGAAGCGGATGTCCGATATTTGATATTTCAAACTAGTTTAGTGGATTTGGTAAGTAAGATAATGGCTTTGGTGTCTTATGGGCTTGCATATTTCTTTCACTGTACTACATTTTGCTTTCATCCTGAAACAATCTAGGTAATCTATAAAATTTACAAAAATTTTCAAGGTCAAATGTTATCGTCATTGATTAGGCACCTTAAACGTAAATAATTTTTCGATTTCATCTTCAGGATATGCATGTGTGGCGGCGTATGAACTTATCTACTCGTTCAGGCGATTATCGAACAAACTTTTGATGTCAATTATACATACATATTCTATTATATATTTACATATATCATATGTTATATACATACATACATATATAACTAAATCCATTCTAAATGATGTAACTTAAAATACCACTATCCACACGTACGTGGCATTTCTAAAATTTTAAGAGCAAACCCATTATGTAAAACCGCATCACCATATATCAGTTTCCATCTTTGGTTTTCTTGAAAATCTTAAATCCTGTCAAAAGCGGTAAACCCATATAACAGAACTAGATTTACTTGTTCTTGCTGATTACCATAATTTCTCTCGACGTCTTCGGACAGGATGTGACATACATACCTCTCGGTGGAGCGACGAGAACGTAAAGAAGAAAAAAAAATTGAAAAGTACGCCATCGAAGAGGTCGCCGTGAAAGCAGAGCGGTGTCATCTTCGACTTGGTAAAGTTCGAAGACGGAAATATATCCCGACATCTACTCGAAATACTTCTTCCTCTTGTGAGTGCGAAATGTCGTTTTTAATAATAGTTTTTTCTTTTGTTTCAGGTACGTTGAGTGTCAGCTATTATTAGATGTGAGGATTCGGTGAGTAGTAGTTTTATGTTGAAGAAGAGATGATGGATATGTTAAGGAGGTATAACGTCTTCGTATGTATTCTATTAGTATAACGGTGTACCTATTAGTATTCTACTTGTACAAAATCAATAGTTGAAAGTTGTTAATACCTCTTAACATCTTATGCATATTCAAAATCTTATTTGTCTTTTTGGACACCTGTAGAGTTGTTGCTGTCTATAAACGTTATTCCTAGAACTATAAGCGCAGGTTTTGATGGATATGCGATTAGTTGTTAATTACTTGAAAGCATAATGGAAAACTATTATTATTATTAACAGGTTTAAACGACAAATAATTTTAGACAACCTAGCAGGGAATATTACACTCGCCTGTTCTACAGTTGGCTGTTTTATATTTATGGACGAGTATAAATACAAACTTTGAGAAACAAAAACTTTCTGAAGTTTGTTTCTTGGCAGCATATTAAACCTATGTGTATCTTGCACATTTCAATCTTATTTAGAGGTCTCCTGAAAGGCGTTGCAATCTAAAATCTTATTGATAGCTTTTAAATTGCGCTAGGCTTTATGCAGACATTAGAGCTGTCCATTATAAATCTGTAATATAGTATTTATATTTCAGTGATTCATACTACGAAAAAGTTGTTTGTGTCGCATATTCAACCAATAGTCTTTCAATTTTCAACCAAAAAAAAAACTTATAGCATATGCTCTTATACAACAGAAATTGAACTTGAAACGTATGTATAATGTTCTGTTACAAATTTACGACATATTTGTTCGACACCTTATGAAACTGGAAATTTCAAGACGAAGCAGGGTGGAATGAGAGAATTAATTTCGGACTCGAGTCGTTGTTTGATATCGTAAATGTATCGTCTTTTACTTCCATAAGTTTAGCTACTATTATAATATTTATGGTGTTCTCGAAGTAGAGTAGAGTACAACATAAGCTACACTATTACTGCTTAAGTGAGGACAGTACTTAAATTATTGTTAAGTACTAGTTATATCTTTAGAATTTAAGCGAAAATATCCAACTATATAGAACCGTTAGTGCTTATCACTTGAATATCTAACGATTAAATTGTGCATTATAGTTACCATTATTTTAGCATAAACTTTGGTAAATATATATCCTTGTTTATCATAACGGTGTTTCAATATACATATATGTTTGTTGAAAGTACTGTACGTGGTAGTATCTTGAACGGTATTCTGAAACAAATTTCGGTTATTTAGAAAATATTTCTTGATTACAATTCGCATCCCCAATATCTGTATGTATTTAAGACGAAGATAGTTCCTTTCTTTTTCGACCGTATTATACGAGGGTGGTCTGAAATATTTCCGACCCCTATGTTGCCCCAGCATTCATCAATAAAAGCTGGATAATGCGGTTGTGTATTTACTGACAGGTACTCACCAAACTTTCAGCCATTTTGGACACGCAGTTGTTGATTAACAATCGTTTGAGTGAGTCGATGTGACTGTTTTTTGTGAAAATTGACAAAAGTGAATATCGAGCCGTCATTACCCCAACGAAAATTAAAGATGAGTTGGACTGTGAAATTTTGGGCAGCAGAATTAAACGTGGTCGTACAAGCTTGGGAGACGGTGAGCGTTTGAGACGTCCAAAAACTGTAATCACTAACGATAACATCGCTAAAGTTCATCAAATAGTGCTAAACGACAGCCGAATTAAAATGGGAGAGATAGAATGAACATATCCAAAGAACGTGTTTGTTACATTAGACTAAAAACGTGTTCGAATGAACAATTCCAATCCTCTATTCACGCAGTTTAGGTGCAATAAATCCAAGGAGAAATTGTCTCCAAAGAAAGCAAAAGCTGTTTTTCCGGATTGGAAAGTGATTGAATTATCTTAATCGATTATCTTCAAATAGTTTTTCATATTTGAAGATAATCGATTACATTACAGGAGCATACTACGTATCATTACTTTACAAGCTAAAGGCAGAACAATTTCACACAATTTTGCCACATTTCCAGAAAAAAAATTGTTTCACTAAGACAATCTCATGCAGTTATATGGAAGCAATTAATTCTTCCAAATCTTGGTTCTGCAGTTTTTTATTCTTTTATTTCGACAAAATAATTTGTCAGAGATCATTGCTTTTGATAGACTTTTTGTTTATAATATTAAATAACAAAATATGTGTGGTTCTTGATTGTATTTGTGCAAATTAAGGTAAGATTAATTAAATCATAAAGTAAAATAAATACCTTGTTTCAAAAAATGATTATTATTAACAGAGACGCAAGAAACAGCAATTGAAATAGGCGATTTAGTTCTTGTATATCCAATGCTACATAAAATATAGAGCAAAAATTAATTAAACGTCTATTTATTTAAAATCATTGAACTAAACAAACGGTGAAATCTTAAAGTGCATAATTCTGCTTCGGACAAAAAATAGCCATCTTTCTGGGCACGCTAAATATTGTCGCTTCAAATATAACACGCAAATACCTCATGTATCTAATTTATTTTTTAATTTAACCGAATTTTTTCACACCATACCTGTTCTGATGTTGATGCTTATGTGAAACTGGGTATTTATTGGTAATCCTTAAATTAACAGGTAAATATGATTTCGTTTATTTTATTAGGTATTTTGGGTGCGTCGCATTTCAATTATTTATCGTAGGATAACTAAGTTTGGCACTCCCTAATTCCATTCTTCGCATACTGCTAATGAATTCTCGTTAACAAACCTTTATAATAAATAAAACAAGGTGATTATCAGTATGTAGATGATTTCAGATTTTTTTCTCTACAGTAACATAATTGTCGCCTGTTGTTTCGCTTACTTACGCTAGCTATTGTATCTACTGAGCTGACACATATTTCTTGTATAGATGTGGTTAATTGGAAATTATTAAGGCTATCTTATGATACTTTTGTAGTATCGGATGTAGAGAGAAGACAGTAAAATAGAATGCTTACAAAGGTCGTACATTATTCCACAACAACCGTAACGATTATTAATCAAGTAAATGAAGTGATAAGTTACAAACTAGAAATCTGCTTGTTACGTTAAACAGAAATTGACTATTTGAAAGTAATTTATTAAGAAAAATACCCACTCATTCATCCTCTTGATTTTAAAAAGAATTTTCTCTTTTCAAGTTTTTGCGCGTTTTAGTTTCTAAAGCCCTTTCTATTCTCCAATTTCCATCACCGATCACCGCAGTTGCGGAAACCTTCTGTCGGAAACCGAATTCAGATAGCTTTAACCCTTTACGGGAACGAATACGCAATAACTCATTTGACTTTTTAATTGCTCTGGTAGGACTAAACTCGACGGACCGCCAGAACTAACGTTACCTTTTTTGTTCCTATCTCTTTCCCACTTTCGCGCAGCCTGGATTAAAATCTCCCCCCTTTCACGGTCCTCCATTACCTTTAACGAGCCAACTCTACTACCGTCCGTTGATCAATGATTCAAGCTGTAACTGGAATTAATTGGTTTGCTATACTATTCGAGCTAACGAACTTCTCTCTCTTCTGCACTTGTTCGTGTCGGAAAACAATTTTTGCAGTGAAAAAGGTTACCGTGCGCGGTATATTTGAGCTATACGGAGTGGTAACTGAGAGAGTGTTGTTTTGTTTACGTCGAGTTCGCTTTTTTTCTATTTTTCTTTTTCGGTAATTGTTTATTTTGAATTTTTACGTAGCGTATTACGAGAGCAACGTAAAGTATGAAGGGAAGCTTTATGTATGTGAAGTTGTTTACGACTAAATCAATTTACGTCCCGTGAATGCTTTGAATACTAAATTGCGCAGAAAAATTTTCCGAGGTGGTGATGTCGATTTGAGAAGGAAAACATGAAATCCCTTTGAGACTTAATTGAAAATGTGAATATTTCCAAGAAAGCAATTTCATTGCAGAAAATCAGTATTTGAATAGTTCCTATATTGCAGTCGCTATAAAGAGAAGCCTTATTGCTCTTAAAGTTTTATAACTAGCTTTTTACTTTATAGAGAATCAACTCGTTTAATTTCTAATTATTATAGAAATGATGAGTTGTAGTTCGTAATATATTATATTTAGTTTCCGTGTCAGAACTAAGTCCAGGTAACGTGAACGCTTCCACTTTGAACCAAAATGTATTTTTGACGTCAAGATAACTTTAAATTTTATAACCAACAATAAATTTTAGGACCGCAAAGTATTCTCGCATTTTCTGACTTTCAAGTTTTCGTGCCAAAAATAAACGGTAATAAAATTGACTAATCTAGGATCCCTTTGAAAATAGCGATGTTAATGCTATATTTATTGTACTCGTACATACTACAGACATTCGCAGAAATAGTTTGGAGCGTAGAAGATATATTTTCTAGAAAAATTTATGCAAGTTTACCATATGCCTAGAGGAATCATTCATTTTGGTAATCTCCGATATATGTTCCTTCCTGTAATCTAAGTGTAAATTTAAATCCCAAGTTTTATTGAACAATTGTATTACTATTTTTAATTTGCTTATAGTATGTGTAGTAAGTGTTTGTTGTGAACCATCGATGAAACTTTGGATCTATATATAAAAAATATTATGTTTTTTAAGAGTCAACAGAGTCCAGCCCAGATAAAATCATTTCTTTTCATTTAACATTTCAAAAAAAGATATTTAAAATTCAATAAAAATTATATAATTTAAGATCACAAAACACTACAAACAATGGGTGCCTATATAAATCTTATATAGGCACCCATTATTAGCAAGTGACAATGGCAGAATTCTTATAGAACACTTGTATAGTTTACAAATCTCAGTTTGTCATTGATAGGAACTAAATCACTTGACTCATGGGAAGACTGCCAGCTCTAAAAAGCGATTAATATTCTGCCACTTCTTGTCGCTTTCGCTACATGTTGACTATCGTATCCTGTATTTCTGAACCGGCATACATTTTTTTGTAGTTTAATCAGCCTTGAAAACATCACAATGTCTCCCAATGTCTGCAAAGATGAGCAATAGCAAATTTCCGACAACTGCATGGTTGTCTGTGAAGTGCACTACTTTTGTAGATTTAGTATTTGAAAGGTATTACTTTTTTTTCTACAATACGTACTCGGGATTGTTCGATAAATCGTCACAATATAATATTCGTAGATTGTACTGCCGTGAGTATTAGGAATAACTGCCTTTTTTACATCTGTATGTCTGTGTCATGTTAGGACCAATCTCAAAATTCGTATTTAAAAAAGTTAGGTAATAAGTTAAAATAAAATGACGTTCTCTTAACTTGAATTTCTTCTTCTAATTAAAATAAAAGTTCAGTTCAGTTGTAAAACACTTGTTATATTATAACATTATGAATCTGATTAATTTCGTGCATTGTAACTAACGGGAATTTAAAGTAAAACAGCAGTAGATATTCTCTCGAAATATTTTTGGGAGTCTGTAGTTTCGTATGTACAACTAAATGATACGTGTGCATTTTATTACTAAGAAGTTGATTTCGACATTTATGTACTTGATCACGAAATCACATACGATCCTTTCATTAATTCGACAATTCTTCGCTCAGTTTTCTCATTTTCTGTTAACATAAATACCTCGAATGTATACATTTACATTTAACACTTCTATTCATGAACTGCTAGTACTTCCACTGTGTAACAGTTTCTCTATTTTCACTGATTTTATATTCCATTTGGTTTAGTAAATAAAATCGACATCGTCGTTGAGGTAGCAAAGCTTGTATAAAATTCCACATCTAAAACAAACAATTGCTTTCAGGATATCGTTACGATTATTCGATACACTGTTCAATTAGATCAGTTGTGATTTCTTTTTTAGCTGTGTTCAAAATGTAAATTAGAAGAAGGTGCTGAATACGTTGTTCTGATTTAAATGAGAAAAATCGAATATACTCGTAATACAACAGTATCTACATTTCGATATTACATTATACAGAACATTTAGAGCGACTAAGAGCAGCTAGAAAAGAGATAGATCTAGAATGGGACGGTTGTAAAACATATGCGGAATAGCACGCTTGCCAGTGCGTTAATTCCGTATATGTTTTACAACCGCCCCACTCTTTCTCTTTTCTAGCTGGCCTAGGTCGCTCTAAATGTTTTGTATAGATACCTTTCGTTAAGTTACGAGTAGGTATGTAATAAATATGAAAATACTTTATAACATTGGAAGCTCCTTTGGAATACTCCGCTGTAAGCAGTTCTAAATTTACTAAAGAAATCTTGTGCATATTTTGCATCTAATTCGATAGCGTACATTATTGTTTAGAGATATAATTTGCAGTTCTTGTTGTGGAGACAGATATTGTGTACAATATAAATAAGTGAATGTTAATCATTGTTTGTCCTTAGTGTGATTAGTGCATACTCTGCACATTCGGTGGACTGAAAAATCGATGAGGAAAGTTGAAGTTTCAAAATAGTCTGGAAATGTGAAAGTAATGGTTTAATGGCAGATCCTCCTAACGACGCTCACGCTTACTAGATGTAAACCGGTAAAGGTTAATCAAGGATCAACTGCTAGAACCTTTGTTTTTTGAAAACTTTTTCTGGATTATTCTATAATTTTCAATACTGTCTTTCTTTTTAAAACTTCCGCTTGCTCTATCGAATAATTTCTTCAGTTCTTCCTTTTCAATTCTCTAGGAAACCCTAATAAATTTCAATTCAATTTTTTATTACTACTATTACAAAGATTAAATTTATTTTTACTTTACTCTCTGTTTGTACTTTGAACATTTTAAATTGTAGTTTAGTACAAATTATCTCAGAGTTTAGCAGTGTTTTTTCTAAATTTGCTCAGGACTACTTCCTACTAGTAACGACCGTTTTGCTTGTAGATGTAACCATTAACATGAAAATGTGCTTCATCAGAGACCAAAATTCTGTGAAAGTCTTCAAATCTATTTGTTTTTTTTAATTCTTGCAGCAATTAGCTTCAAGAGGACGTGGTTTCAAGTCTACTGTTAATATGCGAGAAACAGTAAACTTACGATCAATGTGTTGCTTAGTGGGCACAGGTCGTAGGAAGGAGAGCGAATAATTACAGTCGAACCAATTTCGCAAAATTTCTGTAAACACAAATCTACTTTGATGGGCATTAAGCCGCTCCATTGTGACATAGATATGTTCAATCAATTCTAATACTAACTTTTAAAGGCTTATTGTATTAAAAATTTAAACAGAAGAGTCAATTATATCTCAAAATGCAACTCAGAACTCCTCTAATATTTGAATGAATTAAATAAATAGAAGTTATAGTTTTATATAGAAATTATCCCTTGTTTTACTGAATTTAAGAATAAAAGTACAAGTTTCCATTTATTTATCTAATGGTCCTTATCGCAATCGATCTAACCGGATGTTATACGGAATTTCGAAGCGTCAAGAGTCGGTCAACTTTTCGTTGAGGTGTGGGTAATACAGATATTCTAACAAAATATTGAAATAAGTTGAATTCGAAAAATAACACTGGAAATTAACCGAGTAAGATTAGTATCGTGAGATATTTGGTGCAATATATACGTAACATGGACAATATTAAAACGGAGGTCAAGATTCGTGTTTAGTTTACAGACAAATACATCCATCGACTGGTAATTTAGCAAAAACAAACTTATTACTAAACAAAAACATAATAAACCGATGAGAAATAAACGAATAATATCAACAAGCTTGTCATACGGCGTATAGCAAGAAGAATGAATAAAACAACAGAAGCAGTTATCGACAATGCGTATCTTAAAAGAGCTTGCTGGTAAATTTACATAAATAAGATACAACACTAACAATACACAGTACCTACAATACCCCTTACAACCTACAGAGCGCAAGTAGAAAGCTATAATCCAATAATATTACCATAATAGCATATGTATATCAGTGTCTGTATAATCATGTTTTTTGAATTATATATTCAATTAACGGAAACTAATAATTTCAGATGAATACTCAAAGTAGTAACATTTTCATGCAGAAATGATAAAACAAATTGTTTTCCTCGGTTGTATCAAAATACACTGGCAAATCTATGTCGCATCAAACGGCAATCTAAAACATTTCAGATTCCGTAGCGGTGTGTAATAGAAAGAGCGTACTTTGTTTATAGAACGCGAACAAACAAAGGCGGTAATGAAAAAGGTTTTTCTAAAACCATCGTGTACTTTGTTCGCCTGTTTGCGACATAATCGAAACGAGACGTAATAGTGCTGCTTTTGTTTACACAGCACACTATTGCATTTAGAACGGTTTCTTCTATTAGGTAGCTTAAAAATTGAAACTATGTAAGGGATTCTGGCACAATATTGCGAAAAATACACAAGGCAGATTGCATATTGGAATATCCGTATATTGCCATTGTATCAAGTGAATGTATGTTGGAGCTTACGAATTCGACAATAGGAAAGGTTTCCATATTGTGAAAGAATTTAATACCTTCGAATATACATATCTTTCTAATGCTATAAAAGGGTTAATAATAATAATAATATAATATTTATTTCCAACAGGTACACGACCCAAGTACAGGAAATGCCTAACCTAATAAATTTAATAGCGAATACAGAATATATTAAGTAATAACAAATCAAATGGTGATAACCAATATAAAACTAAAAAAAAATAATAATAAATATGTATATATACCAGAAAGTGAAATTACAAATCCGTAATTACAGCACATATTGAGTCAATGGATTCATAGTGTATATCACATAAATGAGATATAGCATTGTAATTAGTACACATTGTTGTAATCGGAGACTTTATTAACATGCTGGTTCTATTTCTATTACAGTAAAACGTATTTTGAGAACGAGTGTAAAAGGTTGGACAATTAAAATTAATTTTCTCCACCAACGACGCACAATCAACATTATTATTTAATAGAGCATGCAGAAATTTGACACTACTTATAATTCGTCTTTTATGCAATGAAGTAAATTGTAATCTCGACAAAATAATATTGTAATCGACACCCCTTTCGGGATATATGCCATCAATATTGTACAATAAATATTTAAGAAACCGTCTCTGAACATTTTCTATGTTATTAATATGGACTTGATATATTGGATTCCAAACCAAAGATGCATAGGTATTCCAATTTTGATCTAATAAAAGCAAAAAACAATACACTTAAACAATTAATATTTTCAAATTCTCTACAATTTCGATAAATAAAGCCGTATATTTTATAACCATCTGAAACTATTGAATTAATGTGAGCAGCGAATGTAAGTTTGTAATCGAAAGTAACGCCTAGGTCTTTCACACTATGTTGACGACTGAGATTTTCTCCATTTAATGTGTACGTGAATTGAATACTGTTACTTCTGGTGTACGAAACGACTTTGCATTTACCAACATTGAGAGCTAGATGGTTTCTTGTACACCAATTACTAATTGCTGATAGATCTTTCTGTAGTTCAAGACAATATTGTAAATATTCCTATATATTTTTAGATCATCGGCGAATATAAGATGTTCACTCCCAATAACATTAACAATGTCATTTATAAATAAAAGGAATAGAACTGGTCCAAAATTAGATCCCTGAGGTAAGCCCGATGATGGATAGAATGCTTTTGACCTTATATGTAGATATTCTATAAATTGTTCTCTTTCCAATAAATATGACCTCAACAGACTTAAAAGTGATTCAGAAAATCCAATACACTTCAATTTCGAAAGCAGTACATAGAAATCCACCTGATCAAATGCCTTTTGAAAGTCCGTGTAAATAGCATCTACTTGCCCTTGTTGATCTAAAGTTTCAGAAACGAATTGGGTAAAGCAGCTTAAATTTGTAAGAGTAGAACGTTTGGCCATAAAACCATGTTGACTTGGTGGTATAATACATTTTGTTTGATTGTAAATGTGGCTGCATAATATAGATTCAAATATTTTCGAAAAATTACAAAGTATTGAAATAGGTCTATAATTGCGTATATCATCCGAATTTCCACTTTTTAACACAGGGCAGATACGGGCCATCTTCCATATTTTGGGAATATCCGATAACTTCAATATTAAATTAAATATGTGGAACAAAGGCTTTACAAATATTGCTGCGCAATCCCGAATGATAAAACTGGGCACAAGATCGCCGCCGCACAAAAAGCTATCCTTCAAATTCTTCAGCTGCAGTAGAATATCATCTTCGGATATAAATGACACAGATACACAGTCAGTTGTTATAGTCTTAACTGCTTGCGTAATGCAGTAACTATCATCTAATGGTATATAAACACTGCTGAAATAGTCCGCAAATGCATTCATGATGCTTTCAGGCGTATTAAGAACATTGTTGTCATAATTCATAAGACCAGGTATTCGTGTATGATTACGCTTACTACTTATGAAACGCCAGAGTTCTTGAGGATTTCTTTTTACATTATTCTCAGCATTACGAATGTAATTGATGTATGCATCATTTATAAGCGATTTACATAAGGAACGCAGTTCTTGAAAACGCTGGTAATGGAATTTAGTACCATATTTTTTATATTTTTGTCGTGCGTTATCCTTCTGCCTAAGGTGTTGTATTACCTTATTGTCGTACCAAGGAGGATAGATACGTTTAGAATGGGAAAAATTCTTTAGTGGTACTGATTTATCAAAAATATCATAAATAATTGCATAAAACCTATCGATACACGTTTGTACAGAATTTAAACAATATATAGAAGACCAATCAACATCAAAGAATAAGCTATACATTAATTGAAAGTCGGCTTTCTTGAAATTATAGGCTTTAATATGTTGAGATTGTTGAAACTGCACATGGTTCTGTACTATATAATCAAGTCGAATATGAAGTGCAGGATGATGCACATCTTCGGCCACTAAACAAGAATCCTCTCGTTCAACAACACAATTAACATTAGATAGTACTAAATCTAATAGTCTATTATGGATATTACGTATGTGATTGTATTGAATTAGATCAAAGAGACTTTGAAAGTTATTTAACATAGTTGTCTCATTATCTATATAATCAAGACTATAGGCAGGAATATTAAAATCTCCCAATATAAGTAGTTTTTTATATGCTATATCATCTAAGGTTTCAAATAAAGATAAGAAGTGCTGATATTTATCAAGAGATATTGATGGTGGTACATAAACTACAAAAAGTAAAAATTGGAAGGTTTGTGACAAACGCACATTGCATGCAACAATATCTATATCTGGTATATCGTCTTTGAGAGATTGTAGGTTTATTTCACTCGCAGAGATATCGTTATTAATAGCCAACAATACACCACCTCCTCTTGTTTTTTCGATGGCCTGAAAGTTTCTATCACTTCTAAATACGGTGTAGTGGTTAGGAAGTAGCTCACAACTATAAATTTCTTCAGATATCCATGTTTCCGTTAAACAGATGAAATCAAAGTTACAGGCTGCTACATTATTATAAAATGCATTAACTTTTGAGTTCAGACCTCTGACATTTTGATAAAATATGGAGGCATTCTTGAGCTTGGGTCGGTCATCTAGTTTAAATTTATGATTCTTGGAATACCCCGTATGTATTTAATTCGCAAATTGATTTCACCAGCATTAATTTTGTACTTACTAGAACAAAAGTAGTTACACCGTACTTTCTAATAAAACGCAATTCGTTTAGATTGCCTTACATTTCTTGTTTTACTATTTAGGTCCACTGAGATGAAAAAGTTATCAATGATGTATTGACCTGCGTGACATATCCGTTCTTATTCGTAAGAAAAGAATTGGTTCCAATAAATTGAAATTCTTGACATGGGTTTAATTCAAACTTGGTCTATACCCTTGTAACGTTTCTATTCGCTTCTTTTTTTTTTTTCTATTTAGAAAGAGTGTCAAAGACCGCGGCGGTCGTCTTTGTCCTAGTAAAAATGGAAACTCACGGCTTATTGAACCCGATACGATCCGCTGTTTCGTTTAAGTCCGGGAGACCGTTGGCGATCCCAAGGGTATAGTCACCGCGATACCGCATTCTACCGTCGTACCGGAGTCTCCTTTTGTGCCCGGAATTCATTTCCTGCAGGCCACCTTTTCCCCGGAGTTATTTTAATTCCGAGGATATGCAAGAGAGGACGAACGATATATGAATTATTTCGCAACGAGCGCTTTTTCTCCCGGCAATTGTACTATTCAACAATGACTTCTTCTTCTATGGCGATATATACGCTACGCCTATGTTTAACTTATGTATAAAAGTACTCCGTATAGTAGTGGTAACAGCAAAAGGAGATATGCACGTACCGCACGTACGCTCTATCTTTAGCAATATCTGAATAATGAAAGAGAATGGAATAATAGCGATGAAGATTGTTAAATTGGGGCTGCGGCACAAATGGCATGTATGTATAATACCTGGAAACGGTTTCCAATTTGGGGAAGTAGCGCCACTTATATGCAAGAATAGTAATTTTTTATGATAAATGTTTAGGAAGATATCAAAAGGATATATTAATGAAAGCTTCGCCATTGTTTGTTGAAGCATGTTGTGTAATAGATGTATATTGATAGTATATTGACATACTACTACAAACAGACGCTGGAATAATTAATGAAACCCATTTGATATTGGTGCTACCCACCAATATCAAAGCTGTAAGCGGTAATGGTGAAAAACACAATCAAATTGTTCTAGTTTTCTGGACTTTATAGTATCGCAGCAAACCAGAATGTTGAAGGACTAGCTAGATATATGTACTTTAAATATACCCTTCATAGAGGCTAAACGGTTTAACCTAGGAGGTTATCAATTAGGAAAAGGAAAAATATTGTGATTTGGGAAAGGATCGCAGGACAGAAAAACTGGAAGGCTGTTCTGGGAGGCCATCCACTATCAAAGTTAGGAATATACTTATTTATTGTAGAACAAATTTGAGTTAGGTTATCATGATAAAAGCATTTGTTTTAGGAAGATCTGAATCTAGCCAAAGAAACTAGAATTATAGTGAAGAACTTAATATTATGAAAGACATTTAATGGCATTAGAAAGTAAACAATAAACGCTTAGAAGCTAGCTACAGTTTGTCACAAAATGATTTGGCCTAATAGAATTGTGTAATAGATCGTTTAATTGTATAAATATATACTTTGTTCAGATAAAATTATGTTTAATTGCTATTAATAGTTTATAAACAAAACAGACGCTACAAACATATACATAAACTTAACAAAAGCATTTCCATTTCACTCTAACAAAAACACAAAATGTTTTGGTTTTCTCATAATAGTTAACAGATACCAAAAATAAAATTTCACTAGTAGCTCGTATGACCTCCTTTGTCATCAATGACACATTTCAAACGATTTTTCATAGATTTAACTAATTTTTGTGTAGTATTTTGAAAATAGTGTTCCATTCTTCTATCAAAGCTTTCTTTAACTCTGTATTACCAACAGCTAGTTTGTCTTTTTTTCTCAAGTTATTTTTTAAAATATCCAAATAACCATCGTCCTGACCAAACAACCCGATGAAGCCATAAAATATTGCCTAACTTTTCCTGTAAGACCCGGTGACCATCGGAAGCAAAAATATTGCTACTAATATTTTTCTTACTAATAAATGTTTTTTCCAAGCATTTCTACCGCAAAGAGCCTTAGATCTTACCATTTCTGCGCTTGCAGATTTCGAAAAATCAGTATTTATTGCTTGACTAAACTTAGGTGCACTTATACTCGCTTGTACTCACCAGAGGGTCTGGCGAAAGAAAAATACGGAAGTAGAGGCAAAAGGCAAAGCACTTGGTACCTACAGTGAAGTACGGTGGTGGAAGTGTCATGGTATAGAGATGTATGGCGGCATCACGGGTTGTTTTTGTTGATACCAAGATGGATAAATTTATTTATTTGGATATTTTAAAAAATAACTTGAGAAAAGACGCCGAAAAACTAGGTGTTGGTACATTTATTTATTACCAAGACAATGACCCTAAACATAAAGCGTTTAGGGTCAAATCTTGACTGTTATACAACTGCCCCAAAGTCTTAGATACTCCAGCACAATCGCCGGATTTAAATCCCATTGAGCACCTTTGCACTCAGAAAAATTCATGCATTGATTCAACAAAAAAACCTGTTCGCCGTATTTAAACGAAAATTGTTCTTGGATTTACCATTTTTTTTGTTGAATTAATGCATGAATTTTTGTGACTGTACACACTAATAAACAACGAAAATTGTTCTTGGATTTACCATTTTTTTGTTGAATCAATGCATGAGTTTTTCTGAGTGTGGGAAACAGAATTGAAGAAAGCTTTGATAGAAGAATAGAACACTATTGACCAAAATACTACACAGAAATTAGTTAAATCGATGAAAAATCGTTTGAAATGTGTCATTGATGCGAAAGGAGGTCATACGAGGTACTGGTGAAATTTTATTTTTGGTAGTTAACTATTATGAGAAAACCGAATCATTTTGTGAGTTTGTTAGAGTAGAATGGAAACGCTTTTGTTAAATTTATGTTCTATTGAATTGTAGTTTTTATTTTGTTTTTCAGATATGTTGTATATATACAAACTAGTAATAGCAATTAAACATAATTTCATCTGAACAAACTATACAGGATAATAACTTGAACTACGAAAGCCTATTGCTAGGAGAAGGTAGTGGGAGGTAAAATTAAATGTAACCATTTTAGTATTTTCAATTGTTTGTATGACAGGAATGTCAGTGGTTATGTCAAATACTATGGCAAATTATAAAACCACTATATAATTTGCATTTATTCATTAATTGTGTATTCCATTAGGGTAAAGTTTGATGGTTCGGCAAAGTATTTGGCATAACCACTGACATTCCTGTCATGTAAAAGTTGACAATAGTAAAATGGATACATTTAATTTTAACTCCCACCACCCTCTCCTATCAATAGGCTTTCGTAGTTCAAGTTGTTATCCTGTATATTTATACAATTAAACGATTTTCAACCAAGTTAAATACAATTACAAAGCATTATTCTATTAGGCCGAATCATTTTGTGACTAACTGTAGATGAAGCAGAAATGAAAGAGTTCCCAGGATTATTGTTTTATACATCATGCGATACAGGTGGCAAAGAAAAGATTTATTTAGCGCGGTGATGTTACTGCAAGGACTTGTCTCGATCTCGGTGGTAGTGGTGATACAAAAACTCTTTACGCCAGCCTTGCACTAAAGCTTTTTTTTTACCAATTTGAAATGCGCGTAATTCATATTCAGCGAGCTTTTTTGTAGCATATATAGATTAGATGTTTGCTGTAAGAAATTTGTAAAACAAAATTAGTTTGTATTAAGTTTTTTGGTTGGCTTAATTCTTTCGAAGTTGAAATTGAAATGTATCTGTACTTGATGATAAATAAGTTTGTACTCGTACAGATGTGATTGTGTTAGATGTCATATTGTGAGTACTCGCAGTACTTATGTTGCCAAATTTCCAAATACCGCAGCACGTAACGCTGCGATAGATGCAGGAAATTCATTCTTTTTAGACTTGCAAAATAACGCCAAATGCGAGGGAGATCTCTAACCAAAATTCAGAAAACTCACAACATTCGTCAGTATTTGCGGACGTTAAATATTTATGACGAATGTCGTAACGTGCTTTCGAATGACAAATCTGAGGACTTAACCGTCATAAATCAAAGACACCCGGATCTGCCATTTAATTCGTCGCAATTGCCGCAGAACGAAAGACGGGATTCGCGCGCTAACGCATTCAAAAAAGAATCCAGTGACAAATCATTTACTTAATACGTCAAACATAGATATAAAAACAGCGGCTGGCGCATCGACAGCGTTCCCGGAATTATTTATATCCACAGTAAATTCGTTCGTAGACGACTCTGCGGCAGGAGAGACAACACTACATGCATATAAGGGATAAACACGGAAAGCCCGAAGAAGAATAAGAGAAATTGGCGGATGAAGAAAGCTAGATGGTTCTCGAAACGGCGTCTCATCAAAATTTAACAACTCGACCACGACCAACTCGGAAAATGGAGTTTCGTTTGTGGTGCTTGTCGAGAATACTGATACGGTCCGGAAGGATTCTTCACATTGGTTCTCACCGTATCAGTAACGCAGACTGTGCAGTGAAACAGGAAACTGTAATACGTACGTATGTATATGTATGTTTTGAATGGCACAACACCTCGTTTCGTATCATTAATTTTAAATAAGTAGGCGCTGTTTGTCTGCAAACCAGATCTTTTTTGAGCTTCAATCTTGTTATAATGTTGATATCTACACAATAATCCTTGTATATGTAATAGTCAAAGCCACATAATTGTATGAAAATTCACTATATTTAATATAACGTAGTTAGTATAGAATTAAAAACTTGGCTATTCTTTGAAATATTTACTTCTTTGTGTGTATTCTCTTCAATTTAGGGAAAATACGCTACAGTAGTAGTTACTCAAATTCTGACTGAAGGCTGAAAATTTTATTTTGTTTACCGTTCTGCCTGGTATTGCGTTTTTCGGAAAGAGGCATAGTTTAAGCGATCTGTGCGTCTGTCGCAGGCTATAGGATAAATAAAATATTAGTACTATAAAAAAGTGTTTTAGGTACTCCTTGAAACAGTTTGGTAGGAACAACCCCAAATTTTTTGGCGTAAAGCATAAAGTGCTTTTGCAGAGTTTGTGATCGTATTAAATATCATCATCTGACAAAATATCATCACCTTCTTGAGACTAAACAAATACTAAAACATAACTAATCATAACATTAATATAATTGCGTATTGTGAAATAGTTAAAATCTATATAGAGAAGATTTAAGGAAATATTCATGCATACATTCTTCTCCTACATGTTGACTTGGTAATAACGGGGACTTTTCATGTACAGTCATGGACAGCCAAAATTATAGGTCCAAGTTAAAGTCTGTTGCTGCGCTACGTTCGTGTATACTCGGCTCTTATATGCATCTCGCCTATCGTCTTGTTTAGATACCCGCTTCCAGACTACCTGGATGTAGGTTCATAAATCGTTTCAGAAATAAAATGAACTTATTCGAGAGCGAAAACGTTCGGTTATGAATAACGATAATAGTTGCTTAACTTTTCAACAATAAGCTAGTATATGATATGCAGTAAATAATTCCGTTGTATTTTATATAAGTACGTATGTAAAACTGTTGTTAATATATCAAGCAATTAGCCAGTAAAACAGAATAAGTGAACAAGTAGTATACATTACTATAGAGGGTGTCCCAAAAGCAAACCGACAAATGTTTAGATGGTGTTCCTTGGGTAATTTTATGAAGATCGAGATCAGTAACCCGTGTCTGATCTATTCCCGTCTTCTAGATATACCCCTTATAACTTTGTATTCAGGTTCCAAATGAAAAATTGTTTCAAACAAAAGTTATTTAGCTAAAAAGGGGGAAATAATATTATAGACTATGTATTTTTTATTCAATATTTTATTCAAGCATATCAAAACAAACATGTTAAGCAAGTACACTACAATTATTTTATTTTGTTATAAGAGTTGTTCGAACTGACGTCTATTTGTTGCAATACATAAGTTGGTCTAAGGATCATGGATCGTCTGATTCTATTATGCTATGTTGAATTGTAGTAAACGCAGCCATGACTCTCCCGAACAATTCTTCCTGTGAGTTCAAGAATTTTCGTAAACTAATGACTTAGGATACCCCCAAACACTAAAGTCAATAGGGTTGTGATCTGGAGATCAAGCGGGCCAGTTAACAGGACGTACACGACCAATCCATCTGTTTGGAAAGGATTTATTTGAATAATTGCGCATATTCAAAGTGGGATGTGCCGATACTCCATCACGTTGTAACTACATTTCACTTCGAATTTGTAGAGGAACATCATCCAATAAATCTGGTAATACATTTTCTAAAAAGTTTAAATAAATACGGCAATTCAGTCGCTGTGGCAACAAATAAAACGATAAATGGTCTTTCACCACTGCATTCCAAATACTTACTGAGAATTTGTGTTGGTTATTCATGAAGGCAACGGCGTAAGGGTTGTCTTCGTCCGAAACGTGGCTACTTCTGCTATTGAGAGAACCAACTCTTGGAAAGCAGGCTTCGTCTGAGAAAATAACATAACTAACAAAATCCAGGTTCTGCTTGACGTTGTAAAAACCGTGAAGTGAATAGGAAATAATTGTTGGTCGTGTAATATTCTCCATACAGTTGACTTTGGAAGGATGTTCATCTACAATTTCCAGCACGTTTTCTTCATTACCAACATTTCTTGCTACCCTTGGCCTGCCAATGACGTTTCCGCGTCTAAAAGAACTATTTTCTATGAGGCGTCGGTGAATTGGAGCAAAGGTTGAATGATGCGGTGGCCGACGAAATAGAATAGAACGTTGCGCCTCTCTTCTATTACAAAGAACTTCACCATAAATAAGGCGCATGTCTGCTTGATCTTGATATATGTAATTATCTATTTTGTATTTAATAAGTGTCACTGTCAAATCATAATTATCACACCCCTTTTCCTTCAACAGCAGCCTACAATCAGTACATTATGCTTTCGGCTGTTAATGCTGGATTTTTTAATACAAACGAGAAGAGATTGGGTACGGGTTACTGATCTCGATCTTCATGACATGAGCCAAAGAACATCATCTAAACGTTTGTTGGTCTGATTTCGAGACACCTTGTATATTATCTACCAATTTTAAGTACAGAGGCTTTTTGTATCGCTCACAACTTATTCCCGTTTAAGCGGAATTGACATTCATTTCAAAATATGATCAGATGATGGTTCACATTCTACCATTATGTTTATTATATTATTGAAATTGATTTAATTTATTTTGAACCATTCTATTTGTTTTATTTTACTTTTGCTTCATTACATTTCTAATAACAGCATCTTTACGTGTTTAATTCCTATAGTTTTATTGTTCTTTAATAAAAGTATTTATAAAACAATATATTAGATTACTAATTCTTTCTATTCTTCCAAATAGAATTTAGAAAAATATCACATCGAAACTATGTACAGTAGTGTGCATAAATAAGTAATCACACACATATTTTTTAACAATCGTTTCAATATAGTTTTATTATGTATATCTTTCTATTGAAATACGTATACAAACAAAGGAAAAGTATTGTCGGATTACAGTTTCTTACAATTAAGAATTTATTTGCATTTTATGACAGCACAACCCCTCGCAAGCCCCCGAGGCGTAAAAGAATAGTTATTTACCGATGTGTTGTATTAGTTTATTGTCATATTTTGAGGTGCGCGTTTGCTATTATAGAGTTTAGAGAGCGTTTTAAAAGCATTTTAATACATTTTTTTTATTAACTTATTTTGTTTAATTAACTTAGTTTGTGAAAGTGTCTCGTAAAGTAAGAGTAAGTGTAACTGCGGGCTTTTTTAAAACAAACTTTTAATTTCTGCGTAATTGGTAGTAAAATGCCGAAAGTGGATGTACAGGATAGGTATAGAATAGTTTTCCTCCACGAACAGGGAAGAACTCAGCGTCAAATCGCTGTAGAAGTGGGTTGCTCGCAAAGTAGCGTCCATAAGATATTTAAAAAAAACTTAAAAACAGGCTCCGTATTGGAAAAACCCAAACAAGGACGTCCAAAAAAGGTGACAGCAAGAGAGGACCAATATTTAAGACTCACTTCTTTACGACAGCGAACCCGAGGATCAGCCCGGTTAGCCCAAGACTTGCAAGAGGCAACTGGCGTCGCAGTGCATTCATCCACAGTTCGACGACATTTAATCAAACAAGGGCTACGAGGGCGCGTTGCGAGAAGAAAACCATTGCTGAGATATGGGAATAGGCAGAACAGACTAACTTACGCCAGAAATCACTCGCAGTGGACGGTGGAAGAATGGCGTCGCGTACTGTGGACGGATGAGTCAAAATTTGAAATCTTCGGCAGTAAGAGACGTCAGTATGTCAGGCGACGCGTCGGCGAAGCGTACAATCCGGCGTGTATACAACCGACAGTCAAACACGGGGGTGGTGCCATTCAAGTATGGGGTTGCATAACAGCTTCTGGGGTGGGTCCCCTTGTAAGAATTGAAGGTCGTTTGAATGCAGACCAGTACCTGCAGATTCTACAGGAGCACGCAATTCCTGCAGGACGTCGCCTTATTGGTGAAGGTTTTGTTTTTCAGCAAGATAACGATCCAAAACATACTGCTCGGGTCGTACGGCGTTATCTTGCTGAATTAGAAGAGCAGAACATCTGCAAAACAATGGTTTGGCCACCTCAGAGCCTCGACTTAAATATTATAGAAAATGTATAGGATTATATGGACAGAGCCAAACATAGGAGATAACCAAGGAATGCAAATGACTTGTTTAATATCCTGGAGGAAGAGTGGAACAACATTCCGCCGGAATTTATAAATAACCTAATTAATAGTGTTTCAAATCGACTTCGCAGAGTTATCCAAGCAAAGGGTGGACGTACTAAATATTAGATAGACACGAAACTATTATAAATATTTATGTACTTTTATACATACATATTGAAAATACATATTAATTTTGTAATGATACTATTTTCTTTGAAATTAATCTTGAATTACAGTCTATATCTTGAAAACACCTCGTGATTACTTATTTATGCACACCACTGTATATTTTAGCAGGTTTAAACTTTTTTTAAACAACAAGATGGTCTAGTAATGTTACAAATATTCACAATAAGTAGATTTAAAAAAATAGGGAATATACAAAACGAAATGAATATGTCAATTTTAATTCTGTTTGTTTTCACTCATTGTCGTTATGCTAGGTGTTAATAGGCTCCTCTATCTCATTTTTCGTTTGAATAAGTATGTTTTATTTCATAAGCGATTTATGAATCGATATCCAGGCAACTTGAAAGTGGCTATCTAAACAAGACTAGGGAGGCGTGATGCCTCCGACAGCCGAGTACACACAAATGCTTAGCGTAGCGATAGATTGTAACTTGGAGCTATCATTTTGGCTGTCCATGACTGTACATATATCTTTCCCGTCCTGAGATCTGTATAACTTTATATTCGTCTACCTCTTAATAGAAAAAAGAAAATTTGTGTAATGAGCGAAATGAAAAGGGCACCTAAGAACGGCACTCTTAGTAAACTATTAAAAGTAATTGTAATCTTGTTAGGGTGTGAGTGTAGACATTGCAATTAACTAAAAGGTTTAGCTTACGAAAGAAACATCGTCGCCTCAATAGTTCCAGTAGTTTATCAGAAAAGTTTTTGTTCAGAGAACATCTTACGTGGAAGATGTAATTTTATTTGTATCATTAATTTAATTTGGTATATTTATATTTAATTCTCTGCTTATTTCTTGCATTCTTGTATTTTTTTCTGTAGTAAAATGAACTGCGGTAATAAAAAAAACTAACAACGATATATTCCATGCTAGGCATATATTTGATGTACAATGAGATTCTAAGAGTAAATTGAATTAAAAGAAAAATGTCATCTTCTCACATTTCAGCCGAACAACTCTAGTGCTTCGGTATTGCGAGTTTAGAAACACAACATAATGAAATGTTATACTAAAACGTTGGAGAAACAACGAAGAAGGAAGCAGCCGGAGGTATCGTTTTTCTTTTTAGTTGGTCAACGCTTACCGTTGTACGTCCAGAATCGTAAGTTTACGCTTTTCTCGCGAAGTTACAAACCAACCAGAACGTCTAGCGAGTTTCCTGAGGCAAAGAATTTCCCCCACTGGAATTACTAGCACTGTCAGCAGCATATCGGAAATGAAAAGCTAGGTGTTAGAGTGTTAGCGACACAAACATATATACGCCCATACGACACACTCCCGGAGGTATTTTATGCCCTGTCAGAACTAGAAAAATCTTCAAGATTACCTGAAGATATAAGAAGATTATAGTCGCTCTAATATCGCTGCTGGTCACTGTAAAATTTATGATGTCCTGCTGACACTTTTCCTACAAACTACCTCTACGTTGATGTGTTTTTAGTTAGGCACTGCGAAAAATTGAAATCAACGAATGAATGAATGATATGAACGAACACAAGCGATGAAATAGTATAAACTATTAGTGTAATCTAGAAAATATCTAAAAATAGCAATTTATTTCTATAAAGTTAGTGGATGCTATCCCTTAGAACTAAGCTTATATTGATGTTGGATAGCTGAAGAAACTGAAATAAATTTTATATTTATTAAAAAAGCAAGTTCATTTCAAGCGCGTTTAGCAACACGAATAGTAACAACGCGCAAGTATACTACTAATAGTAATTTTAAAAGAATGATTTATTTAATTTATTTAAACGTTTAAAGCATCAAGAAGTGCCATTGGGATTAAGCATATTTTTTTAATTCCCTAAAGCACGCTTGCGGTTGTGTATCTAACATATATTCTTACTAAGCTCCTCTTTTACGTAATCCTCTTACGGCATAATCCTTGTAGAAAAGAAGCGAGCCAAACAATATAAGTGTTTTCACTTTGTATTCCTCCTGCGTAAATTACCCTTTGAATATTTCAACTCGGCGAGTTATTTTTATGGATAACTGGATGCGTTTGTTAGAGCACCACTAATAGGAAGTTATGCATTCGTAAGTGACGCTGATTCGAAGTTGTGTGACGAAAAAGATAAGGGTAAGCAAGAAGAATTGGTGGTATTTTAGATAGGCCGCTTCTGGTATTACGGGAAAAAATATTACCCTATTTAAATGTGACTACTGAAGGTTTACGATACCGTACTTGGTCGTATACGTCAACTTGGGAATGATGTACCCTTGTGGCTTAAGATATTATGTCTGATCTTACAAAATATGTCAAATGTAATAACTTTTATGTTTAGATTAAGATATCAGCAGATAGTTAACCTAAATTGTAATAAATGGTTCCCGGTACGGGCACTAAGTTGTGGTGTAAAACATTGCCAATATTCTCTCGAATATTAATTAAAATAACCACATGATAGGATACAATATGGTAAGACTGGTTGAGGGATATCTTTGAACGATACCGATTAATCATAATCAATGTGCTGGCACCAAGATAATCTGTCATCCACATTGACACCAATTAGAGTAGCCGTGCTAAAGTCACGTCGTCATATAAATAAAAAAGTTGAGCTTTGCCTTTTAGCTAGGTTCAACTTTAACACATTTGCGAAAAATCCGTTCTCAACCTTAGAACACAGAGCCTATGTCGCACTCGTTGATAGGTTCTTATTCATTACAGAAGTAGATAGATTATCGTCATTATTGCAGTTGGATAAGTAAGACCGCATTAATTCATTAATATTCCCACGTATTCATTAACTGTATAATTTGTCCAACAGAACTGCATGATTGACACAATCGAAGACCGTACTAAGATTGCACATCATAACAGACAATTGTAGACTACCACATCATAAACAGACCTTGATACAGCCTGAATAGTCCTAGAATGGGCATGAAAACCATACTGATTTGTACCAAAAACTAAATTGTTTTAAAAAATGCTGTAAATCTCTTTTTAATTAAAACATGTTTTCCAAAAACAGGAATAACTAAAATTGGGCATTAGTTTTTAAATATTGAGACCACTCTAGATGACTTAAAAATGTCACTTATTAAATAGAAGCGTCAGAGGTTGGACAAGATACTCCATACTATCTCTCAAAAGTCTTGCCATATGACGTTTATGTTTTGATACTTAAAATTGAATTAGCAACTTCTTCAGGCAATATTGTTTCAAAAAACAGAACGAGGATTACTGTCAATATTCTCTGCATTATTTAGTGTACGAATATCTGAGTTTTGGGTCCAGATGATATTCTGAGCTACTTCTACAAAATAATTTTTAAACACATCCCTACTCAATTTGCATATTCCATCAATATATCGTATATCTTCGGTTGTTTCATCATTGTTATGTTAGCCGAAAAGGGCGACTATCAAATTGTTTCAATTGATCGCCATAGGATAGCGAACTAGCTATTTTTATGGCTGAAAAATGAAACAGGAGGTGAAATTGATCCATTCGCACCATATTGCTCAAGTTGTCGTATTTCTCTTGGCCAATTGCTTTCACATAAAGTAGGAATTACGAAAAAGACGATAAAAATTTCAATAATAATATATATTTCAAAAAATAACTTGTTAACAGTTATAGATTGGGCTACAGTACTATACTGTGAACTTAATTCTAATAAACAGCAACCAAACTACTAATCTCACTACTCATTCTCTTGAAAACTACAATAATCTCTCATTTATTCTAATTGATGCTTTATTTGTTCCAGGTACGAAAACAGAGGTGCATTAGCACGTAATATCATTTTATAGATTGGTAAGTTAATATAATAATTTATTAAGAAGTATAAGTCAAGGGCAAAATTACTATTAAGTACTATTGCGACTTTTGCATTAATTTTATCGCGGAATTACTTTTCCACCGAATGTATTTTCTGAATAAAAAGACAACTGCAGATATTATCATAAAGGAAACCCCGCACTAATGGAAGTAATCAGATAAATGCTAAACATCACAATCAAGCGTCGTTTATTTTCTTTGTAACAAACCGAGCAATGTCGATGTTCCCTTTCGAATCGTCGAAAGCGAAGAAGGACAGATAACGAAAACAGTAATTAGAAAAAGAATGAGAAAGCCTAGAGGGAGCAAAACAAAAGGGCCAAACACAATCGCATTCGTCAGCGTAAATGTTGTTGAGAAATAAGTAGTACTGAATTGATGCTTTGGCTGGTTGTGTCGGTGTAAGTGGCGGAAACCTAAAGCTGTGTAATAAGCTCGGACAACAAAATAACTGTAAGGCAACGTTGCCAACGTAGCTTCGTCACGTCTCCAAAAATTGGCCGCCCTTTTTTTTTTTTTCTGTTTCCTCGTTCATATTACCGCGCAGAAGTTAAACTAATTATGGCGGCGCTTCCTGGAAACGCCATAGAAGATTGACGAAAGTGAATTAGCGGCCGAGATAATCAGTAGTTGGATGTGCAAATACAGAAGACACGTCGCGCGACCGCCTTAATGAACCGCCCGTCGACCGTCAAAGCTAACACAGTTTGCGTCCAAGAAAAACTCGGAGAACTACAGCTTTACAAGATCTTCTCGTTCGTTATTCAGTTTTTGAAATGAATGCTGCTCAAACTTTACCTTGACTGTGATTTTAATTTCCATAAATTTAGCGTTTCCTAGGAAAACTATATAAACCAAAATGAAGCGAATACTATTCGTTAAAAACGATGATTTACTAATGTTAAACAGGAATATAGGTTGTCTAGTTATGTAATGTTTAAAATTGTAATAGAATAAATTTACATCAGAATCTGTAAAGATTGTTCTGTTCCTGTGAACATAATATTGCAATTAATAAATTTGCTTTGAATATACTAAGTTCTGTAAGGCCTCACTATTTACGTTACTCTGGGAGTACGGTATATTTTTTGCCAGAGAACTGATTTTTATTATGTGGTATGTAGTGCCGTTATCGTTAATATTTTCCTAAGGTATCTTTAATCCTGTAACTCCTTTAGCTAGCGCATTGAATGGCTTCATCATGTTTATTAATTTTATCCTACGTCCTGAATCATAAGCCTTTTTAAAGTCGATGGAAAGCACGGCTGCTGAGATATTGAATCATTACATATTACAACTTCCTTTATTGTGTCTATTTGTCATATAAAACCATTAACCCTTCTAATTTCTGTTTGATGCTATACTATTTATGGTTGAAAATCTCATTCTAAACTAACACGATTTTGCTGCATCACATCGTTTGGATTTCGGTGTCATGGTAGATGTTTTCCAATCTTTCGGTATATCGTGTTGTTTCCAAATTTCCCAGTCAAAATCATGTATTATCGACTTCGCTGTTTTCCATTCATTCCTGGGCGTTGAATTTTTTCTATAGGCTACGCTATAGGTCATTTGCAATGGTACAGTACATGAAGAAGTGCTTCATCATCCTCCTGAAGTGGTGATGGTATCAGACACAAGACTCAAGTTACACACGTACTTTTCCAGATAGTTATTATTTGTTAATCTGTTTTAAAATCTTTCTACCATAGGTAAGTGGAGGCCTCATAACATTTATGGCTCAACATTTGGCCTATTTCCTGATTGATAAAGCCCAGGATTATGCCACAGTCTAATTGTGATCCATTGAAAAGTATATTTTAAAAACATTTCTTGCTGATCTATCATCTCTGTGGTATCTTTATATGCTAGAAGACTAGGGCATCTAAGCCCAACATAGTGTGAGTACGTTTTCCATAGCCAGCTTTGGTAATACCCCGAGACATTCTAAAATGAGCTGGCTTGCTCTCTGTTGCCATGAAGCTTCTTCTTCTATTATAATTCCACTCTAATTGGAAATAAGCCGTCTTAATTATAGTGTATATCTCTGTTTGTAGTATACCAGCATACTATCGCAACTGACTGTATGCCGACCATTCCCCAAAACCAATGTTTTTTGTAAATTTAGATCTGTCTGTATAAACCATCAGACACCCTTACACCCTCCACTATTTCACTAAACCTGTTTGGAGTAATAACTTTGCAAGTTTGGTGAAATGGTGCAACAACAATCACTAAAATAGTACCTGTTTTTTTAAAAGATTATGTTTATGGAAGTGCATTATTCTGACATAGATTTCGATGAAGAATAACACAGAAATAGGATGCTTTCAAACCAGCTGAAGGTTGAATATATTGTGGTATTCAAACAAGATATAGTAAATTATACAACAGGTCAAATAGTGACGAAATGATTTAAAGAGACAACTTATGACTGGCAGTAACAAGCGGTCCAAAATGTGTCTGCTTGCCACCGAAAGTTGCTCGTAATTTTTTGGAAAATATAATGTAACACGTCACAATATTTTAACAATAATGAGTTGTGAAAGCGGCCACTAGCTCTTCAATACACTCAACCACAATCAAAAATTGAAACTGAATTCTAACAAATCACATCTTGAGATGTGATTAACCCACGAATTTGTAAAAGTAGCAAAACTGTAACTCAAATCATCAAATTACTTTGAGAAAGATCAAAAACAAAAAGAAAATGGAAAAACAACCGTCAAGCTACCTCGTGTGCTTTAATTGACAACCGAAATATCAGAATTAATGTTGCCAGATAAAAAAATATATAGAAAGATCTTTTTTTTCTTGTTTTCGATAATCATATATAACGAATTAATAATTGCATCGCCCTTTTCTAAATTCAGTGAGAAGTATCAATAAAAAATTATAAGAACGTCAATAAATGTTTGTCAAGGAGAAATACATAGATAGCTTTTTATATCAAGGAATATGTAAACAACTTATCATTAAAATTACATGCCACCAAGAAGTGATCAATATGTAAATGATTATATATGTATCAGGCAATATCTATAATCAATATTTGCTTTATATTGCTAAATGACGCTATTAAGAAATGGTTTTTTCTCCCGGTGTAATAAAATATTTATTTAAACAAATGAACTTATTACCTCTATATACATATATACACATTTTATATTTACATATATGCTTTAGGTTTGTAACATATAAGATCGATTTATGCTGAAGAAATATACGGTTAGGTTAATGAAAAGTTTCGCATCTGGCGTCACTGTGACCAGTTTAGTACCACCAGCGGATTTAAATTAACTCATTTACGGATGATAAATTAATCCTGCCACGCTCCTAAATTACGACTACACATTAAAAGTCCATATACTCTCTTTCCGCTCGTAATTCTATGTTTTAATACAATTGAATGCGGAACGAGTCAATTGCATCTTCCCAATGTTGCTATCCGAGATGTGGCATTTTACCCGGTCGAACTCGTCAGAATGGCGAACTTAGCGCTGGTATATTATCAACTCCGAGTTTGTCCAATAATTGCGATTACGTTGTCGCGTGGGTACTAAATTTTAACATCGTAAAACGACGATAATAGTAAATCTGTTTATTATTGTCGCGTTTAACGATCGCACTTCATCTTCACTTTATGGACGAGTTATCCGAAGTGTCCGAAATCATAAGCATTCAGTACATCAACGTGTGTTATGTGCTATTTACGTCGATTATTCTCTTTGGTGAATAATTAAGTGCAATAAGTTTTCGTCCATAGTTTGAATGGTAGTTCTATATACAGTATGTTTTCTGGGATGTATTAAAATGATCAATTGAAAGAACATGTTCTGTTATTGTACTATATTCATTAATATAATCACTTTTCAAAGTGCCATTGCCCCAATGTGTTGGGTTTGGCTCATTCTGAATGATTGTATGTTCGATTAGTTGTACAAACGATTTACTGCCTTTACAAAAATATTTATTTTACTAAAATCTTAGTTCTGATTTCGTTTGGACTAAAATCGCAAGATTTTTCTGTTTATAACATGTTTTAATGTATATATGAAATTCTTTCAATTAGATAAACAGCCTTTCCTTTAACCGTCTCTTCCACTCGAGCTGGTACTGTTTTTCCGTTCCCAAATTTTTTTGGTAGAAGCACTCGTCTTGGTCGTCATTAGTTTAATTCATATTTTCCGAACAAAAGTCCAATTGAAAATGTGTTCTTTAAAAGGCTTTACAGACTTGTCCTGATGGTTTCTGTTTTATATTTTCTATGTTCCAATAAAATATCTTCTATCTATTCTAATCTTTCTTCTGTTATTTCTGGAAACTCTTCTTTAAGGCATTTAAAATAGATTTTGATAGATTCAAAGCCTTTCTCGAGACATTTGATTTAAATTGAATAATTAAAAATGCAGCGAAATCAGAATAAGTTTCTTATTACCCTCAGAACCAGTAGTACGCAACTAAATAAATATGTTTGCTTTGCTTAGAGTTATTGGGTCTTGCTGTTTTAGTAACGCACAAATAACAATCTTCAACATGCTCCTCTTATTGCACAGCTAACCAATCCTTTAAACATATGGCGTATATAGTACATCTCGTATGGGGAACCCGTGGTTTGTTTTTCTATCTCCATTAAAGTCTTGATGTAATATTTGATACTTTTTTGTTATTAAAAGTTAAATTCATCCTCATAGCGTTATTATATGTTATTGCAGTTACAGTTGTATTGTTTATATGGCATCTGTTTGCTAGTTCCACTAAAACTTAGCAACCCACCAGATTAGAAAAATAAAGCAAGCTTGTTGCTCGCTTCACATCACGATAAACAACCTGCATTTTCTACATAATTTAAGAAAATCTGTATGTAGTAGGCACTCCAAACTTTTCTGTTTTTTTTTTTATACTGAAATACTTGCAAATATGTTGCTGAAAAAGGACGTACATATATAGTGTAATAAAGACAATTAAGCTAGTGCATTCATTTAAATTCACGCGCTTCCCTTCGTTTATTTTGGTTATCTATACGGTACAAATAATAACAGCAGTGTCAGCTAGATGTTTTTATGGGCATTAATGAAATTCGGATGAGAGTACGTGCGGTTTACAAGCGAAATCGTGTGTAGCGAGACCATAATCCGATGGGGAAAATATACAATTCGCCGGTATTTACAGTTTACATCAAATTTATCATGATACATTGTGGTAATGTATCACGATTCTCTTTGTTATGTAAATGCCATTGCGTCAAATTTTTTAAAGTAATTGTCAAGTAATGGTTTTATTTGAAAATTGATAATTCCTTAATGTTTAGGAATTTTACTAATGTTAGCGGTTCCAATTTTTTCCCCCTTGGCGTTAAGGGATCTAAGCCCATTTGCCACATTTAAATTCATTAGTGTATATCTTTAAACTTTAATATCGCAATCTTTCATATACCCTATCAATGCACTGTATATTCTTGCATCATTGCTCCTGAGCAGTAGTACCATCGAAGTTGGTAATGATACTCCAAACTCTACCACTTTCGCCAAAGATCTGTACCTTTCTGGTTCAAACTTCTCACAAGCCAAAATGAGGTGATTTAAAACGGCAACTTCATAGCCACATGTACCGATACAAGAATCTATGATTTTTAATCGGTGTAAATATGCAGGTAAGCTGCCATGATCGATTTTCATCCTCGCTATGGTAGAGTACGCAAATCATGAAGTTCTAACGTATGCCAATACGTATAAACGATCGACGGATGTATCTCTGCATACTGAGTCATTCGTTTGCTGTAGCACGTTTGCTATCTATCTTCCCATTTCTCCCTTAAAAAGTACCTCTTAAGCTGCGATAAAATTTCAGATTCATAGATCATCTAGTCCAGTACTTTTCCAGCGGTTACTGATGCTTTCGCTAACGCATCTACTTCCTCATTGGGAATGATTCGTACATAGCCCTTAATCCAGAACAGTTTGACAGAGACTGCACCAGACCTTAAATCCGCACATCTCGTAATGATGTTCAGCAACACGGGATGCTCCATAGCACACCATTTCCTATGCTTTAAGGCATTAAGCACACTTTGAGAATCTGACATAATTGCCATATTCGCGAAACCTCTTTCCTGGATATACCTAAGACCTTCGACAATTGGCCTCGCCTCTGTAGAAAATGTACTCAATATATCATTTTGCTTGTATGATTTACTAACTCCGTTATTTGCATCATACACCGCGCAACCACAGCCATTCTCGGACTTGGAGGCATATATGTCGATGATGGTGGTGTTTGGAAAACTGTCTACCATCTCAGAATGTAGAGCGTTATCTGTCATACTGGTACCAGCGTAATTAGGGTGGAAAATCTGTATGGGAAAAATATATTGATCATAGTCGATTGCTGGAAAAATCGGGTGCCTGATGTTGTACCTCAAACTTTCAATGTATCGATAAGTTACAGCAAGCAAAGGAGATTTTATCTTTTCCCTGGATGGAGTTGTTAGATCCAAGATGGACAGACGATGATTATTAGTAATAATTGTGCTATGACCTTTAATCTTCAGCTTTGCTACGTACTTTGTAGCCAAGAATTGTTGGCGTAGTACAACTGGCGGATCTTGGGCCTCTACGTATAAAGCTTCTTGTGGAGTAGACCTCATTGCCTCCACACAAATTCGGAGAGCCTTGTTTTGAAGCACTCTTAATACAAGATATTTGTGGCTCCGTAGCTTGATAGAGTTGATAACTGAAATGTTTTAGATGTTGTTTGTATAGTGTCATCAGCTAGTGCTAGCTAGGTAAGACATTCACTGTAGAGTGTAGTTAAATATATAAAATTGTATTGCTTGTTCAATTGGCAAATTTAATTAGCGATGTTAGTTTTGGTTTTCTGTACTAGATCTAAAGGGGTGAGTTTTTTTGTATCCTATTCTTCCTCTTCAGTATTGGTTTTATTATTGTTTGACGTTCTAAATGGAAGAAGTTACGTGTTTGAATTTATTCCTGTGTTGTAGACAGTTATAGAAATTCAATTATAAATGTGATTTTTGCATCAGAAATCGCGTACAATCCTGGTCGTTGTTTGACCTAGATGATTATGCAGGTGTATTTTATGTTTATATTAACTGAAAACGAATTGAAGTGCGACACAAAAGAATTTCCTATATCGCTAAAGACTGTTAAAAAGGACTAAAAGCGGTAATCTGGCCACAGGTGGTTTAGAACTCATTGTAAAATGAAAAGCCTGTTAGAATACATTCAAAAATTAAGAAAAGCTGGATATGGTATTACGGCTAACAAAATTAAGCATTTGGTTTTTAACTTTGCCCGCAAGAATAGTATTAAACATACATTTAACCGCGAGTGGCAGATATGTTAGGTTGGACTCATTAATGAAGCGAAACACTGAACTGGTAGTATGTATGTTAATGCAGGCTTTCCTCTGTTATCAGAAAACTGAAAAACTGAAAAAATATAGAACAGGATATAATATAAAAAATCTTTTAATATGCACAACATCGATTTGGAATTAAGTAACAAACCCACAAAAGTTGTAACAACTAATGAAGCACACGTTGTGATAAAAAAAATTGTGACAACAAAAACGCAGAATTTGAAGACCACATGCTTCCAGAATCAGTAATAAAATTTTCCTCCAATTCAGCTTTAATTTTTGTCGTGGATGGAAATCCATGTCTTGCCACGAAAGGGGTCCTAAACTTTCTAGCTGAGAATGATATTACATTGCTATGTTTACTCAGTCATAATACACACTGTTTGCAGCCAATTGACTTTTTTGTCATGCTTCTTAAGATATATTGGAACCAAACCTGTGCAGCCTGGTTCGGTACAAATCCTAGGAGGAGGATTTGTCTACTAGTTGGTGACTTTCTGCAAACCGAAATAACGTTACAACAGGTTTTGAAGAGTGTGGGGTACATTTCCCATACTGCAGAATCCGTTCAGTGGGCATCTCAAAGATATGAGCAATTTGTTTGGAAGTTTCTCTCGAAGTCGTCAATTCCTGTGGTACCACGTTCTACTGAAGCAAATTAGTGGAAGAACGGAACAAAAACCAAATATATTGAATGAAAAATTGGAAATGCAAAATAAATCGCTGAAGAAGAATATGAAACAACAAGTATGGACTGACGAGGCTGGGAAACAGCGTTTTATTAATATCAATTTTAGGAGCAGTTGAGGTTAATACCGTGTTGGATCATAACTCTTATAATATCACTGACGTTGCGTGTTACGATTTTTTTTTAGCAAGTAATGGTTACAACAATGACAAAAACGACCCTAATTATGATGCATTACGTGTAATAAGTGGCTGCACGAAAATTGTACCCGTTATAAAACCGAATGTGAAAACTGCCAGCAAAATGAAACTTTTTTTTGTTACATTTTCCATCTTTACCATTGTAATTTTTTAGTTTCTTTTCCTTGTATTTGAGTCTAATAAATATTTTGTTAATATGTACCAATTAATTTTGTAAAAAAAGTTTCATAAAAATACAGCAGTTCATCATTTTATAACAAAAATAAAAATGATAGATACAAATAATAATTAGACATACATGTAGAACATACATGCATTGTGGAAACGATATAATAGTTTAAAGCACATATACAGTATCATACAGATAAACTGCTATCCTTGGCGAACGTAAACGAACTGGAAACACACCAACTAAAGAGTCGCCCTGCTGTCTTCTTCCATCTACCTTGTCGCGTCGTGTTGCATGTACAGGAAATTATTAACATTTTTGCATAAGTAATTCTGAGAACGCTTACGTAACGTGGTATGCATTTTAACGTTTGGGATGATTCGTATTATTTCGCGCGTATCATTGCGCTACTCCGGCCATTAACTGCATAGGTCGGTCGTTACAACTGAATCGGGTATAATCTAGTACATGCATTGTTGGTGTTTTACATTCGGAATTATTAGGTTAATGATGTTTGCCGCAATCTTCGATTGCAGATAAGCAAAGATTCACGGATTTCTTCAATTTTCTGTGGAATTTAGGGTGATTGCTCTGTAGCATTGTAAATTGTATAGAATCTGCATGAAAATCGATGTTGCGTAAAATCGTTGATTGTTAATTCAGAAATAGTTCGTAGACGATATGAAATACTGGCTGGTATTTGATAATTGCGGATATGTTTACTTCATATAAACGGCTTTTTATTACGTAGCGGTATGGTATATTTTCGTAACGTTATTAGTTATCAAACGAAATAGGTTCTAATACCTCATGCTAATCCAGAATCTTTACCACAAGTTTGTGGCATTTTCGATCACTATAAAGTTTCATATTATGAAGTTGTTATTTACAACTATAATATAAAATCAGCTAAAAATCTTAACTTTATGACTTTGTAGTGCTCTCTATAGATATTCCACCTTTGTCTCTTCCAAGACGTTTTTACAAAAATACAGTTCATTTAAAAACTAAAGCTGTCCTAGCATATGAAGCGCCTGATCTTGAAGACGAAAATATCTTCTCTGGAAAAGTCAGCATAAACATCCCTAGTCTTGAAATCCCAGAACCACTGCTCACATGTTAGTGACAAACACTGATTAGTCTTCCTTTTTTCAAATTAATAGAGGTGCTGGAGTTATTATCGTAGCAGTTACTGCTTACTTCATGAACTTTCCACTTATTACGTGCAGCCAAAGTTCCCTAGTTTTTTTTTTCTTTGGAGCTGTACCAACGCAGTAATTTATTGAAATAATCGTTAGTCGATTTATCTATTCAAACTTAATATGCATCCTGTCAATTGGCTATTAAAAATACAATTATGTGAAAGTGTATTGCTTGGTTTCCACAAACAAATAGCTGTCTAAAGTACTTACGGTAGACATTCGAAAAAGATATACATATTATTATGAGTGTTAGCTGTGAGTAGTGCCATTGCCAGGGTACAACGTTCGGTATAGTTTTCCTATTGGACGTTCTTGCTCTTGCAATGATTTCGACATAGCCGTTATTGTTTGTTTTTTAACTTTTTTTACTGTTTTGTCGCTGCCTTGTCCATCTCGGATGGCCTGAACGTCAAAAAGGATGACGCTTAATTTCGTTTTAGTCCTAAAGAAAACTCCTTCCGCTTTCTCCCGCACTAAGTGCCACCTCGTACTTTCCATCTATTTTACAACCCGCAGAGAACGGTGTTTGTGGTGCTCATTGGAGTGTGCTCTTTCTTCACTACCACTAATATAGCAACATCGTTTGTGCAGCCTATCAACGAAACTTCTTCGAGTAGTTATATTTCAGAAAATCGTAGAGAGCATTCTACAGCTCTCTACAGCAAGATTTGTCTTTCATACAGGTAGAATGCCACAATGCTTATTAAGCTTTCTTTGACGTCTCCCTTTCTTAGTTCTTCAAGTATCAGCTGTTATGATGCATTGCTATTAAATGCATTCTTAAAGCGTCTAGTGTAATCTTTACGCAGAACTAGTCTAGATAATTTCCATACTGCTGGGAAGTTTGGTTTGTTTGCCACGACATTTATCACGTTTTGCACGAAATTTGGTCTCACAGCCGCTACTCTCTTCAGTATCTTCGGCAATATATTCCCTGTATTCAAATACAGCTTTGATCGCGCAATCAAACACTACACACTTTCTCCAGTCGTTAACAATCATCCCTTTCGCTACGAGCTTACATCTATCCCCATATGTATATGTACAGTCTGTTCCAATATTAATGTCGCTCCCAAGGCTAAACAAACCCATAAAAATGCTGTTTCCCATAATCCAATACGATTTTTCGTTAGTGAATACTAATCTTGTAAATGCGGTGCAAACCAAATATCGATTAAACTTCATGCATCTAATTTGCATGAGCAGTTATAACGTGTTTTTCGGCACAGGGGGTGACATTAATTTTGGAACAGACTGTACGTCATCATTTACAGTTTCGCAACGCGCTTTCTAGGGTATATCTTTTTGATTTTAGGATGCAATTTCTTGAGTTTAGCTTCCTATCCTTGTAAGCCTCTCACATAGGTTATGTAATTTAGTGTAAGTTAAGTAACAACCTTCCTTTTGGGCATTCCCTCATTGGAGATTCTTATTAGGCCGTTTGTCTTGAGCAGATGTAACTGCCTTCCCACGTCCCATTTAAGTAAGGTCTCACAAATACTATTGAGAAAGGTTTAGAAAAGATTTGGTGGATATAAAGAAGACAATCTTCGAACTAAAAAATGTGAAAAACCCATGACCTCAAAACTGCGGAACTAAATAATTTAAACGTTGTATGACATATTCGTTCTTGAAATTAAATTACAGACACTAGTTAGTACTTCAAACTCTAAATTCCGTAAGTTTCAATTCACGAGATTAACATTAAACATTATGCGACCTATGTATATAATGCAAGATCGGAAGTATCTTATAGTTATGAAATAATGAGTAAAGCTTAACACTGAACTTACACAAAATATTAATTTTATAACTGTGATGTACACATATATCGCGTTCATAATAGCATTACTGATCAACGCTAACTGCAGTTGGTTGGCTGGTTACATAGAAATAGTCTTCGCATACAATTATGTACACGTTACGTCATGCATACACGAATTGTTGTAGAAGCGTGCATTGTGATTTTAATCTCTACATCTATTAAATTTGACATCGCGGTGAGAAATTATTTAGAGCGAACGAGGCACGTCACCGTATAACATGGTTGTTTTATTGTTAGTACGGCCTTTACACACTTGTTTTATATCAAGTTGTCTCCTACAATAGAGAAACAATGAAAAATGCATTTGAATTCGCCTCGACGCTTATGTTTTGTTTTTATATTTTCAAAATTCACATCTAACTAGATAATATCTCTTACGTCATATATGATAAAAATACTGCATTTATTTACAGTACTACTCCTATAAATTTTAAGCTCTGAGTTATTTACCCTTTCCTGCATCAAATTCACCAGATAAAGAGATATTATGTTCATCTATAAAATGTCATGTACGCCATAAACGGAACGTTTACCATTTATGGACCGTGTACAATATGTGTAACGGCGATTTCGCTGATCTAATTGCACATTTACTAAACAAAATGCATCTTAGAAACGACAGATCGGAGCTAAATTCTCTGCATTTTATGTTTTCAGATAAACTTGTGACCTATTTTCTCTGATTTATTCCAAAAGTTTTAAATTGCGCCGATGGTGGATAATGCTGGATTTCTCTTCGATAGAGTAATTTCCCAGATGTATTAGTGGATCAGCTTTAGAGACTTTTGCATCGTTTTTGTTATAATTCGCTCTATTTGTTTATATACATATATATGGAGTGAAACAATATCTACTAAAGCTAACGGATTGAATAGTGATGAAAACTTCACTCTGAAATGGAAGATGCATTTATATAATTTTATCATTTTCTGTAATACATAGAATAAATCCTGTTACGACGAGTTTCTAGGTATTCCTTTTTGACTATTTACTTTTTATATATGATGAAGGCTAAATAGAATTTAATGCAGTAACTGTGCAGCTTGGCAATAATAATATAGGGCGTGGAAAATGGCGCCCTGTGGTACTTAACCGATCTGTATCAAATTTCTGAATTTTATTAGATAAGAGTCATTTTTTCTACCTACCTATCTGTAATATAGGTATATTCAGGGTGGGTTTATCAATTTGAAGATAAATGTGTTAGGTAAGTAACTGACAGATAAAATTTAGCAACTACAATGCGTTATCTTGCAGATAACTTCTATCTAACACTCGATAAACGTTTCATTGTAATTATCTTACGGATAAAATTTTATCTGCAAGTTAATTTATTTATCCTCACATTGATAAACCCACCCTTAGTCGTCAATTGAGAAGTTAACACGTCTGTATAAAAACGCACAGTGCATTCCATACCTCGTAACGACTATACCACTCCTACGCTCTGCTGTAATAATTAATTAAATATAGTTCTAGTGCTATGTAATCCGGTGCAGCAATCAACCTGATATAGTTAGATTATTTCAATTTTATTGGCAATGAACCTCCTCCTTCGCGCCTGCCCCTTCCTCCCCCTATTAAAGTATTAATACAAGTTTTACAAAATTAATACAGCATTAAATGTTGGATTTAGATTAAAAGATTAAAAAGCCGAACCAATGGTAAAAATGGAATGGCTGATAGTGCGAGGCTAAATTTACTGACTTTTTTAAATATCTCTGGCGATCCAGCTTTTTACTAACCTCTAACTGTTCTACAAAAACCTGTGCTTCCATCGTTGTTGACAAGGAATCGACAAAAAATTGTTCACACTGACAAATCGAAAGTCTGCTTTTGCTGTTATACAATCTCAAAAGGCCTCTTCAAAAGATCATCTCAGGTTTCATTACGGAGATTGTCAAAGTATTGTGAGAAATAGTATTAAATTGATATGGGCTGCTGCATATTCTAGTGTACACTACTTTTCTTTATTTCATTGTATTATCGATTAATCTCTATTTTCGATTCGAGAGCAATTTCAAAGATTTTTACAGCCAAATTTCAAATGCAAAGAGCATGGTTCACAGTAAAAATTAAAAAGCTCTCAAGTCGATGAAATATAGATGAAAATTTAAAAGGTTCTGTGGTCGTAATGATAGAACGGCTGTTCTCTGGTAATGGCAGAGCAGAGTTGAGGGGATCGAATTCAGGACGCAGAGTTGTGGCGCATTTTGCTAAGCCTGATTGCCCGGCCGATATCATTCGCTATTGGATAACAACAGTGGAATATTAGGTAATGCGAGGTAATGTTGTAATAAAGTCTGGAAAACTTATTTACACATACAAAAATACACACTTCAAAAGCTGCTTGCCGGACTACCAACAAGCAATACAGCTTGGAAGCCACTGCAGCTACACACGCTACAAATAAAGGAAAACACGGATATTTCTAGTACTCTGATCCTGATTAGTTCGGCCGTCTTTTAGCGAGACCATTACCTTTTCGACAATCTTGCTTGTTTGTACAGTCAAGTATCATTTGAGGAAGTTTGTGAGATGAATATTAAAGAAACGAAAAGTGAAACTGTGCAAGTCCAAAGTGGCACAAGAAATTTTTATTGATGATGTTTCTCACATGCTATAATTTTGTCAATGGACACTAAATAAGTGTAAAGAAAAACAAAAGTTTCGTAATTTATTTATGTACAATTAAAAGATTAGTACTTTTCTGTCATGGACAAGTGAGTCGTTACTGGTCTTATCATTCAAGGAAAGAAAACTCCACGAATTGGTCTAAACTCATACACAGCACATCGTTTATTGGAGAAACGTTTAACTGCATCTCGCCTAAATCTCTTACAATAGCAGGTTAGCTCGAACTAAAACCACTATTTGATGCCAATACTGACATTGATCCTTTTCATGTTGAACAGAGAATTTGTTTAGGGAACAATGGTTTTGTGTTCTTTAATGTCGTTGATCCTTCTGCATCAATAGAACAGCTCAGGATGAACATCACACTCAATATTCGCAATATGAGTTTGGAAATTTTTAGAACAGTGAAAGGTGCATGGTGACGAAAATTAGAAAAAAAGTCAAAGTGGCCTGCTTAAACAACTGTGAACTTTGTTAGTTTTGCACCAAAAATATAATTGTACAGAAATCTATTTGGAAACTTTTTATTTTTTATTTTCAACTATATCCTTTCCATTTAAAATCTGAGAGAAATAGGTTTAAATCCCGTTAAAATTGACCTTGGATTGTAAACGGAGAAAATGTATAATGCGATTAAAGGCGGCTCCAGATTGTACGCATCTTAAGACTTTAAAACATTCTAAAATTCAGAGTTCTCGTGTTGAAGGTGGATTAGAACTTCTAGCCCATATTATATATATAAAAATATTAAGATTACAGATAATACCAATTCTTGGTGGCATTTTATCACTGAGTCGAATTCAGTCAAAAATGAAGACTGATGTATTTAACATCATTAACGCCTTTCCGGAAATATTTACTTTTGTCGACTTTTGTCAGAGTTTTGTGTTAAATTTCTCATAACTATAATGTTGCCACGTCCCAAAATTTCTGATAGCTTCTTGCACGAGATGAACTGAAAGTATGTAGATTCTTCGTATGTTAAATGGTCTAATGTGTAAATTGTCCAATCTCCTACATTGTGCTGCATATGTTAGGTATTAGCAGATAATGTATTAAGCAGAAATTATAATTTCTAAATAATGTATAATCTCAGATAACTTATTTATTCTCACAATTCACACAGCAACAGCTGCACTCACCGCAAAAAAGTTTCTTGCTCTTTCCATAATATTATTGAACCTTTTATATCGAAGTAAACTATATCGTAAGCAACAATAGTCAGGTTCAAATATCTTGCCAACAAGTGATAGGGAATTGATAAGCATGTCTTTATTTTCGCACGGGATTTTGTTCCACATTACAATTGCTCTAGTTTACATAGATATTGGCCCTAATTTGCTTTGTAATTGCTTTTTAGAAAAAGCAATTGCTTGACTAGCAAATGCTCTAAGTAAAAGTAATTGCGAGATCTTCACATGAATAAAATTTTTAAGCAAATGCTGCCTATCCTACATCTGTAAGCAATCGCTTACATAAATTTAGATAGTTTGAATCTCAGTCTCAATTTACTTTTGCAGTAGATGCGACGTTATGCCACAACGTGGGTATTTATTCAGTGCATCTGTTATATTTTTAGTAAAAAAACTACATTTTGTGATATGGCAGATTCGAGTTGAGGAATTTAATAATGATAAGAAATTGACAAGCAGTTGATATTTGTCCATTAAAAGAACATAAAATCGTTCTTAATAAATCACAAGTGCCTCAAGTTAAATCACAAAAGGAGGCTGCTTTAAACGCTTTAGTACAACAATATGCAGATATTTTTAACGTCTCACTTACAACAAAACAGTTATCAAAAAAATTAGTAATATGAAGGCAGAAATAAGTTTGACGTAAATTAAACCAATAGTCTATAAGCCCTGGGAAAAATTATTATTAGAAATGTTGGATGTATATAAGAATCCGGTTTTTAAAAAAATTCCAGGTATAGTATAAAAATTTTTATGTTTTTTTACAATTTTTATAATATTTTTAATTTCTTTAAATTAAAAACTATATATTTTTAGGCGCTGTTCTGCTGGAGTTGACGAAATAATATCACTTTAAGAACTCTACTTCATTCAGTGACGTTCCAATCCCTGCAGTGGCAGCATGTAGTACTATTCCTACAAAGACAATTAAATTATCAAATTATTATATTATCAACTGCTGAACTGCAACGATTAGTTTTACTAGAGCAGCTGAAATTATGTCGTATGCAAATAGTCAGCATGAACGTATTCTTTTGTTTTACAATATATAGTCAGGGAACCCACATTCGTAAATTTTACTATTCGTTAAACGTTATTCGTTTTCTTCATCCATACTAATAGTGTGAATTAAATATGAAATATATTTTATTTATTTATATTTATTGTTATAAGTAAGAATAAATTTTGAGTTGAAAATACCTATGTGTGAATTTAATTTTATTTCTAAGTATTATATTGTTGTGTCACACTAAAAGTTCTAACCTAAACCCAGAACATAAATCACATTTAACAAGATTTACTTTAAAAACGAGAATATAGATAAACAATTATAAGTATTAACAATTAGATACTTACATGATTATTGAAGAGTAACTGAGTTGTTAATTCTCTTTTTTGCTGTCCTAATTGACGAATTATATTTGATGTCAGATTGTCGCCATTTCGTATGTTAATTTCAACATTAGCTTCTTGAAGTACTGAAAATCTTCATCATTTAAACGTTTAGCATGTTATCAAGCACAACGCAGGCAATTATCGTCGATGGTATTTTTTCTAATTGACCTCGAACTTTATTGAAGGACAGGAAACCTTGCTTTTAACTGTCCGAAACATCGTTCAATTATTACACGTTCTCGGTTATTATAATTTTGCTGCTCTTGGGTTGCAGGATTTCTCCAGTATAGAGTAGCCATCGTCTCCTAATAATACACAATCTTCTGTAGAATGTTGTATATGTTAGAATTTTTGAAAATTCTGCTATCGTGCACAGAGCCTGGCCATTGGCAGTCAACACTAGTAAACATTTCCTTTGCATAACACGCTGGGGTATCTTATATTCATCACCGAATTCATGTTTGGAATTCTGACGTGTGTGAGTCTATCGCACCGATGGCAATATCACCACAACCGGACTTCAGCACTTCTAGGAAATCTACTTTTCCAAAACTGCATGCAAAAAATGTTTACAGATTCTTGAACACCGAGTTTTCGGCTACAGAATTTTGATGGATCCGACAAATAAAGAGTTTCATCTTATTTATAGGTAATAGTGCAGCACCCCGCCTTTCACCCGTATCAGTCAAAAAATAATTTGTTAGCCTCTATTTTCACGGTCAAACCGATATAACTTTCTGAAATCATCGTCTCTGTTTTTACAAATATTTTTCTTTTACGCACATTCATATATTCAGCCATAATTAAAAGAACTCATGTAGAAAGAAGCAAAGTTGATGTAAAGCATGTTTTATTTACACTAGCAATTCCTAAATTTATTCATCACATTTTAAGGGAATTTTCAACTTTTTAAGTTCCAATTTCATTAAGACGCGCTAAGTTAGATTTTTATTCATTGGCTTTCATTTAGATATTATTTTTATTCATTAGTATTTGTATAAACTAGATATCGCAATATCCTACATATTTTACTAGGTATTAAGAAGTTGTTAGATACTACTCTGTAACATTAACATTGTAATAATACGTTTACTTAATCGACGTTTTAGATTCACAAGCATACCTGCGAGAGCATTATTTACTTAAGATCATGTGTACCAGTGTACGATCTGCAAACATCTCTTGTATTTCTCAGAAGCTGTATGTGCGTATGTGTATAAATAGGCATGGATGCTTTGCGTCAAGCTGAATTTTAATTAGGTGAATGCGAACATGCCGTTTGATGGACGACGGACGTTTGGTGGATACAGAGAAGAGGTATACTACCAACCACTCACCGTAACAGGAAAGGTGGCGGATGGAATTTTAAAGCAGGCACCGGAGTGTGATAGTACAAGAGTAGAATAACACGTGCTTGTTTGTACAGGAACGCACCGGGACGATAAATTACTACGAGCAAAACGATTGTGCGTTTAGATTCGTGAATGTATTTGTGTTTGCGTTCTGTTCAAGTAACGTAGAAGATGTATATGTTTGGCTAACGGGAGCGTAATATAAGACGCGCTAAGTAGTACCACACTTCCTCGATATTAGCTTAGAGAAGAACAACATGAAAGGGCTAACTTAAAACTTCGACTAGCTGGATGGAGTTTCCAGTGCTTGATTGCGTATGTTTGTGTAATTCCGCTTCGTGCTGTACCAGTTTTAAAGGGAAGATGTTAAATTTAATTTTGTTTGTGTTTATATTACCCAACAGGAAGTAAAGTTCTTTCTGGGTCGTTTTACCATATTTATCGTACTTTATTAAAAAATCCGCAAACGAATGATATTACACCATCATCATTTTTATAGAACTTTTAGTTCTATAATAGTTCCCAATAAAACTATTGGTAATTTACTTACGTCCTCTAGGGAAAAAAAGTGCATCAAAACACGTGTGTTTATAAACAATTGTATGTAGGAACTGCCTAGTAACGTTTCAGATGTGTCTAATTTATTAAATTCCGAGGTTGTTCACCGTTACTGTTTATCATGATTACATTTAATTTTTGAGGATTTTATTGTCTGGGGAGTGGCAAAAATTTTATAAGCAATTCGGGAGGTAACATTTACCAGTCTCGAACTCTATTGCAAGTCCTCGGGCAAGCCCTCGGACGCAAACTAGTCCTCGACTAGTAAATGTTACTTACCTGCCTTATTACTTAAATAACTATTTCTAATTACTGGTACAGGTGTGCGAACATAAGAAAGTAGTATGATCATTTAGCACGAGAGCAAGAACATATCAGATTATCCCCGTAAGCTTTTCGTCGAAGTGAGTTCTCAACTTCTTGTATCTGCTTCTCTTTCTATTTTTGTTTCTTCCAGGTTCCCACTCACACTTTTTCTTTTTTTTTCAGTTTAGTTTATATTTTATGGCTCTTCTTAGGTTGCTCTTTTTCTTCTTACTGTGGGTCCGATTTCAGCATTCCTTTTTAATTCTTTTTAACAATTAGAAGACGAATTGTAAGTAATAGTGCCTAACAAAAACCGCAACAAATATTTAAATAAGTGTAATAGTAACACTACCATTTCATTTATTTGATAATTTATTTGTCTAGGGTGTCACTTTGTTAAACTATAATAGTACTTGCGCATATATTTTACATCTCTTATATTACAAAAAGCAGTAGCTTGTATGTCTCTCTAATGTTCTCATTGTAATTAATATACGCGTTTAGTACGATGTGTTTCAGTGCATTCATTACGATAATGAACACACTATTACCCATTGTACGCCATCAGTTAATCAATTAAGACCAATTCGCTAAATACATGTACAGACTAATCGAATATTCTATTTCAATCCTAAATTAGCAGTACAGACATGCATTTATTTGCACAAATGGCTCCGCTGGGTACCTCTCAACACAAATTTCGTTTAATTGCATATAAATGAAGCAAAAACCAAAAATAGCGCTGCATGTAAAGCAATAGAAAAGCATCTGTTGTTAATTGCAATGTATGTATATGTTGTAACGTCATATTGCGTCTAACTGAATTATTTTACACTTTTAAATTTTTAAAATATACATGCACATTTCTTTTATATAACCTTCTTTCTTTAAACATAACACAAATCGTCTCTGTTGTAGCTTCGTATATGTATCACTCTATAAGCCAATCGGAAATGGACATGGATATAACGATAATATAAGGAATGAAAACAATAATAGTCCAGGCCTAACCTTGTCGTATATCATCGGTTTCCAATTACACCATATCTATCAGGATGTTCCACGAATGACAGGAACAGACACACGGACTATTGTTTTACCACCGTACCCTGTTATACTGCCAATACTGTCGGCGTAGAGTGACATCTCTTGGCGTGGCTTTGTACGACCGTCAAAAGTCCCCAAATTCGTACGCGAAGGGTTTGGCGATTGTCCAGCTCTCAATCACACGTATAGTTCGAAATCGAAACACTTCTCCGCACATCTTTTGTGTACGGTTTTCTCAATGGAACCGTTTCGTGTAGATGGGTGAGTCATTGAATTCGAACCCTGCAATGTGTTCGAAATTTCGAAGTGAATACGTAAAAAGCGGCTGTTTGGAAACGTGCTTTCAGTTAGAAGTAATTACAAATTTCAATGAGCAAGGGAGTTTCAAACGAAGGTGAGGACGAGAGTATAGGACCGTCTTTAAGCGTGTGGATGATATAATAGGACGTTATTTGCGGTTTAAATGGAAATGCGTGTAAATAAATTAGTTTAATAATTATGCGACGTATAGTATGTTACTCATACAATTTCTTTACTAAAAGAGAAGGCATATCGTTTTAGATTGCATAACAGCTAGATTTCTTATATTTTATACAAATCTGGGAATACTGAATGTCGTGTTCGATAAAGAGAACAGGTGAGGGGTATTTTTTATATGTAACAAGTAAAGATATGTATCTTTACTATTCTAGTAAAACTTTGAATAAGTATATGGGGCATTCGCACATACAAAGCGTTGTTTTTGATTTATTACCGGAGTTTGTTTGTTGTGTCGAAGTGTGGTATGAATACAGAACGATCTGACTGCTGCGACGATTCAGAGCCACCGAACATCCTTCCTGTATGGCTTGACCATTTTACTAATGATCGGGATATTGGTGACGTTCGACTCGCTCCTGCCTTTTAACGCCAAGGGCAAGCCTTATTTATCAGCAAAGTTTTCAGATCTGCTTTCTTCACGTCTAAACGAGTTTTATCTATAATGTAAGTTTACATAGCCCTTCAAACCAATTATAATTTGTGGATATATGGTTGACACGTGATAGCTTTTTGAAATAATATCCACTTATCTTTCAATTATTTATTTATTTATTTTTGGAATAAATTGGTATTTAATTAATTGTTGTTATATTGACCTACAAGTAGAAATATTTCAGGAATTGAAAGATAAGCACATAAAGGTCGCAAAACAGATATTTATATTAATTATATCCATTATATTAGTTTTAAAACAGTTGAAATGGATGTACTATTTGAGTAGTAGATGGTAGAAGTAGAAGTCTTCTTTGGTAATTTCTTGGGGTGACTCCATACAATAAAACAATATAATAAATAATTAATAAATAAATAAAAGTTTTTGATCAAATAGATTTTTATGCACGGTTTCAGTTTAAAAAATAAACTATTCAATGATTATTGCTAGAAATACATGTCTTCCACCAACGCCTTGCTATGGAGCCTTAAGATGTGTGATACCGTAGTATACATTTCTACATCACACGATATTATGGTGAAAAATATATCAAAAGTATTTAAAAAAAACTATTATTGTAGTTTCCCCAGAAAAGGTTAGTATATTTTGTGTATCAATTTTTAATTGCCAAGATTTCTTTAGAAAACATTTTCTATCTTATTCTATGAGCCACTGATTTATCGTCACCATCATTGTTTGAAAAATAGTTTCCCCGAATATGTTGTTTTAATTTCGGGAATAGATGGTAGCCAGGATGGAGGAATAGTTAGATTGTTCAAAAATTTCAAACCCATCGTTGTGAGCGGCAGCCATCGAAAGGCAGTTTTTGCGAGCTAGAGCATTGTTTCGGTGCAAGAGCACACCTCATTTCAATTTTCCTGAACGATAACTTGACGGAGGCGCTTTTGATCTGCCGTTAACATTTTTTGTAATTACCGTGCGGATGATTTTCGAAATTCAATTCATCACTTTTTCAGCATTTCCTACAGAAAAACCACATATCCCCTCTATAATTCTTCTATCATTTATAACCATGTCATGAACAAAATCAATTAGTTAGTGTTTATAGGTCTCTTCCCAGTTTAAAATCACGTTGATGTTAAGGTGTAGATTCAACACCTCGATAATATACGTATAAAATTCTAGTGGTGACAACCGCTTACAGAGGTATTTTATTACATCTTCTGCTTGAAGTTTATCCGTTTTCGTTAAACGACCAACGCGTCAAGAAAGATAAACTAATGTAACATTTAAATTTCAATAAATAACACTTCGAATGACAACAGTTTTTGATATGTTGGCAGATATGATATGTCAGTCAACGCCAACTATACTAACGTAGGACCGAAAATTAAACGTTGTGGCACAGTAGCAAAATTGACTACATAATAGTAAGGAGACTTATGCTAGCTTGCCTATTTTATCAACAAATTGTCGTCTAATTTAAATAATAATGCGAAACTTTGTGCAAACTTCTTTATCACACCATCATATGTTTTCTTTTTATTTAGTTGTATGAAGTGGGATATGAAATATATTCAAATCGGTCTGTAAGGCACTTTCCAACAAAGAGTAACTGAATCTATTGGATGTTGACTTCCTTCTTTTTTTGAACAAAGATAGGAAAAAAGTTCGTTGCAATAGCTCCGTGAGGTAGTTAAATGTATTGATTGATGTTATAGAGTATTAACGCAAAACGGAGTTTGTCTTAGAATATTAATTGCTTTGTGTTGTCGGTGTTGTTGAACCAGTTCACTGACTTCTTATGTTTCCCTGACTTAATATTTAGTGAAATTTTCAACACGTTTTAACATCTTCCGTTAGTCATACGTGCAGTACCTGCCTATAATTTCCAATCTTAGGCAAGCATTCCTTCATTATATGCGTTCACTATACTCCAAATCAATCTCGAATACGTTCAATTCGTGATCATACCAATAAATACGGTAAGAAACGTCTTGCTATACTTTACGTAATAATATCCGATAGAAGTTCGGTCTATTCGACCATATACACACAAATACGAACAGACACACACAGAGCAAGGAGGAATCGAATCCGCTTCTCCTTCGTTCCGGAAACTCGATTATTCGTCTCGAGCAAACTAATTATGTGGTGCATTACACTGTCAGCTCATATTTACGTGAGAATGCCCCGGCCCGGGCTTTGTAAGGGCAGCCGGAATTCGATTACGTCGATGTGTCTGTTCGGATGGAGATGTAGATGCGTTCGGGAAAAGGAATATGTAGTCTATAATGGAGTACAAAAGAGATTTCACCAGCATATACTTACATGCGAAATCCGAACGACGTACTAGCGGAACGGCTGGTCGGTAGTCATCCCAAACTGGTAATCTGTATTCTCTAAATTAGGTTAGACGTAAACAGTGTCTTTAGAATGAGCTGAAATTTACGTCCAATGTTGATAAATTTGCGCGGAACCTTAGTGAACAAAATTGTTAGAACAGATTTGGATTTCATAATTAGTATAACTAGGTTTTATTGTGCTCCTTGTTTGTAAACAGTATTTTGTTTGAAAGAGCCCGAAATTGGGCCTATTCGATAATATTTAATACAGGAAATAAACACACAACTGAAAATGTTTTGTTGTTATTGAAATTATTGTCATTTAGTGGTAAGAGTAACCAGGCATTATTGACAGTATTTTAGGTAACACTTTTCGTTTTAGTACCTAGAAACGTTTGTAATGTTTTTTTAAATCATGTGTACAAGGGGTTGGCATTGTATTTGTTTCTCTCTCTTTCTAAGTTATGTCGATAACGTTTAAAATTAGATTGCAATTAATTCTACACTATATGATTAACGAAAGTAGATAAGCTTCCTGTGTGTAATACGGATAAGCATTCAATTTCCAAACAACTGTCTATGCTACACTATCTGTTATTATTAATGTAAACACTGAGAAACTAAATTTCCAGCACGGATACGTACAGTAATAATGAAACTACGTTCAAAGGATACAGCAGGTACATTAACGCTTGAATAATTAATCTAGCAGTAAACACACCTCTGACCCTTGCTTAAACGCAAAGTAATGTTGGGTCAGCTGCATATCTTTAGCAGATCGATTACGTCCTCGAAGAGTTTGAACTTGATCAAAAAGGTTCCTTAATTACTAAGTCTCTTGTGTGTTTTGTAAGGTTAGCTGCGCTTTGAACTTCTATCTCTGGGAACGGATTTCTTTATTTCATTAGCCTTTATAGTCTACGGAGTCCTGCGTCTCTATGTGTGCAAGTTTCGTTATGTGTTTCTGTCAATTACTTACTAGAATTGGCAGTAAGACTGCAAGGTGCTTATTATAAACACATTTATTCCAGCTTTAGGTTAGTATAATAGAGGATTCATTCATTTAATCAAGCCAAATTAATTTAATGAATAACCTCTACACTAGATCATATATTAAACTGAATTCTTTATTATTAACTAATTTATCTAACTTTCGGAAGTAGTTGCTTTTCAACACCTTACCATTTATGCTACACTTATTACTGCAAAGGCTTCCGCACAGTTTCATCGCAATTATTAGAATTTCCTTTTAAGTTCTAACATTAAAGTGGGAAGAATGTGCGCAGCTTCTGAGTCCTTTCAGGAAGTTATTTACACTTCGAGTAGCGAAAGCTTCGTTCTTTCACGAGGCGTGTACATTACTGATTGTGAGAGCAAAAAACAGAAGAGACCGGAGACAGACGGTGCTGCAAACTTTTACTATGACTTTTGCTCCAATATAAAAGTACAGCGCAAGATGTGAGTAATAACGTGCACATCTGCACGGAATAGATCCACTCGTAAAATGGCTTTTTCCAATTCGTTATCTTCTGAACTTTGTCGTCTAACTGGCGAAGTATTACAAATCTTCTCTTACTATGTGTCTTATAACTTTTAAGACCAGATGGACCTTGGTCGAAATGCTACTATCACACTATACAATGAAATGAAGCAAACGTAAAACACTTGTTAGATCACAAGTATAACTGAGATAAGATTAGTTTGTTGAATGTGAAACTTTACTTAGAGCTATTAAAGTATGTACCTATTCTTTAAACTCTGAACGTTGTCAGCAGATGGAATCTTCTTTGTCTATAATTCTATCATAGTAAAAATAGGTATCTGATAGGTATGCTTGATAGGGCTATTTTAATCTAAAATAATTAATACCCCTCAGTAATGTATGGAATAAGGATATCAGCTCTTTGATTATACACTATCTAGTAGCTTTAATTAGCTAGTTTCCTATCATTGCTGTCTTTAGCTAACGATTCTTATTACGTCTAATTGGCGGTATCTTAAAATCCAAATTCATTAGCATCTTTACTTACATTTGCAACCTAAAAATACGAGTATTGTTACTAATAAAGTGTAGTCTGTAAATTCATGTATGTATGTACACGTGTACTCAATTTTCAAGCTAGAAACATGTGTAATTTATATGTGTTGCAGAGAGAATTACATTACAAATGCGATCAATATCCCTCACAAATACCAACAATAGCAGCTGATATATTGAAAATAATTCTCTTCGATGTTTGATTAAATTTTATAGACACAATAAAACACACACAAAAATAGTTGAAACATAATACATACATTCATGCAACACAGATACAAATATACATCCAGTAAATCATAAACCAACAATGAATATTTCAATACGAACGTGTCGGTAATATTAATTATAATAATTAAAAATTAACGATTTATTGGCAGCACAATCCTGACAAGGGGTTCGGACTATTAAATTAAAAACATACTATCATAGCTGCAGGAACGTGAAGTAATTTATTAGTAGTCGATATCCGTGACTGACACTCGTTCCGCATGCGAACACAAAGCTTGGAATGATCAGTTGTTTTAAAGGATTGAAACTTGCAGCTATAGCAGACTACGTGCTTTAGTGAATAACGTCTCGCCTGTTTCGAACGTAAAATACCTGTTAGATAAAATAGATAGAAGCTAGGAAATGAAAGAGGGTCGCGAATTTGAGTGAAAACTACCGCAGTATGATGCTATGCAGCGCTTATTCTTTATACTACGTGAAAGTATGCTTGTTCTGCGTATTTTAATTAAAATTAAATGGATATTGTTTGATGATCAATTATCTATTACATTTACATATTTTATCTGGAATATCAATTTAATGGAGAACTATTAATCATCTGCATGGCGGCGGTTTCTATTTCTAATTATACCAGTATTCCATCTAGATTTATTTATATTCCTTTCAGGCTGTAACATTTTTCCACAACTGCCAGTATTATATTTACAAATATACTGAAATATTAGCGTCTTCGCTAGGAATCGAAGCTGAAAGTTACTCTCCTCCAAAAAAATACACAGTTGTTGAAATAGTTTAAGATTTCTGATTAGTTAAGTTACTTCTGATTTAACTTCGATCATTAAGATTTGAAAAACCGTCTTGTTCTTTTCTTGGGCTAGCTTATAGGAGGCTTAGAAACTCACCCTTCAGCTGCGATTACAGTTTTATAATCACATGAAAGGTGTATGACTAAATGATCACTTATGATAGCCCCTTCTTAAAGGTATAATCTTTCTTTGATTAACTAAATTTTAATTCTTTTATTCATATGCTTAACGCTAATCTAGGTTCCGTGAAGGACTTTCCACCGATTTTCAATTGTTCAGGATGGCCGAAACCTACCGCAATTCTATCGAGGCACGTGAAACAATGCGTGCGGTCTTTTTGGATATCGAAAGGGATACTGTATGGCATCGAGGGCTGGTACACAAGATAGTCTCCACAGGCATTAACCCACGACTGGCACGTGTGGTCTTGTTTTATTTTTCAGACCGATCAGTTTCCGAAAAGCTCGAAGCCGCGATCTCCTCTTCAAGACACACAGTCGTCGGCGTCCATCAAGGATCCCTTCTGGCACCAACATTGTTCCTAATATATGTTATATGTCTGATCTACCTAAGGCTGCATAAGTGCAATCTGCGGTCTAAGCAGAGGATACTACAGCATATACCTCTTTACGTCATGAAGAGATACATACTTTGGAGGCGATTTCAGAGCCAAATCGATGTCATCGCTAGTTGGGGGGGGGATCGAGGCGGAGACTCAAATTAAACGAAAGTAAATTTATAGCCATTCGTTTTTACCAAAAAGCTCAAACTCCCCAACGACTATATCTTTGTGAGGGACTTCAGTTTGTCTTGGAGCAAGTCAGTGTATCTCGGAGTTACATTGGACCAAAGACTAATATTTAGTCAACATATTCAGAGGACCACCAAAAAAATTCGGACTGCTAGATGCGCGTTGCTTCTTCTACTTTGCTCAAGAAGATCTATGCCATTCAAACTCAAGATGTCACTGTACGTAACATTTTTCCGTCCAGCTATTATGACATATGGGGTCCTGTCGTGGTCCAATCTGGCAAAAACTCACCTAAATAAGCTTGAAGTCCTTCAAAATCAAATACTCAAGATAATAACTGGAGCACCATGGTATGTCAGGAATGTCCAATTACGCACCGACTTCGTAACAACACTGGCAATTAAGACATTACACAGGATTTCTACTTCAGCAAACTCGCTGATCGTCCGTCTGGTCAGATTGGACCCCAACAGACTACCTCCTAAAGTGAAGGTGAGCAGAGTATTGAGTATCACTATATAATAGTCCAATAAATCGTTGAAGACATCCACATAGGAGCGATTTAGGACCACCACTACCCTACCACCACTACATCTTATCCACCCGAGTCCAGAAGAGCCCTCATAAGTGATAAAAGAGACAAAGGGTATAGAATTCAAGATACTTACACCTCCTGCTTTGTTGAAGACGTTCCGATGAAAAGATGTGAGCTTTTAATCCTTTGTAGTATTTCTCTCGGAACGAACGCCTTTATTTCGAACACCTCAAATTTTTAATAACTCCCGTTTGGATTAGATTCTTTGTATGGTCGAAACGTTATTTTAATTTAGTGTCTGCATTTCGTGAAGCATATACATTATATTATTAATATTTAATTTTCAATAGTTAACTTACTGTGATACCAAATGCCAGGTTTTACAATATTTTCATTGTAATTCTTACATTTTAAAAAGTTATTATTTTGTCTACAATTATTTCAATAAAAATTTTGTTCTTTTATATACCATTGCTACGTTATGTATGGTTTAATCATTTCAATGCTGGTTTGAAGACATTTTTCATCAATTTTTTGAAAATTTATACGATTTGTAACTTGTAACTTCTATAAAATCCTTCAGAGAATTACATTTTGTGAGAGAAAGTCCATAAACTACAAGGTATTATTACATGCTGTAGTAGTATTTTTGCAAAATTTACAGTAAAAATATGTATATATACAATGTGGAAACCACTTATGGAATAAAATTGTTTGTGTTGTTATTTTAGAAAATTATAAAAAACGCCGGGACACATCAACTTGTAAATTGAAGTGTGCGCTTTTTAGACATACATTTAAGTGTACAGGGTGATTTACACAAATCTAGCATAATCTATGATGTTTATCTCGGGGTTTATCTTTAATAAAACACCCTGTATATTTTTATATTTTTGAAAGCTCCTTAACAATCTGTTTTCAAAGAACTACATTATCTAGGGTATATTATTAATAATACAGGGTGAAACTTAAAGTTATTTATGTATAATTCCCTTCAATGCATTTATCTTCAAATTTGTCTTCAGTATAGTAGGAAAAATGTAAAATAAATAATACCGTATACGCTCATGGATATTGGTTTTGCTAACATTTTTGGTCATCAATAGCTAAAAACTGCCTAAACCAACTTACTTATAGGTACATAAATAATTTTAAGTTTCACCCTGTATTATTAATAATATACCCTAGATGATGCAGCTCTTTGAAATCAGGTTGTTAAGGAGCTTTCAAAAATATAAAAATATACAGGATGTTTTATTAAAGATAAACCACGAGATAAACATCATGGACTATGCTAGATTTGTGTGAATCACCCTGTACACTTAAATGTATGTCTAAAATGCGCACTCTTGAATTTACAAGTTAATGTGTCACGGCGTTTTTTATAATTTTCTAAAATAACGACAGAAACAATTATATACCATAAGTGGTTTCCACACTGTATGTACATACAATATATACCTATGTGCTGTAGTAAATCCGTTGTGACGTAAAGAACTCATAAACAACACTTCAAAATAATGACATAACTTGCCGTTAGTGAACCAAATTTTTACAACTTTTCCATATTAATAATTTCTGCGGCCACCGTTTTATTACAGGAAACTTATAACCTATCACGTTATTAAGCTGCAAATTAATGTAGCTTATCTTCGAGTATTTATACAAGCCAAAATACCGGCCAGTTTATTTATATTGTATTAACAAGCCGCATGTATGCATGTATTATAGCCGCATTATCCATGTATGCAGAATGTAATCGAAACTTAGCAGCATGTATAAATGAGCCGCTGGGTACATGTTAACAGATACCGCTTTAAGGGAAAGTTATTTTTATATCTCTTCTCGCGTCGAAGATATGCCTTACATATCATTTCTTTTTGTGTGTGCAAAGAGACTCGAGAAAAACGCAGAACAACCGACCAAGCGCGGCGGGTTACCTTACACGAGCCAGCCGCATATATTATTATTCCCGGTAATTCGTGTCGTAAAGGATGATGACCTGCGATGGCCTTCAACAATCGTATATTCTGCACACGTTGACCGCACTTACACATCACGAATAGCCATTGCGTAAGGATAAGAAGCGGTTATGATGATGGCACCAGTGCGTATTTCTGGAACTATATGGATATTGCGACAGTTGAGTTGCTATCTAATCCTCTTGCCTTAAGTGCTTGTATTCAGTATTCTTTATATCGTTATATTTTTATAGTTGCTGTGTTACACAAAGGCTAATACTTTATCTTCCATCTAACTAGCCAGAGTTTGTTTAGTATATCCCGGCAATCCTACAAGCAAGAAGAAAATTAGAAAAATGTAATATGGAATGTTTTCCATTTTTGTAATAAAATATGCTGTTGTGCTTCATCTTTCGGAACAATTGGGTTTCCTTAAAATATTTCCGATGATTAGGCCTCATAAGACAAGAGAAATAGTTAGAATTATATAGTGATAGATTTGATGTGTAATAGCTACCTTAATTACTACGCGAATAGCAGTTTTACTTTTAGATTTTATAATAATTAATATATGTGTATGATTTTGTTTCAGGTAAGCAAGAAAGCACATCCCTATATTTGAAAAGCTGTAACCACTATTCTTTTGTTTGGTAAGCCCAAAATATTTAGATAGTTAATATCGTTTGAAATTACATCTAAAATGCATTTTATTAAAAATTTGTTCTTCTGGAACATTATCCCGAAATAGCATTTATTTAGCTATCAAACAATTATCCGTAAGTTTGCAGTAAAGTTATTTTCTTCAAAGTTTACTACAATCTGATCAATGGAAACTTACAAGAAAAAACGAGAAAAATTGATTTCGTTTGAATTTTAATGGAAATATTTTCATGTTTACAACATACAAATACATAACAAATTGTGATAATTAAGGAAGTGACAAAATGTTGCATTGTATTCTTATAAACAACATATACAGCCTCCTGTCCTAACGTCCAACAGTATTTTGCCAACATTACAAGACTTGATTTGTTTTGGTACTAAAAATATCTTTGGAAGGGCTAGCAGTGCTCATGATTAACGCCTAGTTTCCTAGTAATAGTAGGAATGTGCACATTAAAGGTCCTATAGCAACTAGCACATTGAAACGTTTACATCCTGTCTACTACTAATGTTTCTGCTTTTTTGTTCGAATCAAAAGAACTTGTGTATTGGGCTATTAATTTGTAGTTTTCTATTTATTTGTCTTGAAAGTATTTAAACTCGTCATTTTCTTTCTCCCACACTATAATTAAGATTTTTATGTACATACAATCAACTTTATAACGTTATGGACAGAGCATGTACGAGAGAGTATTGAAAGTAAGATATCTATAGAAAGAAACAAGGATTCCTAAAGTAAAACTAACATGTGTATACAAATAGAATGAATAGTTCAAAAAGTTATGTCATATAGTAAACTTTCGCCCTTACATTCTCCATCTTTATCTTTAACTCGTGGATTGACTTTAACCTCTGTTCTTAATGTTGCTTTCATATATGTGTACGGTAAATCTCCATTAGGGCAAATCCGCAAGGTTATAAAGTCAATGACAGAGGCGGCATTATGATTTCCCATTAAGCCCTACACTATCTTGTCCCAATATTGTTTCGTTTGTGTTATATTCTCTCGTCATGGTTGCGACTCCTCTACTTTTCAATGTAAAATATTACGATCTGTCAAAAGTAGAAATGCTCCTGTAAATAAGATATCTTTTAGGTGTCCCATCTCTACGAAATGAGCTTCTTATAAATTTTCAAACTTGCAGTATGTCTTTTGTCTTTTCTATCTATCACAATGTTACTTACTTCTTGACACAACATATTAAACAAAACCAAAGCTAATAAATCTGTAATAAACAAGTCAACATATGCCCTAATTTTGCTCAACTGTGAGTAGAAGAATATAATGCAATAGAGCAGCAGCAAAAATATTAGATGAGAACAAGTGTATCAGCATGAAGAGATTGTGAGAACAAACAGACTGTAATGAGTCTTGAGAAGCTAAAGGCTCACTTATTTCGATGGAGTCTTATTGAGAGTCAAAATTATCAATGTAATCGTTGCATGTGTGAGAAGAGTACAACAGCCGAAACATCATAGAAGTCGTTCCATTAGGATCACAACAACCGCATTTGCATGTACCAACAGTCTGTTAGCAAATGAAAATTTTTAATTTACCTAAAAATAAGCTTAATAGGTATATGAGCAAGTGTACTAGTTGTTTATGTACTAACTAGCTTCAATAGTAGGTACTATGCCGGAATTTAAAATTGAAAATATTTTCACTGCAACTCGACTCTAACAGACTGATATCTGTAAGCAAAAATGAACCTTCTAGTCGAATCAATAGAAGTATTGAAATACAATGAATACAATCTGGACGCTTACACAAACAGATTTACGTCGCATCTGTTATCGTATTACAATTTAAAATCTTTACTGAATTTTAGGTTGTAGGATGTTTTATTAATTGTGTTCACGTTTTCCAATTACATATATCTCCATTATATTGTATTATTTGTATGTTTCATATCTGTAACATTTGTAATGGAAAGTATGTATTACTTTTATATACACACATACATACATATGTATATGTATTTAATAACTAGATTAATTGTAAAAGATATACGAAACATGTATCAAAACAAACTATACAGGGTGAATTGGAAGGACGAAAAGAAAAGTTATTACTTTTTTTTTTATGTGTGGTGGGTGCTTAGTTGCAGTGACTCCGTAAGCTGTATTACTTGTCTGGCTATCACTGCAACTCTTGCGGTGTAGTTTAGTGTGTGTAAGTTGTGTTGAAATGGCTTTGTGACAGCATCATATCGCCTTTTATGATGCCGCGCTGTTAATCACTTTGCTCCCAACAGCGAATGGCAAGTCGATCCGGGATTAAACTCTCTCAAAAAATGCCACCGTCCCTCCAGAGAACTGAACCCCGGCGCCTATCGTCCTCTCACAACAGTAGTCAGCCGCCTAACCACTGCGGCCATCGACCCGACTTACTGACAATAATATTGCCGTACCTACTTCAATACGTATAGAGAAAGCGATGAAATGTGTAATAATTATATCCGTACCTGAAAATCAAACGTAGAAAAATTCGTATAGAAAGCACATCTCAACGTAATGTATTTACATTACATTCTTTGTAATTATTTCTCCTAATCAACATACATATGTATGTATGTCTTTAAATGCTTATTTCTGTAAATGCGAGTAAACTGAAAAACTAAAATTTAGTAACGTAATTTCTAGTCTTTATGCTTAGTAATAACTGAAGAAATAGATGCATAGAGCTTAATTATTAATTCTTATTAAATTGCAATTAAAGCAGACATATTTTATGGTCATGCAAATTGGTTTGGCAGTTTATTACAAAACTAGTTGACAAAATAAATTAAATTTCTGTTATCTCAAACAAAAGTTTATTTATAGCTCCTAAGAAATATCAAAATCTGTGTGAATTACCAACTATACATACGAAATTTTAAGCATGGTTAGCATGTTCAGCAATTTTTAGTGTCAATAGGCACGTGTTTATTTTTTGATGAGAGTCCCATTATTGTCTACCTTTTATGTATTTCCAAAGCGATCTTCTTATTACTATTGTTCCTAATTATATGCAAAGAATAGGATTTTGTTGAATATTTAGGTAATAATATTTGTTAGCTAGGTATGCAATCGTTACATTCAAAAAGAAACGCCAACTAGACAACGTCATTATGAATATCCTCAACAACGCTTTTTACTCTTTTTAACGCATATAGTTTCTGCTAGCATGATATCTCTGGCATAACTTTTCTATTATTTTATTTATCGAAAAATAAATACTTATCTACTAGAAGGTAAAACAAGTATGTATATAAATAAAACATTATCAGTCGAATATATTAGAGAACTGTTTGCAAAACAAAATTTATTAAATATAAAACTCGTTCTTAATACCATAACAGATGCGACGACTATCTGCTTGTGTCAGCGGTTCTTTTGTATTCATCATATTTCAATATCCTATTCATAAATGATACGTTCAATTTCGTTTACAGCTTGGCGAAGTTTTAGAGTCGAGTTGCAGTGAAAATATTATCAATTTTAAATTCCGCCATAGTACTTATTTGAGATCACCACTATTTTTTTTGTGTACGGCTAGTTTAATTCTGCAATTAAAAGAATTATTGAATATAATTAATTGTTTAATTGTATTTAACGGCATCATTAACTCAATTTCCACTATCAATATTTGAAAGTCGCAAAAAGTATTACATGAAAGGCAGGAATAAACTCTTTATTTGCTCTAAAACAGCTGTTGCCAATTCACTTACACTTTTTACCACGTTTGTGGCTATTTCTATTCATGTTTCATCAAACTTCGGTATCTATCTTCCAAAAGATAAATATTAATTGCGGATAAAATACGCCAGGAAAGAGGAAATTCAAGTTAAGTGCCTTATTTGACGTACCAGTATTTTCGTAGTCAAGTTAACGTCGTCACAAATTCCCAATAAAAATGTTTACGATGGCGTGTCGAGTGGCGTTTGGCCAATCAATAGGTTAATGATCAAAGAGACCTTGAGGACGGAATTAACTCGATTTTACGTATAGATACACAGAGGCCGGAGGGTCATATTTTTCCGGTGGCGTTTATTGTTTTCGTGTATTTCGTACAAAATGTTGCTCATGTCGAATGTATAGAACCGCATGTGTGTGTGACATAAAATACACTACCTTGTAAAAAAATTCGTTATCTCCTTTCGATGGAGAGTAATTTACTTAGCAACAGTCGATTAATTTTTTGCGAGGAAGTATGAATTTTCGATTATACTAGTCACCGTGCAATTAATATCAAATAAGGATATTATGCAACTTCAACACGTATTAATACTCAACATCCGTATATTGCAGTTTATTATAGTTGAAGATTACATATACTCTTAATTTTGGAAAGAATGTATTAGCTCTCTTTTAAATACAACACAGAGAGAATGCCAATTACAAACGATCAATATTATCAGAATATCAGCTAAAATAAAACAGCATCGTATTCTAAAGCGAATTTCAATTATAGTATGAAAAATGTTTTTATAGCGTTATCGTTTGGCTATTGTGTTTAAATGAGTTTAATAAAATAAATAAGCAAAACCGCTGACGGTTAATTTATACAAAAACGTACAGACAGTCGACTATATGTTGTGAAATAACACGCCACATACATACTGTGAATTATTCTTGGTAGTATTGCAATTGGTGTTATTTCCATTTTCAATTTTAATTTGTTTATTTCATCGTGCTGCGTTTTGTATTCCCTATATTGGTTTGGTATAGCATATGGTATATTTTAGGAGAAGATTTCAGATTCCAAAAAAATATAGCTATCGCTACTAAAATGTGTCAAATCTTTATATTATTGTTATTAGCAATATTATTGACATAACTGATTCAGAAAAGCTCAGACTTGGTACCGCTACAGAGACTACTTAAATATATAACTGTGAATACTACTAAACGGAACAGATTTACAAGACGAAACTATAGAACAAAGATTGTATGATTTCACACATTTGGTGGTAAGTCGGCAAAGGGTACCACACTTTTTCTTTTAGAAAAGCCACTTAATTAGTGGAAATAAGTTTAGTAGATTTTTCTTCCTGTATATTATTTTATTTCGTTTTCTGCTCAAAACCTGGAATCCCTTGTAATCGAGAGATTGTGGAAGCCTTCGATATCAATCGAAATTGCAATTACAAAACTACAATATGAGGGTTACTATCTTAGTGCACAGCAGAAAATTGTTCGAGGATTCGGTTACTTTGCACATGCACAGCCAATATTTGCGTAAGCTTACCTATTGTTCAGGTATATTACTTCTCTGTTCGTAAGAATTAACATGTATAGATTGTTTGCTAATAGTATTATCGTAAATATAATTCTATTAGATACCATGTGATAAACAATATAGTACAAAACTAAAACAAAGGTATTTGTTTTAGTTTTTTTTCTCGATTGGTTTTGACTATTATTTTGCATTACTCAACTAATTTGTATTTGTAGTTGTTTACAAAATTCTAAAATAGTTTAGCATAACTTTCAAATTTCGAAAATGAGGGGTTAAGTTCTTCTTTTCTTCGACGAATTCTCGATATTATTTTACAAAAATAACAGAATGTACGATAATAGTTGACGATGACTTTTCACGATCGTCGTGTTTACTATGTTGAACTCTTTCAGGTGTTGTAGTTTGTACTTCACGTTTCGCGGACCATACTATCAGATCCGTCAGAAGACAACGTCAACATTCAATATGTCAAGTTTAGAAGAAAACGAAGGCTGGTCTAATAAACGTAAAATAATAAAAAAACTTTTAAAACTTCAAATTTTAGAAAAGCCGGAGCTGAAAGAATAAACAACAAACCTGAAACAGCCTGAAAGAATAAAATTTTAAATTTCGAAAATGGGTTTTAACTTAAAATGGCTTTTCTTGTACTAACTTCAAACTAAGGAATGGTGTAAAACAATTCAGAAACAACCTCCAAAATTTTAAAATTCAGAAGAGGGAGTGGCCTGAGAAATGTTTTTCATCGTTTTTATTCGACTAATTTCTAATTTTATTTAGCAAAATTCTGGAGCCGCATATAATAAACCTAAAAATTTAATAAAAGTGCATGTACATAAATGTTCCTTATTATTCTAATGGCCTAATTCCCTTCTTTCACAATGAAATGTTTTATTTAACTTGTTTAGAGTCATATTTATATTGATTATCACCAAATTGACTGCCCATATTGAATCTGTCATTTTGTTTTTTCTTTTTCTAAATTTGGTTCTATAATGAACGATCCGGAAAATTCCTACATACAAATGACCATCGAAATTAATAACTGCATTAATATTTTGATCATGTTTTTGGGATTTTGGACCATTGTGCGGTAAATAAAACTACCCAAAGTTATATAAAAAATTCTGTAACACAAAACTTTACTTAAGAGTTAGGAGACTAAAGGTATTTTCGGATTACCTGTGATAAGTAGAAAAACAATGTAGACTTTTACTGGTATTAAGTTTATGAATTTAAAGTAAATAAAGTAATTCTAATTTTAGCTTTCGCCTTGGCATTTGTTCGTCTGTCGGTTCGTATGTTGAAAACAAATAAAAAGGCGAACCTTATATAATAGTACTAACAATGTCAATAAATCAGCAGCTATTGGAAGGGAGCTACCACTTTATACAATTGCTTCTACTTAGTAGTAACCTTTCCGTATTAGCATTATATAGTCAGCATTACCATATCGTAACATTATGAGCAAAATACAAACATTTTAATGAATCTTTCAGACAATATTTACCTATATTCGGAATAATTTTATTCTGCGAGCATCTCCGAAAATTTGTATTTACAATGCAATAAAACCGAGGACGGCGAATTTCACGCTCTGTTTACATTCGCGAGCAGCATCGGGATCAGCGGGAGTTTGCCACCACGATGCTCGTATGCCTATACGTCTCCTTCATAAAAGCGGCATTTTATTATTTGGAACTACTTATATTTTATAGGTTATGCGGGCGGCATGCGGAGGACGCGAATCGCGTCGTTCAAAAGATGCAAAGCGATGGCAAAATTGCGATGTAAGGGTAGGGGATGATGTTTCTCGGCAACCGTTTCTCTAAAATGGAGCTCTTCTCCCCGGCGCTGGCGTACTCCGGCGGCAGTGGCAGTGTGTTTGCCCTTTTCATGGCTGTTCCACTGATAAGATTACACATTAAACGACAGGTAAAGGAAGCGTATCTTAGTTGGCCGTTACACAGGCATATTCAACACTTTAATATGTTTCCAGACGCGTTAGTTTATCACGTTTAAGTGCTTTCCAACCATCGAGAAAATTGGAACGATAAAATGAGATGATTTCATACAAATACATGTATCCATTCTATCGTATTCGAAGCTTATTGCCTTCCATATTCGTATAATTGATAAGCATTTATTTTATCGATATTAATGATAAAGTATTGTGATCACTACAAATTTAGCCAAAATCATAAGGAATAAACTTGAATACTACGAAATGTTTTTCGAACGAGTACATCTATTTGTAGTTTCTTTCGAATAAGCGTGTGTACACACCAACACACAGTTATTAAACGAGAAGCGTAAAACACCTTTTAGACAACGGCCATGCTAGTAAACATTTAGCACCGAATGTCAATTTGCTAATAATTTATAAAACTGCTTCTTTGCGGTGTAATACACTACGTTTATTGAAACTAAGCCCAAACGTTCGTAAGCATACTGTAGGTACATCATTATCCGCAACTTATTTAGATATCAAACCTAGATTGTCGCTTATCAGCGGTAGACTTAATCTATCCCGCAACTTTACACATGTAAGGTGCGTACATTTTTGGTGAAATCAATCCCCGATAGCAAAAATAGTTTGAATTAAGCTGGAATAAAAGTTGCCGTGACAACGGTGACAGCTTACTTCCAGCTGTCGCCGAAAGCTGCAAGCTTGTCTCAACTCGAATTAAACATCCTACTTTACACGTGACACGCTTAAAGTATACTTGCTTTGCAAGCTCATGGTCAACTTGCGCCGAACGTTTTACGCATTACCGACTCGAACTTTAAGCTTATATTATACTTGATCCATCTTTGCTACGTAAACGATTGCAGTATGCTAGACTTTTAAGCGTAGACTAAGCTTGATTTAAACTAACCACGTTAAGCTGGATAAACAAGTGAAAATCGAATCAAAATGCAGCTTGCTGTAAGCTTACGTGCTACATAACTGGAATATGATCCCTTATTCCACAATAGTGTTACGGCCGTACGCCTATGATTTATTCGAGACAACTTCGAATTCTAGAAAACCTCTAGAAAAGTTCTAGATTATTCGAGTATAGATTGTTCGGGTACTTCCAGACATATAAAAGGGGGTCGAGGCTGGACGGAGGGGCAGTCTAGTACCGAACTTCGACCATTGGAAATAAATATTGTAAAAGTAAATAGTGCGCGGACATAAATAATCTTTTAGTGTTAGTCAATCGTTATTGTTTATTTGTTACTACGTTATTATTATTATTAGAAATAAATCGTTGTTGTTACTAAATATCGCCTGAATATTTATTTAAACCCCGTAAACGTTACAATAGTTTGCAAATTGTTGCTTGCCATTAACCATTAACTAGCGTGATGTTGATCTAAACCTAGAGCCACGCTTATGATAAAAGTTGATGAAAAGTTCAATCCTTTTCGGCTAGACTAGTATACAGAGTCCGGCAACGAAGCCGGGACGGAAGATTACACGCTTATTTGAAAGTTAGTCAAATATTTAGCCACCGGATATTCTTCCGCACCATCAAGCGCACGTTTTAAAAATATTTTGTCTTATACAGGATGTTCCAGATGGAAATCCCAGACTAAAGTTGCATTTTTTTAAATAGAACACCCTGTATATTAATAGATAAAATGATCCGCGTTTGAAAGCTGGTTACATCGATATAATGTTGTACAGGTCTAAAGTTGATAGTTTCTGTGTAAATAATTATTTTACTTGATAAATTGATACATTTCAGTAGGCGATTTTGCATAGGGAAAAACAAAAGATTATAGAAAGTTGAAAAGTGCAATTAGCTACTAAAAATACAAGCATTTCTCATTCATTCAACTTTAAAAAGAAATAATTAGCAAATGATCCATCCTAGATGCATCAAATGAGGTATCAATAGAAAGCGTAGTAAAAGGGCTTTTCAATGAGCTAAAAATATACAGGGTGTTACATTTAAAAATTTCGAGATTTCTTCGATTTTGCGAAATTGTGAACACCCTGTATAAAGCGAGTAGTTGCAGAATTTATTTCACATAGCAACGATAGTCCCTACTAGTAGAAAAAATTCTACTCTGTTGGTTTCGAATCTTTTGTTTTTCCCTATGCAGAATCGCCTACTGAAATGTATCAATTTATCAAGTAAAATAATTATTTACACAGAAACTATCAACTTTAGACCTGTACAACATTATATCGATGTAACCAGCTTTCAAACGCGGATCATTTTATCTATTAATATACAGGTTCTATTTAAAAAAATGCAACTTTAGTCTGGCATTTCCATCTGGAACAGCCTGTATAAGACAAAATATTTTTAAAACGTGCGCTTGATGGTGCGGAAGAATATCCGGTGGCTAAATATTTGACTAACTTTCAAATAAACGTGTAATCTTTCGTCCCCGCTTCGTTGCCGGACCCTGTATATTGCTAACGTTGGCAACATGAAATTACAGCGTTACAGGTATTGCAGCCATACACTCTTGTTGCCAATGATGGGCATCATGGGTGTTTCTCTAATAAAAGTAATATTTAACTTCATTATGCTCATCTGGTGTATGCTATATTTATTATTCAATAGATATTCATTATCCTAACTGCCTCGAGGATTTGTGATTGGTTACAGCTAAAAACGATGATATGCAAGTGCTGATTTCTATTGCTAAATGCTATTGCCAATATGTACTAATGCTGCGAATCGAAAACCGGTTTCTTTTTTGACGATCAATCGCTTTCAAAACGGTAATCGTAATCGAAAATACTGGTTTTAAAATTAATTTTTAAAACCGGTTTTGAACCCGACTTTTTAGAACAAAGAGACTTTAATAGTAATTTTTTATATGTCTTTGAAACAATTTGTACAGCATAAATCTTATTGTGATTTACAAACTTTTTGAAAATCAGCGCTAAATTTACTTATAAGCATACAGAGGGATGTTGTATGAATAGTAATATTGACAAATACATGAGTATAGTTACCGTCGTACACTTGGTCTGCGAATCGAAACTTGTTTTGTGTGTAAAGATTTACATGGTTAAAACGGAAATCGTAACCTTTTTTCTTTAATCTATTTTAAAGACTAATTCTAAAGGCACTTTCAAATATGTGGTTTAAAATCGGTCCTTCAAACCAGTTTTAAATTAATTTTTAAAATCGGCTTTTAAAACCGGTTTCAAAATTGGTTTTAGCTCAAAACCAGTTAATCGATTTTAATGAATCGGTCTGAGAAAAATCGGTTAATCGATAAATTATTGTATTTACAATTTTAACCAAAGGAAGAAAGACGGAAAGTGAGATTGTTAAGAATAGATTACTTTATAACCGTTAGCGATCTGTTGCTATAAGTTATATTAGTTGTTTCGTAGATGTACAAAGCTATCAATTACCAAAATTCACTTTTGGACAAATGATCAACACCAATTCAAATGAACTCCCCCTACTATTGAGTTAAAGGAACTGAAAGTACGTTTTAATCGCTTTGAAGAATAGTCACTGGTTGTTCTAGCAAGGTGTATCTATGACTGGACAACCAGTCCTGCTACAATTCTTTTGCCAGGAAGAGGTCAAGCAAATATTATGAATTGAAAGGGGCAGATGTAACGGTAGATGAATCTTCATTGCGTTGTATTGATTTCTTATACGGAGATCCGAGAATGTCATCGCTATTGAGAAGAAACAGATTTTGAGCAATTTTTCGCAGCTCTAAGAGACTGTCGCAACAATTTATTGTGCGTTGAAAATCTTTTATAGTAGAATGTTTGTATATAAAGGTCGGCATCGTTTCAACAATATCTGAAATCCAAAAGATCACGATTTCATATAATACATTTGTGTTCGACCCACAGATTCTGTATTTAACGGAGTCACTTACAAATTTTTCTTTGTATTTAGGAAGCGATAATTTCAAAATTTGCCATTTTGAAGGCAGTTAAGGAAGAAACATTATAGTAGATGAATTATAGTACATGCCCACAAGACTTGCATTCTCTTCGCCGCGATAGGGAGGATAGTAGGCGGGATGGCGGTGTTGCATTGTATATTGGAGATGTGTTTTCATTTGTTGCCCTAGATCTATCACGTAATGACTAGAATAGAATAGCCTTTACAATCGGTGTAGTATCGAGGTATATATCATCTAGTCTTCCTACATTTTTAGATTCCTTTTTGAAAATCTATTAGGGGACCTAATTCTTGATGTCCAGGAAATAGTAATCTTGCACGACTTCAATATTAATTTGTTAGACCGTGATGTTAGCTACAGTCTCTCCTTCTCGAATATATCCAACTCATCGGGCATTAAGCAGATTACAAACAAGCCCACTCACGCTACCAAAACATTGTTGACTTAATATTTATACAACTTAATTTGTGTGTACCTCTTTATGAGCCGTGTTATAGAAATTTTCGTAATTTCTGTTTTAACGATTTGATTTAAGGGCACTCCCATGGCTTAACATTTACACTGTTATCTATATACATGCCCCTTACAAAACGGCTTGTTTGTGGAAACCCAGGACTCCTTAGCTCACCGACAATATAAGACAGATGATATCTCGTAGGAATCAAACACTAAGCGGAGAGGGACACCAACTGCCTTGTATTATCATAAGCAATTAATTATACCACGGCTACAATCCGTCGCGAGAAACGTGTTTACAAGCTATTCACTTTCCGTATTTCAAATTCTAGAAATCTTTGGAGCAATCTGAAAACGCTCAATATATCGGCTTCCAACAGGAAGATCATCATTGCCAATTATTTGGCAAATGTCAATCATATTAATAATACAAAATTACTGGATAGAATAATTTATTTAACAATTTTAATGAAAAATTTATAAAGAATAAAGGTTACAAATTACATATCATCCTTCCAAATAATTTTATTTTTATAACGCTTAACCCTAAGTTTCGTGTTGCTAAGTTTTAATGCATGAAATAATCTTATTCTACCATACATTTCATATAGGTAATAATATGGAAAAAGTCGACACGGATGCTCATACTTTATCTGTGTAAATAATGTTGTAAGCTCGTGCATAACATTACTTTTATAACTAATACTCTCAAAATTTTCCTGAAATATTTTCTCCATAGATCCAATAAAATAAATAAAATTATTTTCGTTCAAAACTAATTCTTCACCGAGACAATGGTCTCTATTTTCATATATGTTAACATAGTGAGGCAGGCTGATATTGTACGACTCCTCATATTTTTTCATATATTCGTCACACGTTTCACAAGTATGTTTTGCCGAGCATTTTTTAATTAAATAAGTCGAGATATGTGTCGCAAAGTGTTGTGCTAAATCTTCATTTTTTTGATAATCCAGATCTAGCTCAACCAAATTCTTTATTTCTGCACTGTGATGATTGATAGGTAATTTATCTAGCTTAACTGACATATTTTCATAATTCTCTTCGCAATTGTCAATTCCTGAATTGATCATATTTCGAGAAAAGAATTTCTTATAGGCTTTATAAAATTTTATGGGAGTGGGATTGACAGATTTACGCAGGCTATTTTTAAAATAACTAAAAAGTGGTTTAAAACAATCATGATTAATAGCGAATGAATTTGGAAGTGCTAAACTTTCTTTCGGCAACATTTCAAATAACGTTAATACGCCATTAATGGTGATTTTCCAGCTTAAAACAGACGGCACATCATTGAGATCTACTGTTCCTTTTGCAGACATAATTCCTAAGTTGTCCAAAAAATCGTATATTTCCTTGAAATAGATGGTGCACTCTGATATATTTTTTAGTTTCTTTCTAATTTCGTTGTTCATCGGACCATTTAAGGCGCTATGTAAATTGCTTATATTTTTAATAAATATTGCAGTTGCTTCAGCATCTGATGGAAGACCATTAAACCTTGCGTATAATAATGTATTATTTGCTGTATTTTGGTTGAAGATGTCACGAGCATATTTGATCTTTTTCTGGCGATTTTCGTTTTTACTCAAACAAAAATGTGGTGTACTTAAATTTGCAGCGACCTTCATCGTGCACTTTTTGTCATGGTTCGATAACTTCAACAAATGCGACCAACAAGTGGACTTATCATTAATAACAAAGTTTCGCTTCATGAAATCATTTCTAGTAATAGTGAGCAAATTTTCAGTATTGTAAAGAAATACAATTTTCTCGTTTTTACAAAGAAAAAAAGGAGACTCGGGTGTTACCTGAAGAATTTCAGTCAAACGTACAATACTAGGTGTCATGTTTGATATCACAGCTAAAACTCTTAAATCGATTAGACGTAATTCTGCAATCACTTCCAATATAATATTTTTAAGTATTTGCGCATATGACCCGGAGCCAATAAAATAATATGCGATAGGTTGTTGCCAATTAGCGTAGAATCCCTTTGCGATAATTACTAAAGCTTTGGAAGCCGGCTTAAACTCTCCAATATCATTCCCTAAATCTTCAAACCCGATTATTTTATCGGCAGATGTTCCATAAAATAATCCCCGTGTTAAACGAATTTCATCTATACAAAGAGTACAAAATTTATGCGAATTTTGGAAATTATTAAATTTAATTTTGAGTAGGTCAATTGCATTTTGCGTTATGGCAGGTGGAAATTGTGTTTGGCGAATATGATTTCGTAATCCTTTCGAGGTTGGCAGGCATAATTGTTTCGAAAATACTCTGCTATATAAATTTGGTCCTAGAAAGTATAAACGTAGACAATATTCTTTAAATTCATCTGAGAATTGATTGCTTTTTGTATTTGTAGAAGTATGAGTCGATTGTTTTGTGATTTTTGTTTGAAGTTTTCTTCTTAATGCTGCATTTTCATCTTCTAATGCATTAATAATTTTTTTGAGATCTTTTTTGGTAGATAGCGAAAGGTCCCCATCCTGCCTTGAAGACGTTGTAGTAATTTCTCTTACCTTAGCTAAAAGATATACAGCTTCAATTGCTGTAATAACATGGATATATTATACGCACCATGGTTAAGTAATAGAGGATTTTGTAGAACATTTTTATTCAATATAATACTATATGACGTTGTACCAGATGTTGACGCTATAGTAAGTTGAGGTTGTCCTATCAAAAACAAAATTAAATGCATTTTTAACACTGTCGTAAAAAAAGTAAACATAGCTGATTACCTGCAGACGTAATTACCATAGATGGTTGCGGTTGACTAATTGGCACTGTTGTAAGTTGAGGTGCTCCTATCAAACACAAAATAACATCCTCTTTTTAACACGCTCGTCAACAAAAAAAAACAAACAACAGATTACCTGAAGGCGCAATTTCCGTAGACGGTTGTGGTCGTCTACTTCGCACTGTTGTATTGTTCATAATGCGGGGTGATATGAAACTTCCGCGTGCCCCTCTACCTAAACGCATAAAAATTAAACCATTTCCGTGGTTGCAATCACGTATACACCAAACTTCACACTGATCAACATACCACGTTTCCTTCTAGGTGCTGTCTCGACTGAACTTTGTTGTTCTACATTGGTGGCAAATTTCGATGGTCTCGCATTTGGTTGTAATCTGTTTCCTATGGTGTTCAGAAACATTCGAGATTCGAAATGTTTACTGCAAATTCTCGCAGTATGATGTAGGGTGTCCAACTTATCAAGAAGTTCTGTCCTTCCGCAAGCGTATACCCATTGCAAAGCCCTGAAATTAAATTGGTTTTTTTTAATAGTTCTTTCTATAAATATTACAATTTCGGTAACTAGGTAAGATCGGAAACACTAAAAATACAAGTAAGATAAACAATGGAGCATATAAGACACTATTTTACTTTAGAAATTGAAACATTTAGTTCACTGAAATTATTTACATTGGGGAGGTTTTCGGACTAACCAGTATATTATTTATCATTCACATGAACATCATTATATTTCTATCATGAATGAAAATTGGGGTTCCACTAGGCGAAAATGATGCTAGATGCCTCTATTTGAAACAAAATTACTACTGGCCTCCATTAGCCAATGAATTCGAGCATAAAACTAAATATATATAATTAAGGTGTCTAGATGCAAATAAACGAACGATAAAATAAAGGCCCAAAGAGAGCATTTAAAATCAAATATCTTTTTATGACACGCCGAAAAAAAGCAGATACTATTACAATTTCTTGAAAAATCGGGAAACCTATTGCTAATTATGCAAAAAATTTTCCTACCGCTTTCTACTTTTGCTGGTTTTAGATATTGGGAACATAAATTAGTAGGCAATTTGTGTTGAATGACGTGTAGGTTGCTGAAAAACCGGACACTACAAAAAAAAAGATGGGCTACACTTTTATTAATGATCATTGGTATATTTTGCATATTCTAGTAGTTAACTTAATTCGTGCTTCTTGAAAATCTGTCAATTGTCGCGAAGTTCAACATTATTGTAAAACAAACATTCAATTTTTAATTAAAATTTTGCACATGAATGTCAGCAATATATGTTTGTAAAAAGTACATTGTTATACTTCTTGTGTATACAGTATGTCTGTTTGTTACCATTTATGACAGAATAGTTACTGCGTAATTTCTTAAAAGTAAGTTGAAAAAAAATCAAAGTATGCAAATTTTCGATCTCAATTATCTAGTTTTTCGATATAAACTGGAATTCGTCTAAGACAAATCATCAAAACTTTCAGAAAAAGAAACGTTACTGAAAATTAACTTATTAACATTTATTAAATGTAATGTTCTTCGGCAAAAATAAACTCTTTCTTTCTAGACATTCTGTAAATGTTTGCCATTCTTTCTTGGTGTGTATTTCCAATGTATTGTGTTACAATCAATTTTGAAATAGTTTGGCCTAAATTGATATTATTCTTCATATTTCTATAGAGCATTTGCAGTTTGTATATTTTGCAATTTCTCAACTCTCTAGCACGTCCTTCAAAGTTTCAATACTTGTAGGACCCATGTGTATGTGAAGATAATTCTACATCTTCAACACTTTATTTTACTGCTACATCCTATACCATGGTTGGAATATTGTCACGGATATTCTGGTCGGGAGAGTGGTCCATATGTAAAAGTTACTGTCTATTTTGAGAAAAAATACCTTCTGAGCCTTCAGCAAATTATATTTTTGCAAATCAGTTCAACAATCAATTCTTCATTTTCTGTAGTAGTGTATTAGCAAGCGCAATTGTATTTGCTCCTTTAAAATAGTGAATAGTTTAGCGACTAATGTACTAATTCAGAACGAAAAGTTGTTGACGATGAATGAATAATGGAAGAGTTTTTTGGGCTTTTTTTTTGTTGGATGATGATAATTCGACGTTTCGACTAGACGGTGATAGATACTTCACCGAAACGTCGGATTATCATCACCCAACAAACAATGGAAAAAACCCACAAAACTCTTCAATGACTAATGTTCTATCTAATGACAGTCCAGTTTCACATAATCAAGTAATGATATTGTGCTCTTCTTTTCCTTATTCATTGAAGATTTCTTCTTGAAGACGACTTATAGCTTTCAGTTTTTGTTGTAATGCAGGACAACGTTTACGGATGCTGATGATGTTAGTTCTTCCGATTACCCGAGGCTTTAATTCTGCAGTTCTGCTTATATTTTTTTACAAAAAGGAACATGATGCCTATTATGTTTACTACAAGTACTACGATATTTGTCAAAAACTAAATTGATTAGGTACTGTATTAGGTACTTTAGGTATTTTTGAGCAATACAAGAATTTCTCTTGGATTGTCCCAACATCCTCCCAAAATTATTAATTTGATTACCCAAGCAGTAGCACACTGACCACAAACCCTCTGTTGTGATACAACCCCCCCAAATTAAAAAATCCAAACAGTCACATTTACATAATAATAGCGATTCATGCGTTATAAATTTTATCATTGTCTGACCATATTCGGACAGACTCATATAATTTAGTGGTATAGTTCTTTCAACCATATAGCGACCAGTCTAATGAATTAAAATTATAAAGTCAATTACGGCCAAGTGCCAATACCGTACTTTATCTACTTTTAGCATTGTATAGATTGGTGTTGTTACATCTACAATAAATATAATTTATGTCAATGAGTAACTTCACCTATTTAATTCCATTTGAAGGAAATGTAATCCATATGTTTTAATTATTTTTAATCGCATGTTCGCAATTTTTTTTGTATAAAATAGGCACTCTTAGGCTTTTGCAAACGTTGGAGATAATCTCAATATGCAATAAAATGTCAGGTCACTATATCGTGGAAAGAACTAGACTGCAATATTCACATTTTTCTTCGTGCTATTATATACTCTGCAGTTATTGCTTCCCCTGAATTCTGTCATCCATTTCTTTAATATGTCAATCCTTTTTTTGATTGTCAAAGTTAGAAATTTTATCGTATAGAAGTTTGATTTAAAAGAAAACTACAAAATTTAATCATGTCGATTTTTATATCAATGAAGTTATAAAACAAAATTAGTAAAAGTCTATTTCGAGCCTTTTTCTATTTTTTGTGTCTTAGGTGTTAAATTATTTCTTTATAATTGAAAAATTAAGATTTGTTTATAATAAAAAAAAAAACAATATTTCACAAGATTAAAAACGATATTCAATTGGTCTCGCATTTCCAAGCAAATCTAACTGGACGTGCGTCTTTAGTATTAGCAAAGTCTTTCAAATTAAATGCAAATTTTTCAGCGGAGAATGTGTATTTAGTAAATAAAGGCTTTGCTTTAAAGGAAATTTAATTTTTGATCGTGCTTAAGGAAATGAAATTCGTTCTAAAGCAAAGCCTTTATTTGCTACATGAAAATTCCTCGCTGAAAAAATTGCATTTCATTTGAAAAAGTTGGTACATGTAGAAACTGGTCATCCCTGTATAACACGACGTACATTTTAATGCATTATTTATATAATCAAACATTCAAACAACTCAAGGTTATAATATATTTACGAATCCTCAGTCAAAGCCTAAACAATGAATAATTTCGTATATGCGCTAATCTCTTATGAAATAGCAGATCTACACTCATACGGCAATACAATACATCCACGCTCGCATACAATAGCCTATACATAAATTCATCTTACCGCTTAGGATCTTTCGGAAACCGAAAAAAACTAACCGAGGAGTTATGATAATTATTGGTACAACCTGGTGCGGCACAATTGTATCTACTACCCATTACAAAATGTTCAAACGAAAAGCAAAATGCTCGATATACGTTATGGCGACCGCTACTAAACGACTACGATGTAGACATACGGCAAACGTGGCGTCGCCCGATGCGCAGTGGACTTGCGTATTCGTGTAAGGTAGAACGTCTGGCAGATGGCGTAACGCGCAACTGCAGCCAGTTAGCCGTCGAATATCGAATATATTCGCATTGTGAGCGTGATAATGATTGCTTAGGTATGTATTTGTTTATCGGGAGATAACCGCAAATTTTCCATTTGATTATTGCGATTTTGTTTTCTACCTAAAGCTGAATATACGAGGACGAGTCGTTAAATTGATATTTTAATTTTTATATTTATTCGGTATTAGTAAGGCTGATTTATTTTAAGTTAACGGTTTGAATTTTATAGCCTGGATATTGATGCAGCTATTGGTGCAGAAATAAATTATGCGCTGAATTTTTATGGCCAATTTTGCCGAATGCAAACGATTGTTGTAAATGATGTAAGTGTTGAAAAATACTTCAATAGTTTTGTACTTATATTTACTGTTACAATTTTTGTAATCTATCATAGTATATAAATTATTTATGTAAGGTATAGGATAATAAATGTTAGTGTTTGCTTCTATCATTGGCATCGTTTTCGATTTAAGGATACGGTTATTTAAGTAAGATACGTCGATTTGTTTATTACATAGCTAATTTAATGTTATTATTTATTTTATTGTACAGGCTCGCTGCAACATCTTCCAATAATTGTTGCTTTGCTATTTATTTTATCGAAAAATGTTCATAATAAAAGATATCTACAATGAAGTCCTTCACAGCAGAATAATATTTTTTTGATCTAATGTAAGGCAAGTTTAATTATTTAATTGATAATTTAACTGCAAACAGTAAACCAGTCAGTGTCCTAGAAACCTAAATTAATTTAAAAAGAATTAACAAAGAACCAAATAATAAATTGTTAATGAAAACCAAACAAAAAAAAGTCAAATAGACAGATCCTCAACTAAAAGATTCTTTATGTACAGTAAAGACATAGGACAATACGTATGTATTTTATACTTTTGCTACATTGTAAAAAAACTGCGCTTAGGTAAATAATAATAAATCTCTCATCTATGAGCTGGTACAGACAAAAGTGGGGGCCACGAACATTTCTAGAATACAATTGATATCTAAACTTCACCTTGTTATAAAAGTAAGATGGTTTTTTATGTTTCATTACATTAGCGATAAGTAATCGAAGATGAACAAGAATATAGGAAAATATGGGTAGACTATTTCAAGGAATTATTAACAGGTGAAAAAACTGACGAAATATCAATAGAAATAGAGGAAGACGAAATTGAAGTACAGGAACCGACAATGGAAGAAATAAAAGAAATAATAACACAAATGAGAAATGAAAAAGCACCAGGAAAAGATGCCAGTACCAGGAAAAGATGCCATTAACAGTGAGTTAATGATATATGCCGGCGATGTAACCGTAGACTGTATACAATGATTAAAACATATGGAAGGAAGAAAGAAGCCCGACAGAATGGGAAACCTGTAAAATGGTGACAATACATAAGAAAGGGGATTAGCAGGAACGCTAGAGGAATAACCAAGGTAATACAAGAAAGAATAGCAATAGTAGCACAATGAGAGATAGGTCAATACCAATGTGGTTTTATTCGAGGTAGATGAACTGATGCAATACATAGTATAAAGCAAATATTGGAAAAAGCACATGAACACATGTTCGAAATTGATGTGCTATTTATATTCTTTAAGCAGGCATTTGATTCGATTAAAAGAAATAACTTAATATCGACAATGAAAAAACTGAATATCCTTGCTAAGTTGAGAAGGTTAACACTGATGACAATGAAGAAAACTAAGTTAATAATTGCACCAGCGAAAGGAGAAACGGAAGAAATCAGAACAAACAAAGGACTTAAACAAGGAGATTCATTGTCTGTCACTTTATTCAACCTGGCACTAGAATACATAACAAGAAAGGTAAATATAGGCACGCTAAGGACACGAGAAGCGCAACTAATAGCATATGCAGATGGTATCGTAGTAATAGCCAAAAAACAACAAATATTAACGAATGTAGTGAAGAAACTAATAAGATAAGGAGAAAAAAATGGGGCTAGAAATAAATGAAAGGAAAACGAAACTAATGAAACTCGGAAACAAACAGATAAGCGATAAAAGTATTAAAATTGGGAATATGTATTCGAGCAGGTAGAAAAATTTAAATACTTGGGAATAATGATTTCTATAGACGGAAATAAAAGAAAAAATATTGACAACAAATCGAGTATTACACGCAAATAAAAGATTGCTACAACATAAATGCCTCACGAAAACTACTAAACTAAAAATATACAGAATTGTGATATGTCCAGTGTTAATGTATGCCGCAGAAGCAATGACAATGAGTAAGAAGTGCGAAGAAGTCCTAAGAATAGTAGAATGAAAAATAATAAGAACAATATTGGGACCAGTTAAAGTAGGTGAAAATCAATATAGAAGGAGGACAAATGCCGAAATAAAGCAAATAATTGGAAAAGATGTAGTCAAGAAGATCAAACGACAAAGGATAAGATGGCTTGGACATGTATGAAGTGCAAGTGACTCGACGATCAAAGAAATGTTGGTTTGGGACCCAAATGGAAGAAGAAGAAGAGGCAGGCCAAGGTCAAAATGGTTAAACGAAGTCTTAGAAGTTTTAAGCAGAACAGGAATTTCGAATTGGAAAGGAATGATCAGCAATAGAATAATATGGAAGGAAATGCCTATGTGAGATGGTATAGAAGTAAGGAAGGGAATTGATCCATCCCGAAGAAAATGGATTTAGAGAGCTTCTAGCGGAGTTTTACCACCGAGCCATGTTTTCAAGTTTGGAAATAAAAATGAACCGAGGGAGTTAATCACGGCGAATAGAGTGCATGAGCATTTCGAACTATAATTTATTGATTTTAGACAGCTCAATAACATACGCACGTGCGAACTGGTGCCGTGTGTTATGAAACAACAAATTTCTTTTTCGCCAAATGCGGTCGTTTTATTTTGATATCATCCCTCAAACGCTGCAGTTAGACCCTATAATACTTCGTGTTGACTGTTTTTCCTTTCTGAAGATAATCAATGAAAATTATCCCATGCGCGTCCCAGAAAACTGACGCCATGATCTCACCGGCAGATGGAACTGTCTTCGCCTTCTTTGAATCCGATTCTCCTCTTGCAGTCAATTGTTCTGATTGTTCCTGCGTATCAGCTGCAAAGTGATGGACACATGGTTCATCCATGGTTATGAATCGATGTAAAACTTGGCTTTATTGCCGTGAAACAGGGTAGAATCTAGCTCCGCTTTAATATCATACATTTTACGTGTTCTGGCATAAATTTTTAGTTGACTCTTGTTTTATTGGCCCAAAACTGGAAATATATGTATCAAGAAATAAAAGAGAAATATTGATTATATTATATTTCAAATATTAATTGTACTCACATCAAAATATATTACAAATTAGTACTATCACAGTTATTTGTTTCTTAGTGTAATACGATAAAAGACCGCTTAACTTATTTCAAACTTGAATTTTCCTTTTTGAAAAATGATATATGTAAGTATATATATTAAGGAAATCTGCTGCAAGGTATCCTAAACTAACTTCCTTATACACTTTTAATACTAATGGAGCTGACCTCGTTCTAAGAAATTATAGCGCTAGTCTACGGTTTTATATTTAACCTAGCCAGAGGGTGCTAGTAGCGGATTCCACTCTTTCACTGAAAAATTTTCGGGATGGAATTTCCAGTTTCTGGGCTATTTGCATAATTTTTCCCGGTTCCTTTTCCTAGGACGTCGGCCGTCTCTAATAAAGCCGAATGGCATTTTAATGTTGTAGCGTTTAGTGATTTGTGCGCCCGAGGGCTTGCCTACATTAACTCCCCCCAGAAGTCGCATAAAAGAGCCGAACGAACGAAAGGAACGTTAGCCGGAAATGAACACGACGAACAAAAAATGTTAACAGAGGGCGAACGAAGAAGTTTCCTTTTTAAGTAGAGAGCTTTCTCGCTCTAAAAAGAAATTATTAATTAGTAAATTGCGAAATGCAACTCGTCGGTGTATTACTCCGCATTGGTTTTGTATAAAAAGGAATATAATGAACTAAGAGGGTAATTGATGTGCTAATTTATGAGAGGGTCCAAGGTTACTTTCAACTTCTTAGAAAATTTGCATTTTCTTTGCCATGATGAACGAAATACTGATTGGCTTTCCTTTTGTTTCAGGTACGTGCGAAATGTTGTAAACTTATTTAGACATAGCGAGTATTTTTTTAAGAGAAGTAATGTAATAAGATTCTTAAGCCAGAAAATCTTCAATCGTCAAACTTTTATGGATTTTTACTTAATTTAATTCGCATCGACCATTTAAGACATAATTGAATGCTAATAAAACAAGAGTTTTGATTATAATTATACTATTGTAGGAGGAATTCTGTGCTGGTGTTCAATTATCAATTGAAATGTTAAATTAGAACAATTCAGGTTCAGATCTTCGGATTCTCTTTTCCTCTTATGGTCGTGGCAGTTTCTTTATTTCACGGAGATCACAGTTGATATAATAGCGAACTCAGAGCTAAGCTAGTTACGATGAATATTTAATTTGCAGGCGGCTGTCGACTGGTGGCCACTCCCATCGATACCATTCAAATGAATTGTGCTAACACGGTATATCACAATATTCTAACAACTAATATTACATACACGTATACTTATATGCAGCCGTGTTAAAGGCATGGAGTAGTTGCAAATGTATTTGTGCTATTACTATAGTTTTTTAGGAGATGTAATTGCGTGAATGATTGTAAGAAAATTAAGTTTCTGTGAACCCCTATTACTATTATTACTATATTTGAAAAATGTTGGATTAATATGCCTTTCTATTATTGGCCTAATTAGTTAACAGTCAAAAGCGGTTGTGTATTTTCCAAAGGATTACTAGTTAAATATCTACCATCAATTTACGTGAGTAAATTGTTTGAGTTTTTCAACAGCCCTAATGGTATATGTGAAAGGATTACGATGAATGAAGTTTACATACCAGCTTTCAGTATTAAGCTTTATTCACAAACATAAATGTGAATAGCCAATCCGGGAGGTCTCGCTCTATATACCACATTTTAATCTCACTTAGCATAACAAGCCATACTAATTTTTATTATATATAATGTACTCAGGTAATTGTATATTGCAAGAACCATGGCGATTTGACATACTCATATATAAAATACGATGTTCTTATTTCACTGTTCATATAGATAAATAGTCAACCATCAGCGTCCTTTATACATACATCAATTTACAAGTTTCGCAGAAAACGTCTATACTATCGTATCTATTTACCTACATATATAGGAACTACACTTACTTCCATTTCTCATTTATAATGCATCGAGAATAAAGAAGAAAAAACCAAATACTAAAAGAAAATCACAAGAGAAGGGGTTTCAAAGCCTTTCGGGAGATGCAGACGTGCACTTCCGTATCTTTTCCATTGAACGGAAGCAACATCTCGCTGAAATACAATCGCGCATTGATTTTAAGAAAACAGGCAGACGCTAAGTTAAGTCCACTAAGCTTTCCTCGAATGAAAATATACTTGTATTGTGGTTGCTAGATCATTCAATCTCTGTTAGAATTGCTTCTGTGAGCTTTAGCTTCAACTTGAATGTGCAATATATACAGACTTAGAAAAATAATTTTACGTGATTACCATTTGCAAAACCAGAAAGGTCAGACTTATTTCTGTAATTGGAAACAAAAATCTTGTTTAGAACTTACTACGCCAGATAATGCAAAAATAAATATTAATCTAAAGTAAACACTTATGAGTACTTTAAATTCGAATTTTACGACCGAAATTGCCGAAAATTCGGGATAGATGGTGCTGTAATGGACTGAATGAGTTGGTCTCTTAGTCATTTTTTTGTTGTGTATGCTTATTTTGTGTGTTTACATTTACAAAAAATACGATCGTAAAAGGTGAACATAATAAAACATGTTTATAAAAATTTGAGAATAGTTGAAGGTAGTAGTCTCACAAGGCATAAGAGAACGAAATCGCTTTGACAGAAAATCTTAAAAAGTATGGGAGTCTTTGGTTGCGATAATACTAGCAAGTCATTTTTCATTTAATTCAAAATTTGAAATACAAAATTCGCTTTAAAATTAATACCTATCTAAAATAAGTACAATGCGCATTAGGCCACATGAGAATGAGGATAAATTGAACTCTGAAGCGGTTTGGAAATTAAACCTTGACGTTCAGAGGTTCTTGGAAAAATACTACAAGTGGTGCAAATAGAAGTTGTCATGTGACTTTTCTAATACACGTACATTTATGCACAAAATCTACATTTTATGTAACAATTTTATTAAATAAAAATCATTCAGCCGACATTATAAAATTGTTATAAAAAGACATCCAACAATCCAATCCAATTTGTAGACCTAATTTTTGAGGTATAAAGTAATCTCATGGAGTTTGAGCTATGGAGAAAGAGATGATCAAGAAAGTTAACAAATTTCAACTGTACTGCAGTGGAGCACGATATTGTTGAAAATACATTTTTCATGTAGAAGCAGTCTATTATATTAAAGCAGTCATGTTAGAGAAAATACGAAAATACCTTTCTTGAAAATAGCATGGCCCAATGCTCTGACGTTGGTTTTAAAAGAGTTCTGATTAACGGGCTTCTATGACAACATGGATGACTGGTCACAATTCTAGGAAGATGGTGAAAATGTGCATCCTTCAATAAAAAAGAATGTTTAATAAATGATCAGTCATCTACTTGCATTTGAATCAAAAAAGGACATACTACGACTCTGTACGTCACAATTTTGCAAGGTGTTTTATTTTTCGAAATACTTCTGGTTGTTGTACTGGTTACTGTGTTTAGTTGAGCGATTTCTTGAAAATGAGTTAATGGATTCTATTTCCTTTCATCATTAATCCAAGACAAGAAGTATTAAAATTATTCTCAGAATTATCCGTACATTTAATTTTTTTTATATCCTTAATACACTGGAAATGAAATTGTTGGGATGTGTCTCTAACAATAAAAAAGTTTCTATTTTCAACTCTTTGTTTAAATAATATATTTGGATTATGTAACAATATTTTGTGATATTTGTTTATAACCTATGTAACACAACGACGGAAATACCGAAATTAAATTCCCCTGACTAGCAAAGTGTCGGTTGCAATCGCTCTAACGTAATCAAGAAAACAGATACTTACTTTACAAACTTTCTTATAATCTTTTCCTTATACGTTTCAGGTGCGTGCCTACTATGTAAATGGAGGATTTTTTGTATTTAAACAATAATTAATGACACAAAACATGCAATCTAATTTACTACTGAATAAATGAAAGTGCAACACATGAACGAATAACAAATATATTAAATAAAATAACTGAATAAATATATAAATACAAAAGTTAGAAATTTGAACAGAATCTTAACCTTAACGATGCACCTATCTTATTTACTATAACTACGCACGCGTTTAATTTCTAAATAATTACAACGGAAAAATCCTATACGTATTAACAACGAACGCGGAATCAATTTAACTTTAATACAAATGATTCTATTTATTACGAGCTATTCGTAGCATATAATAGTTTATTGGCCAAATTTACGTATATATTCTTCTGCGTAGACTTGCTGGCGTTGATTCGATCCACCAAGATGTCCGCTTCCTTCTTCGCCTAGTCTATGGGCTTCGGGCGTGTCCTTTCTTGTTTGCTGCTTATCAGTATATTTTATTTATGACTTCGTGCGGGGTATCCCCGTGAACAGGCCTTTTTATACTGACTAATTTAACAAACGTAATAACACTGGTACACTCACTTGAACTGGCAAATATGTAGAACTAACTGCGAAGCGAACTACTCTCTGTGGTGGCCTAGCGAAAAGTGTTCTTTTTTAAGGAAACGATGCGAATCCCTACGCAGGTACAGTTACACCATAAGTCACATGTTTTACAGTTGACGGTTAAAACTATTTCAATTTCAAACTATTAAATTATATGAACGTTTTAACATCGTTTATATATAATTTCAAGGTGCATTTCATTAATTAAATATAAATAACATTTTTTTTACTACATTTAATAAATACTTGTTTCCCTTATTAAGTTAATGCGATTGAAAAATAAAATAATTTAAAATATCGCGTTTACAACACAAAAAGAATTAGGTACGAGTTTAAGGACATCCTACTATGTTAAAAGCGATTTGCGATTTTTAAGTACATTAACTTATCTTACTTAATTCAATTGAAGATTTAAATTGAATAAAGAAAAATCACTTGATTTAGGCGGCAGCAAAAACGTCAATGTCATATTTTATATTTCGTCCCTAACTATAAATCCTTAAAGTTTTTGCACAAAACGTCTTAGTATATGAAATTTAGAAATGTTTAAAAAGTAAAATAATCATTTTTTTTTCGAAAATTAACTGATTATGTAGAAATTAAATTCAGTTTAATTAATTGAAGAAGAAATCATTGCTCCTGGTATTGATGAATTAAAAGAACGACTTAAAAGAATCAAGTCATCTTGCTTATTAAAAAAAAATTGCACTTGGTAATTTTGAAAAATGTTAACTAAGAAATAATGTTTTATTGTAGCTAAATAGTGTTTCAAAGAGGTATAAGTGGTGACTCAAAAAATATTGTTTTCATTGCGAACATGTTTTTGTGTTAAAAAGTAATTTACTCAATTATTATCCAATAAGTAAACATAACAGATATAACTGTAGTAAAGACTATTTATATATATATTAAAAAACTTTCGTAATCTTGCTTCCGTATGTTAATAAGTCAGTTATAGGGAACTAATTGCAATAACTGTTTTGTAGCTGAGTAAATGGGTTCCCGATTAATTCTTTTTACAGATCCATATTGTTAATGGTAAATTATGCGCTGCTGTCATATGAACACCAACTAGATACTGTCAGGGTAACTCTATTCTTGCTTGATATTTCAAGTAGAGCAATTGAAAAAGAAGTTAGTCTGCAAAAAAAAGGATTTATGAAGATCAAGATTTTGGTTGTAGAGTGTATTGCTATTTACTGAAGAAGAAATTCATTTCACCAATATTTCTTTTTTCTAGGTACTCTTTAGTATTCTTCAGAAATTCGCACGATTCCTTTGAATTAACCGTAAAGTTCTTTTACAGCGTTATTCTTTCAAGATAGCGCACCTTATCGTTCCATCACAGATTAAAATTTAGTAGCGGGTTATCTCTATGTACGAAGACTCTTAATAGTAAAATGTCAGTTTGAAGAAGAGCGGCGAGTGTCGTCGCCGTCAAAGATTAAGACGGCGACGGAATATGTGTTAAATATTCATCGCGGCGACCGCAACGTGGCGCTATCATCGGCCGCATATGAATGAGGAATTAAGAGCCGATCTCAAGACACGCCACCACTAATTTATGATAATCCCTCGAAATGTATTTTGGTTGCAAATTCAATTCCAATCCCCGAATGCCGACGGCGACGAGCGGTTGACGTGTTCGGAAGCTCGCCGTTCACCATCTAATTATATCGGAAGCCTTTGTTTCTTTGCTTCACTACAGAGATGATGCGCCAGATTGCGCAAGTTATTAGCTCGCAAGAATATCTGGGGGCGAACGATTGAACTGTTCTAGATTGTAATGTAAAGATGGATGCTAAACGTTCCCTACTGCTTATTACGGAAAGGATTAAGCTCAGGTTATTTGAGTAGGATTTTGGAATTTATTAAGTTGATAATAGTCTATAAAATCGTTTATTAGAAATTGGTGATTTCATAGAAGAATTATTATGGTCATCGCAGTTAGCGTAAAGAAACATTTATTTCATTTTGTTGTTTATTTGTTTTAGGATCTCTGCTGTTATTTAATTCTTTCTAAAACTAATGTTTGATAGAAATTCATACACATATTGCAATTTACTAAATCCATTGAAATTAAAGTTTTTGAAACGCCGCATAAAATATAACCGGAATTGATTTCCAATATGTTACAAAAACAATTATTGCTGCGCTTAAATATTTATGATGGTCTTCTGTTGTATCTAAAACGTGCTACCAAACTACATTCTGTAATATGCGGGAACACGTAACACTGCCGCGGTCATTCGAACAAGGGATTTTGTACAAATCTCCCGTAATTACGCTCAGCTGTGATTGCAAAAACGTGAATTACCCACAAATCGATACCGATAAAGGATATAATAGAAAAATGTTCTCGATTAATTATACGTTTTTCGTTCGATGTTCCTGGATTTATGTATTCAATTTAAACAAAGCTTGAGGTAAAGGTTATGCTACTCGTTTAAATCACTAATTTGTAATAACTATTTCAGCTGCGACTTTTAATTGCAATTTATATTTTCATTAAGAATTCTACGCATTAATTTAATCATATGAACTTATGAACATTATCAGAAAATCATATTAATTACCTTATTAACCTTTCTTATACATATGCGTAGCTAAATCTTAAGGTAATATCAACTTCCAAAGATATTTGCACCAGTTCTTACATATTCCTGTAATTTTACTTGATTTCGCAGTGAATTATTCGTGCAAACAAATTCATTATTATCAACTTGTTTTTATTTTTATTATCTAAAGTCCTTAGCTTTAAAATTTTGATGAAATTGATTTACCAACTTGTGCATATACTTTACTTACGCTCTCTCTTCCCCCCGTCTTCTGCCTTCTTTTCATGTTTCCTTCAACTTAGTTAATGGTACCTGTCAACGGAGTTGAAATTAATAAATAAAATTTTGTTATCGCGAGGTCGCAACCTGATAATTTTTCTTTCTTTTTGTATTTTGCCCGCTGCGCACCGCCACGCCACCAAAGCAGACATTAATTTCATTTATTAAGATAAATAAAGGATGCCTGTGCACTATGAAAAGAAAGAAAAACGGTACTGGAACAAGGGACGTACGCGAAGAACGAAACTGACGGATAAGAAAAAAGCACAAGCCAGCTCTTTGTCTTCTCCATCATATTATTTATCGTTCCTCTCTGTTTTTGCCTAGAATTAATATCATTAAGTTGTTGATAAATTTTATATTTACTGTAGGTACCGCAGTCCAGATCTTCTGAAATTGTAACCGTTGTATATCATTCATCTTTTGAAAGGTCACTTCACAGGTTACAAGTGAACAATAGCCATGAAATTCGGAAATTTAAATCGGAATGGATTTGAAAATTAAATTGAGGATTTTAGATTTGATTTTAATGCCATGAAACGTGTAATTGTATTGTAATTGAAACGGTAATACAAAGATTAATTGCAAAATTATTAATATCATTGGAAACACAGTACAATCTCTAGTGACTAATAACAAATTGAGTATCAGATAAACTCATTAATTTGTAACTACATGTATTGAAATGAAAGTGGATATTATTTCAATGTGACGATCATGTGAGGGTGCGGATATTTTGCAGCACATAATGTTGAGTAGAATAAACCATCATACGCTTATTGACGGTTTAAATATCTGTAAGAGGTATCGATGGAATTATTCACAGTAGATAATCAAAGTAATAATTTTCTTATAATTTTATTCACGTAAGTGATCGAACTAAATAGATACATATATGTTTTATCTAAATAAAGAGATATATGTTTCTTCAATTCTATATAAAATTTCCTATGATCTTATACCTCTATTTTTTAAACATAATGTGACACCTCTTGCCTTGTAACACGGTGTTAAATCACACATTAATGTAAAATTACCGTTTGTTTCTTAAATAATGTACAGTCTTCCAGATCCTTTGATGTTGATATCTGCTGACCATAATATTACTGCATAAGCATTTGAGTCAAGAGCTTTTTTCTTTGTCTCTTTGGCGAAATTTAGTGTGTGTGTAGGTAGAGTGTTCTTAGTCAACACTAGAGGTCCTTAAGATATAATACAGTTTTAGAAGAAGTCAGAATGTCAGATTAGTTGCCTTTAAATTTTAACACGGATTTTAATATACACAGGTCATAGTCAACATTTATTTCCTTTTTTAGCTCTTCTAGATGCGGAAGTTCTAGTTCTATTAGACAGTTATTCGTTAGAGAAAGGTGAACCTTATGTACATCGCTAGACATGAGAAAATAGAACTATAGGTAAAAAACAATCCCAAAATAATAAAAAAGGAATGTAAATGTTATAGTTTAAGGGCAGATCAGAGCCAAGATTACTTATTTAATGAATAATTTTTCTTTAAATTTACAATCTAATAATCACTCGCTTAGTTTTGCAGTTGAGAGAGAGACCAGAATGTTTTTTAAGAACCAAAGGTAAAGACGATTGTGTTGCCAATTAACCTTATAATCGAATTACTAGAGATCTCACTGAAATAATTACTAGAAAAACTGCGTGAAATTTGTGAATAAATTGGCACAATGTGACCAAATGCTATGGTTTGATTAAGATAGATAAAGAAGGCTATCCTCTCAGACTGTATTATTTTCTGTACCCTACCATTTCACCGGCAAAGCTACCATAAGTTTAGAATGAGGAATTCTTTCAAACTTTCTAAAAAAATTAATAATATTTAGATGCCGTTGGGTTATGTTCTGACTTCTTTTAATGCCGCTTCGTTTTTTACTGATATTTCTCTTAATTTAGTGTGATCCATAATTTCAGATAATCCCATTATTTTTCAATATTATAAATTTTCGTTCCTCTTTCAAAATCACGTTCTATAATCTGCCATCAGCCCATATATACCTGAGATAGTTATGAATATTCAACACAAAAAGAATCATAAAAAATATAGATCTGAAGACTGATGCTGCCAGCAATTATCGGAAATATGATATCTTCAATGTTGAGAATTTGTTAGTTCCGTTATATTCTTAGCAATTACTACAAAAGACAAGATCTGCAGGTAGTTATTCACCCACATGAAACGAGAGTGAGAAAAAATCGTCAATTTCAAGTACCAAGGGTCAACAATAAATATGGTGAAAGGCAAGTGAAGGTATTGCTACCAAGATTATTAAGTGTTCTATCGAGAGGCATATTGGACCTATGCACTTACATAGTACAAATGACGTAGAAAGATGCATTCGTTCATGGTTGCTACAGTCAAATGATTAAATTGTACTGAAATTAATTACTCTACATGTAGATTTAATATACATTTTTAAAATTTTTGGACACAACATACTAGATCACGTGTGTAAAAACCATAATCAAGTTGATATCAAATGTGAACTGTTGCCGCTGATAAGACTTAGGCTTAGCGGCAATGTGAATTTATTTTGTTTAGTTGTGTTGATTTGAACTAAATTGTATAAATTTTGTTTTTTTGTCACTTAAACAATTAATTAGTTTTGATTAGGTAAACAAATTTGCATAATCATACATCTATAAAAGTCATTTTAAAGTACCTCAAGTATGCCTGCTTAAAAAAATAATAAAAAAAATTATTTCATATAGGTTCTGTCGATTTTTACTCTAGTGAATCCCAGCGCAATATATGTACATACATTTTCGCTTTTAGAGGAAACGGCTTGTGATTTTTCATTACTAAGATCGAGTCGATATTTTAATAGACTTGAGCCTTCAATTTTGATTTATGTAGATTCTGTACACAAAGTAAGTTTTAGTTTTATTATCTTGGCAATTGGAAAATGTTGAATACGAGTTTGGCTCAGTGATGAGTATTAATGTGAGCAGCACTGCGGTTGGTAGTATTTTATTATCGGTACTTTGATTTACAATTAGTTAACGGAGATTGTTTTGCCTCATCGTGGGTTGAGAAACTATCAACCCCATTTTGTTTACAATATATTATTTAATATTACAGTTATTAAGTATAAATGTTGCTATTTAAGTTGTTTAATTGGAAACTAATAAAATTTGTCTGTGGTCTGCTTTTTCTGCCTATTCATCGCTTTAGATGGACCAGCGTGAAGTACTCGAGGCATGGGCTTTCCTTTTGTTAGCAGTATTGTCTTGAGAAAGGTGGAATGTGTGGAGGAAAATAATTTGAAAAGAAATCGCAATTGTTGTTTATTCTGGGCAAAATAACCTTCTGACTGTCCACAAACTAAATTCACTGCTACTGTTCTAAGTGTCCATAGTGGTCTGAATTAAGCAGTACTTAGATAGATTTAATATCTTTAGTGTAATTTTAGGTATTTATTTTTAGTCAATATTTTTTGGTTTCTTCTTGTATTTTTTATTTAACATGCGGATTTTCGCAAACAAAATTTCCTTGAATATATCTACTTAAAATCTGCATGCAAGTGTGTGTTAAAATATAATTTACAAACTTAAAAATAAGTAGATAATTTGACTTAAAACCAAGTACATCGTTCAGGATGCCCCACGTAAAAAGATTTTCTTATTTGCTTCCTCCTGAATGTATTGACCACCGGTATCCACAAGGTTCACCTACCTTGGCAAGCGTTAAGATGTCCGGCATAGTACATATCATGTCTGTCGAAGGGGCTCTAGAACAATTAATATTAATTTGTTCCATAATTGGGAGTACATTTTACTGAAGGTTTATAATTAGTAGGGTGCGGATGTTTGCGTAGTTCAAAACCATACCATAAGCGCGGAACGATGATTGACTGTAGGAATACATATCTCTATAAAATCATATACGTACACATCTGTTCGATTTAAGTTGTTCAACAAATAATTTAAAATTGTGCAATTGCTATTTCTTGTATGAAGGAACGTTTTCGAAAGATCGATTTAAGCAGGTTTAAACAAGATGCTGTTACATTTTGAAAAGGAGTTAAAGAGGGTAGATTTTAATTGAATCATATACCGCAGCATTATATCTTTGGATAAAATTCATTGCATAATTACGCAGGAGATTTATTATAGTAGTACAGTTCACTTTCTCAACAATTTCGCCCTTAAAGCTCGATGCCAGGTGGTCAGCCTATAAATATTAGATGAATATTACAACACTAGTTCAAGTTATAGAAATGGCATTGCGCACAAAGTAGTTGCTCTGTCATGATATGATCTGTAGGACGACTCATGCTTCAGAGTTTCATTTAGCCGTCAAATTATACACAAAGCAAAGGTGCAATTTATATTGGATCACTTACATAATATGTATACGCGTATATGTATATCTTCAAACAAACTAAAAAGAAATTTTAATAAACTATTCTTGCAAAGAAAATTCTACCTGACAAAGATTTCGGTCTTTATATAGAAGCATAAAATACGAATTGACTACCATAAAAGGTATCACAAATTTTTCCTTGAGAGGTTGTCCTAACATCTGTTACAAAAGCGCAATGTTTGTTCTCGGCGTTGTACTTAATTGAACTCTTTGTTTTCTATAGCTCGGGGGCAGTAGCAGCAGAAGTAGTTCGACGAAAAGAGGATACAGGGTTTCGAATCGCACGCACACAAACACAACAGACGAACGCTTTTTCGCATCATAGATCATCGCAGTAGGCGTCCGCTCGGAACATTTTAATCGGCCATTTTTTGTGCGACGTTCGTTCAATTTTTTATTCTCGGGACGGGCTTAAAAGGTTAATTCCGAACGACTACTTCTTCCCGTATAAATTAAGCCCGATGTAATTTTCTTATCGCTACCGTTTAATGGGGGGCTATTATTCAATTTTTTCCCTCGTTTCGGACGAATTGCCCCCTATATACAGGTAGAATCTGTGGTAACCGAATGACAGGAGAACGCAGCCATGTTTCCCCACCATTTTCTCGGCAGACACCGATATAGACGTGTGACCAGTTGACAGTGACAGTAGAACTTCGACATATGCGTCAGCCAATTTCAATTCACAATCAATGAATAATAATTTAAGGTTAATCCAAATATGATTAAGTAGCCAGGCATTTTACGCAATTATGTTAAAGAAAATAATATGCTACGAGAGAAAATAAAAACTATTCTTCGATGAAATAACGATTATGCTCAATAATCGAATAATAAGTTAAAGATAGCGAATTCTCCAAAATAAAACAAAGACCTTCCTCTGGCAAATAAAAATAATTAGTCAGGATTCAAGAAAAAGAAATTAAATAAATAAATAATCAGATGTACACCTGATTATTGTACATTGATGGGTGATGAGGCCGAGCATTGGCGAAGGTTAAGCCTGTAATGCTCAGTCATAGTAAAATAAAAAAATTAGGAAAAAACATTCTGTTTATTTATTACTTGACCTAATTATAGAAAATTACATAGGTATAAATTAAATAAATGGTTCAAAAATACCGCCTCCCTTAAATAAACAAAACCCTAATCTATTGTAAAAGAGTTTTTACATTATACAGCATTTCTGGTGTGATATTATTAGAAGTATTTGTAATAGCATTTTTTAATTCCTCTATGGTATTTGGTCTGATATCTGCGTGCGCGTAAATGGACTCCTTTAAATATCCCCAATAAAAAAAATCTAAGGGAGACAAATCGGGCGAACGGGGTGGCCACGATATTTCTTGCGAATAGGTTCCAATCCAACGATTTTGAAATACACGATTCAAAAAAGCCCGAGTGACTGCAGCGTTGTGGGCTGGGCAACCATCTTGTTGAAAGTAAATTCTTTGATGGTTAATGTCCGGTAGTTGTTCTATGATCGGCAAAACTTCATTTTCCAATAGAGCTAAATAACTAGCGCTAGTTAAATTGCCATTGATAAATATGGGACCTATAACCCGATTATTTAACAACCCAGCCCATTTTACTTTCTGTTGATACTGGGTACGCGTGCTTACACTGCGAAATTCATTTCTTCTAGCCCAATACCTAACTATTGACGGGTTGTGGGATCTTACAATGGGAAATGATGACTCATCCGTAAATAAAATATTATTTAAAAAATCATCGTTGAGATTCACCATTTCCATCAACCTCTCGCAAAATTCCATTCGTCTAAATGCATCGTCGTGAAATAATTGCTGATGCTTAGACACCTTAAAACTGCTGTACGCATTACTTTTTAAAATGCGACTAACAGATGATGTTGATGTTCCCACATCATTTGCAATCTGTCGTAGCGACAAATTTGAATTATTTTCAATCGACGCACATACCAATAGCAATGTATCCGCAGATATTTTGCGTGTAGGATAGCTTTTTTTTTAAATTTTTTACCATGCCAGTACGTTCAAATTTTCTAAGTAAGTCAAAAATCGTGGATACTGACGGAATAGACCTATCTGGATATTTAACGCTAAATAAATCGCGGACCTGCTGGAAACTATTACCAGCATAATGCCATTTTAGCAATTGAAGTTTTTCTTGCTCTGTGTATTTCGGCATTATTACATTAATATGCTAATAGAGAAACTGACAGGTGACAGACTGATGACATATATACGAGCGTATCGTTATGTATATCCATGAATATGTTTTCTACAATGGTAGTGGGAGTCGACCGCTTCCCCACCCATTTGGTTACCAGAGATTCAATCTGTATATATATATATATATGTGTGCTTCTTTCGGCGAAGGAATGAGGGCGGCAGTTAGAGAAAATGACGTGTAATTTTTCAAATGGCATTTGAAGAGACTTAATCCTCTTTAACGAAATTGTTGAAAATTTACACAGAAAAGAGAACTAATATGTTCCATTTCAAGTGGGGATAATGTAGAAAAAGAAATCAGTAGAAGTAATGCTGTATATTGCGATAGTTGTGCTAAGAAATTAGCGAACGAATGTATTCCAATCCTCCAATAATTTGGATGCTGTCGGATTAAAGTCTATTGAGTTGCATGGTGATCGCCCGAAATCCAAAATCTTTTGATCGTTTCCACTAATTGCCTTGCCTTGCGTGAAAGACTTTTGGCACGATATCGAACAAAGGGGGATGATTTATTGAGGCACATTGTCACTTGTGATGAGATGTAGATGCACCATTACACGCCGGAATCTAAGCAGGCAAACATGGAGTGGGATTGCAGAGGCATACTGCTCATTGATTTTCTCCACGCAGGGCGTACTACTACCAACTGCTTGATGAAGTAAAATGGGCCTATCAACAAAAAAGGCAAGACATGCCTATTCGAAGTGCGATTCTGCTCCATGACAATGCTTGGCAGTACATAGCTGCATTTACCCAAGAACAAAATTTCATTCATACTGCCACCGTTGGAGATATTTTTAGGAATATGTTTCCGAATTGCTTCTGCGCATTCGCCATGAACAGAAATATTTGGATGTAAAGCTGCTGTGCGTTCGTATTAGGTTTTACGTTAACGCATTAAATTTTCAAAGCCATCACCTACTCCATAGCGACCGATTTTGTTTCACATTCTATTCATCTCACAACTGATTTGGACCTTTCAAAGCGTAAAGTTAGAAAACCTGCTGATAACGTGAAAGCGAATATCTGCAAATTATTCTTCGTAGCAACCAAATTTCTTCGTCTAAGTACAAATATTCTACCGCGTTTGTCAATTATATTCGCACAACTTTTGTATAATATATCTCATTCACGTTTCGCTCGGAATTGAATCGAATGAAGTGAGGAGCTCTGCTACTGCCGCTGCTTCTAGTACGACGAGCGTCGTCTCCTAAATGTAAATCAGTGCCGGAGTATGGTTCCAGACTCCGAGTGTGTAACGGGCGGATTTCTCTTGTAAAAGGTGCAGTAATCGCGGTCGTAATAACGTAATAATTAAAGGACGTCTTCGTCTGTCGTCGCAATCCACCCACTCGCTATTCCCGAGATTTACATTTTGCCTTCCACTACATCTAACACGTCGCTTCACACACCTACTTATCTCGGAAGCCGCTTTCGGTAACTCTTAAAACTTTCGAGCGACAGTGCATTATTAATTTAACGCCGGCATACACAGAGGTCGGATGGCTTGTCCTATGTGATTATTTTATTATGGTTCGGGAAATATATAATTAAATTGTGTTCATTGTAGTTGTAAATGTTGCTTTGGTTTAATGGATGTCACATCTGATTGTTCAGAAAGAATCTCTTGGGTTTGGTTTTCATGCTAAATTCACAATGTTGTGGATGTGTTATATGTGTAGATTTGTAATCGTTCAGAAATGTAACATAAACATAACGTTAATTTATATGATCTGAAAGCACTGATTCTATTTCTCTGTAAATGCAGGAATTAAGCGGTCTATGAATGCTTTATGACTGAATAAAAACAACAGAGCTCGCGGGTATCACAAGCATGACGATCATAGAGACCATCACCAAGGAATCACCAACAAAATGTATGATGAATCACATCAAATAATTAAATGATAGTTAAATGATAATTAGCCAATTATCACTTAACGCAGTAAAGTCACTGCACCAATAAAACCATATATGGAAAATTGCAAGACAAATGGGCAATAGATTTTCGGTATTAAGTTTAAAAAAACTGCCTTTGTCTATGAATTCAACATGAATTGAAAACCTTCGAAGAGGAGTCAAAGGGAAGTATACGAACTTCAAGGTGCAGTAAGGCCATAAAATTGGGAAGAACATTAGCTTCCACTCAAATATCAAATTGAATGGTAAGGTTTTGGAGGATAATGTAGTAACAACAATGTGTGGTGCCGTCACAATGCAGAGGGAGAATCAATTTTGGATATAAAAGCCCGTGCCTCCCACAACATACAACAGTTCCTTCCAAATATTTAACTTCCTAGCCTTTTTTCGGTTAGACAATCGCCTTCGTGATTGCCGGGCGATACACGTTGCTCTTTTAGAATGTTAAACGCGGAAAGTGTTAGTTCGAAAAGACTTCCGAGTCTATTGCTGGTCAACAAATGTTGACAGGTAGTCCTGCATAGTACAGGGTGAGGCAGAGCAACTTGATTATTTGAATTTGGCGCCATGGGCCGACGGTTGTTCAGAGGAAGGTGGGAATAGGCACAGTCAAAAGAATGGGTCGTAAAGTTTTAGGCATCGTATAGTGGACGAAGGTGCAACGCTCGTTCACTGTCGAGGCGTATTTTAGTAATGGTCGCTTAATCATCGCCACGCAACGTGCATTTCAATATTGCGCCCCGAAGCCGTGTTGCTGGTCGGCAATCGATTGTTTCATGGGTAAACAACTTCAGAGTAGCTGGTGATGTGAAAAAGAGGAAACCTGGACTTCCACGAATTGTAAGGACACCGCAAAACATTGACTTGGTAAGACAGTCTGTTTTGCGATCCCCTAGGCGCTCTACTCGAAAACATGCTGCTGCTGTTAAGTTTTCTGCTCGTGCTGTGAGGCGGATTCTCCATGAAGAATTGAAATTCCACCCGTACAAATTAGCTATAATACTAAGTAGCTATATTACTAAGTATAGTAGTAATCCACGTGATTTTATTGCTCGAAAAAATGCATGTGAAATGCTTCTTGTAATACCTGACGACATTTTAATTTTCTTCAGTGATGAGGCTCACTTTCATCTTTCAGAAACTGTAAACAAGCAGAACTGCTTGGTGTGCAATATCGCGAATTGGAATAATTGGTCCATGGTATTTCTGAAGAAAAACAACGGGCTGTTTCAGTGACTTCTGACCGCTATGTCCATGATTGACGAGTTCTTCCTGCCAACACTCAACGAGATGGATTTGGGAAATTGTGTGGTTCCAGCAGAACGGTGCCACAGCACACACATCTCGTGTGTCAAACACTTCCCAGGACGCCTAATCTCCTTGAGAGGCGATTTACACTGGCCACCACGGTCACCTGATTTAACCCCCTGCAATTATTTTCTATGGGGCTACCTAAAATCAATTGTTGTCGATTGTCCTAGGACCCTGGATCACCTTAAGAATAACATTCGTCAAGCTATAACCGACATACTCGTCGATATGCTGGAAAGAGTCGAACGAAACTTTAGAAGTATATTAACGCAGTGTATTAAAAATAACAGACACCATCTGCCTGATGTCGTATTTAAAACATAAATTTTACATGTTATACTTGATATTGCTCAAAGCATTAAATGTACATCGACATTACTTTTTCTATTATTGAATTTCAAAATAAGTAACTTGCTCTGCCTCCACCCTGTACTTTGTAGGGATGACAAAAAACATTGTCAGTTTCCATGGTGGCCCTGAGTGCACACCAAACCGTACATGTAAGTTTTTTATGTCTGAAACTCACATTTAAAGATTGACCTTGTACGATTAATAAAGTTATTTACTGTTTTGCTAAATAGACATATTCAGTTGAAGATCCACATTGTCCACCAGATAAGTACGGCAAAGTGAAATAACTTACATACCATTCTATTAAAATAAATACAAGTATGGTGGTATTGTGAAGAGAATTTAATTCCCTTTCAAGTGAGGTGTCCCTCGACTCCAGTTTCCTATGATGATAAGGAAAGGGGTAACCTTTGGCGGGGAGATACAGTTAGGAGGCATTTCTTTTAAAACACCACTCTTTCAGTGATAATTCATCTAAGTATTTCCTTTCCGATGGTCCACCCTGTAGTTTCATGAATGCAATAAGGAAGTGCAAAATCTACATACATTCCGTTTCGCCCACCCGTTCATATGTAGACGCCTTTTGTATGATACCTTTGTAAACCATCACGAAGAAGGTTGGGAATATTTGAAATAATTTGGTAGAGTGGCTCATTTCAACATAGTTCACCATTTCATTATTCCTCAGGGTAGATTTCTTTAGACCATGTGCACGCCACTGTACCACCTCTTGCTACTTCACGTTTCTTCCCTGCCGACGTCTCGGAAGATCACATCTTTAAGAGATTGCGTAAACACGGAACAATCTCTTATCCGGTTGCTGCACGCCTCGTGATTTATCATAGCCGGGACCTCCCGTAGCCTTTTCCACTATACACTTGGCCGGGAACGAACGAGGTTCTGAGCGAGTAAGATGAACGATATCATAACCGGATAATTTTTTCATTCGTGACCGTCTCGGAAAAACATATTTTTGATGGAGCAGATGATGTACCGTCACACAATGTTGTCTGCACGCGTGTGTGTTTGTGTGCTCTCGCATTTTCACGAGATGCTTATATATGTGTATAATGCGCCTTTCTCTATATTTGTTTTTCCTCGTTTTTCTTCCTTTCCCTCTTCATCCGTCAACGACGGATGTCTCACTTCCGCGTTAAAAACACGTCCGAACACGTTACTGATTATAATCACGATCTTAGCGTTGTTCTAGATTCCTCACGATCCAATACTGTAATGAGTTCTCTGGTGCAGTATTTCTGCTGGTATCATCCTCTGTAGTAATGATTCTTTCAAGCACAAATCAATGTAGCATAAAATTACCCGAGATATTGAAGAATCTCGTTTAGAAGGATTTCAGTTTTTTAGCATGTATATTCAGGATAAGAAGCTATAAATTAAAAAAATTGTTCTTAACGGATTTTGGGGTATCCTTTATTGGATAAATAAACACTACACGACGAACAAATACAAATTAAAAGATAACGATGGCATCTGTAGTTAAGCAAAATCGAGGCAATATTGGAATAAATAGATAAAACTTTTGTCAAACGCGGTTATATGCTGGCCCAATCACTTCATAAGTTTGAAATAAATCCAATAGAAGAGAAGACATATATCTCTTCTTAAAGCTATTTGGTGTTCTCCTGAGACCATCCGTTTAAGAAGCCTCCATTTCTGAGTTAAATTTAATCATAACATGGCTATATCAAACGAGCGAATTTGTAATCTTCGAATTAACTTATTAATAATTCTAAGACCTCAATTGCATTAAAAGCAATAAAAAAAACTATATTTTATCGAGCTGCGTAATACTTAGCAGAAAAATAATGATCGCTTAAAAGAGATTTAATACCTTTATAGTTATGTTGACAATTATTGACGACAAAGGTAATTTTTTGGGTATATGTATAGATAGAATATATTTATGCACATAAGTGACCATCAAAAACGAAAATAAGTGTAGTAAACAACTTACATTTATTTTCATCTATACATATGTACATCCATATGTATTCATCATGTACTCAATTACCATGTATTTGACCTGTAGTTGTATTATCAAACATCATTTAAGCTCATACTCCGTCTCGTACATCCCAATATCACTAGGAGCAGTCGCGCTCCGGAACACGTGTAAACTCATTTAGTTTACCAGTAATGGTCCATTATGACTGTGTGTGTCTCCGCTGTATGGGTTGCGAGTTTCCAGATCTCGCTAAAATCGCCCCATACACAGACTTATACCCCGGGACCACCTGTAGTTTGCATTTACCAAACGCCGCACGTAGACGCCGCCGACAACTAAGCGACGGCCGATTCTACCACCCATTCCCAACTCCACATATCCCCTATAGTGTTAGACGACGCCGCAATTCGGTTAACGAGTTTTAATGAAAAGCTCTCCGCCATCTAATTTCATCGTTACGTTCAGTTTTCGAAAGCAAGAAACAGTAACACCTTTGAAGACGTTATTATAGTGATTAAGTTTTCTTTACATTGCGATATAGTAATTGCTCATTTCGCTTCCTATTAACAAAAAATTGTAAAATAGTACTATACTTATATATTTATTACAGATCTCTTCCAATGATTATCGTGAAAAATAAACAAATATTCAAAATTATGTTTTAATGTTTTAATTTTGTGCAGTCTGTCGCAGAAACAATGACATCTACTAGATGACCCCTAAAGTAGAGTATAATCTTTATATTTTCAATGGATTTGATTATGGTGAATTACAATAATAGGCAACATTTTTTGGAAAAAGTTAACCAAGATATAAATTCGAAATTATTTACGCTCTTATTTCGCGGAAGTTCACTTCAACTTTCTTAAATTAAATACCTTTTTGAAGCAGAATTATTAAGTGTATTCAAAAATCCAATAATATACAGCGTGTTTTGTATTACGATAACAGTTCAGATATTTTTGTCCTTGACATAAAACGACTCGGCAAGGTGGAATTTATTTTCCAACATAGTCCTTTAAGACGTTGACATACTTGGTATAACGATGGTAAAGAGCCTTCAGATAAAAACATGTTTTGCATTTGGCTGCAAACCAGTACTCGTTCACCTCTATCATCAGTGTCTCTTCGTCCCGAACGTGAATCTCGCGAAGGTATTCTTTGAGTTTGGGAAATACATGAAAGTCACTAGGGGGAGGCGGGGGTCACATCTGGAGAATAGAGTGGCTGTTGAAAAATTTCGAAGCCTGCATTATGAATTGCGGCCATTGAAACACACCTTCTGTGGACAGGAGTGTTGTCTTGATGAAACAGCACAGCACGACTGAGTGTTCCTCTACTTTTTTCTTTGATGGAATCACGCTGTTTTGGAATTAAAGCAGCATAATATTATCCAGTTATAGTCTAATCACGTGGTCAAGAGTCTGTAAGGATAATATCTTCGGAATTCCAAAAAACTCTGGCGCCGATCTTCACCGCAGATGCCGTTGCACAAAACTTTCAAAGGGGTAATGAACTCTTGTGCCTCCATTCCATGCTTCGCCTTTCTAATTTAGGACCATAATGACGAACTCGGGTTACATCCACAGGAACGAATTTTGGTAAGAAGTGTTCTGAATCTGGCTTAATTATGGCCAAATTTGTCTCTGAAGTGACGTGTCGAATGCGCTTCTATCCTGGCGTCAACATTTTAGTAACTACCTATTAAAAAGCCGCAAGTCTGGGTCACGAATTTGACAGTGATTCGTATAAACACCTTGTTCACAGGTTTCTCTACCAAGTTTAAAATATCTTGTAAAATTTCTCGCCATAATGTCACAGTACCATCTTCAGTATCATCAGTAGCAGATAACTTCCTTATTTTGTAGTTGATTATTTCTACCCATATGTCGCCTTCTATGCGATGAATTAAAAAAATCTTGGAACTGGTGACAAGTTATTAAAAAAATATTCTCATCTTAGCATGCTCAGAAGGTGCCTAAAGGTGACCTACAGCACCACTCACAACATTTGCGCAGACATACGCTTGAGCAATTAATGCTTCCTTAATTATGCAATATATTTTCTTCTTGTTACATTTTTGCGGTTTAGCAGTGCCAATCCCTTTAAAACACTAAAAGTTCTTGTAAAGAGTACTGAAGCAAATGTTTCTAAATATCATAGCGAGAGTTGTATTTGAGTTATGTTTATGGATTTTCTATTCAAAACAGGCCATTAGGAAATATATACATTTCTGGTGAGTTATGAAATAGTTTTCAAGTAAGCGATATCATCCTGCAAACAGGTTATGTTTTTGTTTAATGTGAAAAAGCTCAAAGGTTGGAAACCTTTTGCCGGCGTATACAAACACTTTACATTTGCTTGCCTCTTATGATTGTATTTTTAAATATACGGATCAAATCCACCTTGAAGAATAAAATTGAATGCTATTGTACGGACGAAGCAACAGCAGTTATTTATTTCAAAATGTATAAAATCAAAAGCAAAGACCCGAAATTTTGTAAAATTCAACATTAAGAGTTTCCGTCAGCACGGATAAGTTTAGCCTTGTTTATTTAGTAAGAAAAACATACCATTAATAATAACATAATCCGTAACAATGTACTTTAAGATATGAACCCTATTCATCTCTCCTGTGTACCTTCATTTATCCCGCTGTATACAAAAATATACGTTTTGAATCGTATTTAAGCCGGCTTTCATATTCCTAATACCTAATGCGTGCGTGCTTACTACCTAAATTTACTCCCTACATAATCCCTTATAAAAAACCAATACACTCAAACGCCGTAAAAAATTTGTATGAGATTTTATACACCGTCGATTTAACATCCGCGAAATTGGCTCACTGAAGTTATACGATAATATTTTCTCCGGGTTCGAACCTGAAAGGCGGGCGGACAGGACGCCGATATCATTCACATAAAAAATTGAGTAGCAGCATATTGTATGTTAAAGTGATCTTTCGAGACGAACTCAAATTTAAATGATCCCCTTCACTGTTCGCTTAATGCGTAAGGTCTTCGGAGAATATATGGGAATAAGATGCGCATATTCTTGCGTAATTCAGTAGAGCTGCTGTAATTATTAGATTGTAAACTTCTAATCTATGCTGTGAATAGATGTTATGCGGTAAGTCAACTTATTTGTATGGAATTTGTATGCTATAATTGCTACAGTTATTATCCTAGCATAATAAAGAAACAGACAGTATTGTGATGTATGTACATACTGGATCATCAAATTAGTTTCTTCACTTTATCTTAATATGCTGAATGTTATTTACTTTATGCATATGTATATGCATTAATTGTATCTCAAGTGCTTGCCATTAGCTTTATATACTTTTATTGTAGCTTTTTTATGTCCTATCATTCTAGGCACTCATATTAATAACGTGATCTTAAATTTTTGTGATGAAAGTTGAATTAAACATTTATTACTAAAATAGAATGGAAATTGTTTGCTAGTTTTGAATTTTGACTTCTGAATTTTGAAACGTACATTCATCTTGTATTTGCAGACCTTATTATTGACTTAAACTTCGTTTAATTTTCACTATTCCTCTTTTGTTTGATCTAATCGAATATGCTCCTCAAGTTCCAAGCATAATTTTTTCAGTACATACTTTAAACTGTAGTAGGCAAGACGTAATTTCTTTGTTTTCTCGACCACATTCTTGCATTCCAAACTCATCTACACAACTTGTGTTGCTGAAGTGGGTTTTCAGATTGTAGCAAGGCTGGAGTAAAACTTACCGCTGTGAATAAGTCTTGGAACAGATAGTATCTGTTACAGGTGTATTGATAAGTAACAAACTTGAGTTTCTGGTGACTGTGAATTTGCTGCATCGTTTTTCATGAGGTTCATAGCTACTTCATCTCTATAATGATGTACTTCAATCTGCTTCTTCGCGTCAGTACTTGAGAAAAGTTCGGCTTTTACTAGGTAGGAAAGTTTGTCGCACACATGACAATCTTGTTTGAAAACTTGATAATAACATTTTTTATACGAAATTTTTAAATAATCTATGATCATTAAGATTAAGACTCACACATTCTTCGGATGGACGTGATCTTGAATGGTAACTCATTTTGGTTTTAAGGCTCTAGATTCAGTCCACAAATTTTAGCATTTTCAAGAGTTTCACAGTAAATAAACTACAAAGTAATTAACTAACATATATTTGAATGTGGTCTACCACGCTTTCCACATTATGTTCGTAAATTTGCCTAAGGTGTCGCCGGCTTACGGCGAGAAAAAGCTAGAAATTTTCTGATGTAAGGGTTCGGCAGAAATATGAGTTTGAGTTTTAGATTTGTATTATAGCTGAAATGTTAATCTATGCTTATATAGTGCTAGTACATTTTTGAAAAAGTCAAATATTGTTTGGAAACAAGGCACTCAAAAATAGGGAATTTTTAAAAAGTCTATATTATTGTAAACAAATTTAATTTAAAAAAAAAGTTATAGAGCCACTTTTAGTAGCATAGTATTATCTTTTAGGAAAGAACTGGCGAAAACCGCATTCAAATATATGGAATAGTTAGTTTGTAATCACTTTTCTACGAAATCCCCGAAAACGCTAAAATTCTTTGACTGAATCTAGAGCCTTAAGTATCTTGGAAGTGTGCTTTTTAACAAAATTCTATCATCTGAACTATATATCCTTAAATCTTGATAAATTTGCTTGTCATAAACGCAGTTTCACCTATTTTCTTACTCTTTATTATGACACCTCCCTGTTAAAGCAAAAATCTCCGTGAAAGTTACTTTATATACCCGCATCGTGTGACCATCTCCATCCAGTACAAAACAAAAGCAGTACCCTGTCAGTGACAGTTCGATCTATCTTCATACAAGCGGCGCAAGATAATATTTACATGACACCTACAACAATATCAAATATTAGAAGAAGTACTTGCAAAAGGAATTTTCACATAATTTAGCTGTGCACTAGTCCTACTGTACTACTTCTGGTGCAAACCTGGTGCTGTTAATTTATGTTGTTGCTCCATTCTTCTATTATAATAGCTAGTAAACAACAACTGTTTTAACTTAACTAGTAAGTACCTGTGGATGAATGTTTTGAGGGAAAATACTGTAGTACTTAGTAAAAACACCACTGGGCAGCCAGCATCTTTATGGGACATGGCCACTGACATACAGTATATGTCTAAAATGCAAAAATGATTTATTGATATTTTAAGCCGGACGCACTTCAATTGTGCGTTACAAAAGATATTGTAAAAACTATATGCGAGCAGGCTTCATTTCAATTCGTGGCAATGAATAATGAGTTCCCACATAGGCTATACTACAGCAAAAGCTCGCCTTACCGCATCTGGTTCGTAAATTACTATTTAGCAAATTTGGGTTATGAATGAAAATTATATAATTTCTTAGATCTTCTTTATTTATACTAACGTACATGGCTTTCGGATTAATTCATGATTACAACATTATACTAATAGTAAATGAGCCATTCTTAATGCACGGTTAATTACATTTTAACTTTTCACTTTATCTGTTGCAAGAGTACCTAACTATATCGATTCTATCTAGATTATGTTACTAACTTGTACATTCTTTCTTTTTCAGGTGAGTCCGTCACGTCCATACTGAGAGCTTTCGCCCGTCATCCGTGATCCCTCTTCAATTGTCCGACTAGATGAGGAAGTTCGAAGGAAACTCGATCTACTAGAGAACCGCAAACTCTCCGGTTGCTAAGTAGTGAAACGTAGAATTTTAAATGACCTCACATCTTGCCCGCCAATCGCACTCGGACAGTGTCTGTCGATTGTGGTTGATTGGGGCCGATTTTCTCACACGAATTGATGTAACACACCATCTGTGCACCTTATAGTAACGGGGAAAATAAAACAGCTTGTAGAATTAACAAACGTCTTTGCGTTTCTTTACGTTTAGCTATAAAGCGCAGTCTTTTCCATATTTAAAGAAATAATAGAAGTTTCGCGGAGAGTAACGGCCCTCGTTCACCCTTCAGTGCAAGGTTTGATTTATTGTAATTTAGAAATTCGCCCGTTTTAATTGTTGCCTTAATGTCGAAGGGGTTGGATTTCGCGCGGGATTAGGTTAGGGGCGGAAAAGTTGGTAATAGGTCTTTAATGAAAACAAGTGTGATGAATTGTTTTACTGTGAATGGGATTGTGAACATATTTCGCAAAATATATGACGGTACTTTTTTGATATATTTCATGGAGCGGACAAATTACTTTTGCGAGGGTATTTTGCAGTTTGATTAATAATTTTAAAGTTTTTGCGGGTATACATCCATTCGCTTCTAGTTGAATTAATTAGTTTACCATTTTCCAAAAGTGGTTGAAATTGTTTTGAATTAGGGGTAGGGAAAGTCATGTTGAAGAGAATACTGAAAAGAAGAAGGAAATAATATACGTATATATATGACATTTGAAGTTGCAAAAATACATAGAAAGAACAAAACAAAATACAGTGAAAAGAGAAATAAGAAATCGTAATAGACCAGAAAAGGAAACCGGGAGCTCAAGATCATATCATATGCTAACTAGTGACTATATATCATACTATTTGTTGCTTTCTCTTGAAGCTTAACTTTGCAGTCGAGCAATTAACATTCCGTGCTCACGCAGACTTAATTTAAATTTCATTAGAGCGTTCAGTACTATCCCATTATCACTTATAAGTCAACATCTTAATCGACTGACATTTTTGCCGCGAAGTCGCACAAATGGAGGTCAGTCGCACGTGATCAATCCGCCAAGTGGTCCACAGTTTCATACACGTGTTAGCCCGAGGCAGTATTTGCTTTTATAAAGCGAACTGCTAACGAAATTGGTTAACCGAGAAGGCATAGAGACTGGCGCGAAAGTATCAGAAATCAATCGCACAACACGCATTACGTCCAACTACATATACTCTTCGCCGAGATATTTAGAAATATCTTCAGTGAATACTAATCAGATCATTTAAGATGAATATTTTAATGTTGTGTCGAAAATATACTAAACCAACATGTTAGGTACACACATTTAATTAAGAGATATAGGCAAGACAGGTCAGCTCATTGCAAAATCATAGTAAGGTTTAGTAAAATCCAAGAAGACACAAAATTTGAGAGGTTGTAGAAGTTTCTGTGTTGTGTTTTTAGATCTTATAAAGAACTTGAATCTAATAGCAATGCCACTTATGAAAACCGCAATTATATATTGCGTGATCCAAGTAAGATAATTATGACAAAATTAAGAAGAATGTTAACAAATTTTTTGAAGACATGGCTCGATTAGATGTAGGCGCAATCAATTAAACATTTTTCTACAGAATTGCTACAGAATAATGGACAAAAAACGTCCAACACAACTGATTGAGATAAGTAAGGAATGATACTCGTAGCATATATAATTCTACTTAGAAATCAGTACAGCTCTAAATTAAAGTAGTTTTCACCACACTGTTTTCACTAAGACCAACGTAAAATTTAAAATTAAAAAAGTATTATAAGAAGTTTGAGTTTGTGAAAGCATTAGAGAAACTAGGCAAATGTTTCAAATACGCAAGAGATAAGTTCCTACAGCTGTCCGATACAAAAGTTCGTGGAAGGATATTTGTTGGTCCACAAATCAGGAAACTTTTCAGAAATGAAAATGTTGAAGGTACCATGAACGATTTAAAGCTGGCAGCATGGACTTCTTTTCAAAATGTTTGCAAACATTTTCTGAGAAATCAAAAGAGTGAAACCTGCGAAATTATCGTGTTTAATTTGCTACAAAACCGTAAAAATTTAGGCTACCCAATATCGCTGGAAGTTCATTTTTTGTAATGATATTTAGATTTCTTTCCTGCTAAATTAAGAGAGTTGAGTGACGTACAGAAGGAAAGATTCCAAGATATTGCAGAAATGGAAAAATGATATCACGGTGGGTGGGATTCCCTCGTGATGGGAGGTTCTTGCATGAAGAACTCTATTTATGCACAACTTTGATATGTCACTAATTTTCCTTTGTGTACAGTTAAATGTTTTTGTATTCTTGATACAAATTAGACAGTCTAGTAGTTGTTATCTAAATATCTTTGTACTTTTATATATTTCTTTATAACCTCTATTAGTGGATTATAAGTCTAAATCTAGACGTAGTGGAAAATTTAGTTTTTAGTGAAAGACTGTAAGATCTATACACATATTTTGAAAACAGTTGACTTTCAAATATCGTGTCTTTGACTGTAGATGGCATAGTCATTGATGGTGGTTATCTGCGGGGCGATGAAGTAAGAGGTACGTAAAGAGAAACCGACCAGCTATCCATTCCCGCTAGCTGTACTAGGCTGCTGCTGCGAATGATACTATCACAAAAGCACTTTAGCAATTCAAGCTGCGTTAATTTATGTGCTGCGATGGGAGAATTATTTGTCTTTGCAATTGACGATAAACAAAATATATGACCCATATAGCGCGTAAGCGTTCAGAGATATTTCGAAAGCGTTTGTAATTGAATTTGAACGTTATAAATGGTTTACGGATTGCTGTGTTAAGGCTTGCGAATGAATATGGTATATTAAACTGTAAGATCATTAATGCCGTTAAGATACTATTTGAATATTGATTTAACCGTGTTTATTGAACGTGTTAGAACATTTCATTACAGTAATATGTATGTAATATCGTTTATCATATTTACTGCATTTCTGGAAGTTTTGTTGTCACTGGCAGACGACCCAAATATTTCACTTTAAATTTTTTGTTCCGTTAGGTGGAATTATCTTGAACAAGGCAGAACTCTATTTTTGCTAAGCTATTGGTTTTAATTTCCAAAAGACGTATGGTTCTGTACCAATTCTACGCTGGTAAACATTGAATGAAGCGTTAGGGCATAAATCTATTCTTGAAAGTTTACATAGTCGTACAATTGTATTCCTTTATTCTACCGAAAAAGTACTCTTCGAAGAAAAATGTAAACTTCTTGAATATGTTAAAAGAAATTAATAATCCTCACGTTCTGGATGACAGCTGCATAGACTAATATGATAAATTTCTGCAATTTCAGGCATAGTCGAAAACGAAAAGGAAAAAGATACTAAATTTTTTTTTAATTCTCCGAGATTTGCAAAAGCAGAAGGCTAGCTCTCTCGAATAGACAATGGACGAAAGTAAGTGGAGGGTCCAAAAGAATAAGTTTAATAATACGGATTCCCGAGTCAGTCACGTGGCGAATCGATGAAATTCCAATTTAACGTCAGATTTCATTAGTCCTCCGTTCTTTCTTTCAAGGTCCGGGATTTTCCTACAGTTTTGCTATCGGAACGATGGTGGTACGCCGAATAAGAAGCTCACACTCACCCCTTATCGAGATATATCTTACCCCTCCACTTTCGTCGCCCTCCGCCACGATCCTCTTCCAATATTATTTCATGTTAAACGAGACTGCGAACGATGGCAGTTCGGAAGTGGAAACTTTTCAAATTTAAGAATCCTAATTTATTTCGGTTGACGCGCAGCAGATGGCGTTACCGGAATTGGGTGATATCGAATTAGGAAAAGAGTTTCAGAAGAGATCCGCTCTTCCTATCCGAGTAGGAGAAGACATGGATATCACCACATATTCCGACCCTATTCGCCTCTTCGTTCTTTTACATTGAGTTTGCGACTGTCGTCACCTCAATCACATGTTGAATAATGTTATTTTCGGCACCTGTAGTTTCCAACGGGCAACGACCCCTACCGGTGGCTTTTATGGTGAAAGTTTTGGCACGTTTTTTTCTTTTTTGTTGAGGCGACGTGAAGGGATATAACGACGTTGTCTTTCGTATTACGCGGATTTTATGTTGCGGAAAACAAATAAAATAGGCTCTGAGATTATGGTTTTACAGTAACGAAGTAAGAAAAAATACACTCCATAAAGATTTTCGGAGGATGTGTAGAAGATATTTTTTCTTTTATACGTTTGACGTTATAGCAGAAAACAAATTCAACGATTTCTTCTTTCAGAATGGGCGTTGAAAATCTCCTTCATGTCATACCTATGCAATATTGCTAGCAGAAACACTAATACTTGATGTATTATAAATTTTCTATGCTATTCAGAAGCTACAAAAATAAGATGGGCTTTCTGAATACATAATACAATTTGAAAGATTTGGATTAAACTACCGTAGTGTTAACACTATTTTGTGTTTGCAAAACTCCCAATCTTATAACTTTTTCCTACAGTTTCCTTTTGATTTATTTTTCTAGTAAATGCATGTGCGCTGTCTCTCTTACTTCACTACCCGCTGCTGTTAATTCGATAGTTTTAACGACCGCTGACATTTGTTGTTAGATAGCTTATGATTATTCCTTTTGTCTCACAAGTTGGTGGTTTGAGGACGGCACTGTTCTTGAATAAGTTTCAAGTTTGTAGCTAATTCCAAGAGTTAACGGAAACACTATTATGAACTTAAAAGCAGATATTTATTGAGTGATATTAATTAACTTAATCTTGATAGTTTATCCTAAGTACCTTACAGCAATAAGTGATGCACTGTTCAGATACTAACCGAAAGTAGAGAGACAGACGGGAGAAATAATTAATAATTAAGTAATGAAATTAAGAATTATTATTTCACACTGAAGCTGTTGGAAATTATAATGTTACAGCTATATAAGGAATTAATTAATTTTATTTAGTTACCTATATTTTTACGTTTATAGACTTTGCTTGCCTGTCGCTGCAGAGTCTAACAGTGGTTAATCATCACACTTTCATTTAATTTTCCATTATATCTCTGTTCTATTTGAGCATTGTCTTCATAAAGTAAGTGCAAAAACTGCGTTTTCGGTTTTTCGGTAACATGTTACAATTTAAATTTTTGTAAAGTGTCACTAATTCTAAGATTTTTTGACAGTTTTCTCTACAAAAGTTTTTGCAAAATTCATCCAGAATTTAGTTTTTCCTTAAAACTAACACCTTCGACAAGTTAGCTGATGTGGGCACTGGCAAAAACTCCGTTTTATCTGAAGCATATCGTAAGAGTAGGAAGTATTGTTTGGTCTTCATGACTTGATAAGGTATTCTATCAGGTCAATCTTTGTTTGAAGAGAAAGCAAGTAAACTTTATTTTTAATGATCAAGGCTGCATTATTCTATCTAGAAATAGTTTATATATGAGCAGACAATCGTTTCTTATGCAGTGAATAACATTTTTTCTTAACACACATATCACTTGTGTTTCTTATACCTAAACTTCTTTAGCGTGAGCATGATACTATTGTAAATTCTTTCATATGAACAGAATGAACGAGACGCACAAAAGGAAACTTGTTACCATTATGCGATAAAATAGATTTTAAACTATATTTTGAACGATCTACGAAAAGTTTCGATACTGAAGCATCCCTCCAACGCTTCAAACAAGGCATTTACGTCGTTACAATATACAAAACTTTTATTCATAGGAAAGTTTTCAATGACTGATATCTATCGATTTTCAAAATCGAGAAACTCATTCATTTTTCTAAAGGCTCCAGTGTTGAAGTCTAAGAACCTGTGTCTTCAAACTGCGGTCTTGGCTTTTCAATAGAACAATAGAACTTGAATCAGAGGAAAGATTAGGTTCGTAACTGAACTTCGCTTTGCGTACACTTCCCTCATAGATTCTAAATGAGTAACTACTTGCCCAGACTTGTACACGTAACGACTGATCATGACCAATTTCGCGTAACATAGAGGACATATTAAAATAATTGATTTTCTTTAAACTGGTTGCTAAAATCGTTGATACCTGCCACGTAGAAACAAAAAACATTACAATGATTTTGAGGCTCCTACTAGAGAATTCAAGTTTTGTTTTTCTTTGTTTGTTCAATAACCTATGGCACATCCCAAATAAAAGTGATACGCTTGTTTAACAAGTGGAGTAACTTACGGTAAGCTTTTAGTGTTACCTCTTCTCTAATGCAAGATAAATTGGCCGAATGCCTTCTTCATATATAAACGCTATATTATTGCAGAAATGAAACCACTTGTGATATTCTATGAACACAGTAAAATAACGTCAATAAGTCAAGATAAAATAAGCGCGTAACAAGCAAGATTAACGTTAAAGAAAGAGATGCCAAGTGATTACTCAAAACGGCTCGTCAGTCATAAAAAGCTTCGACTTTTGAACGTTTTGCGAATTATCATATATGTTAGAACAATGAATGGTAGCCGTGGGCAAGTGCTATGAACTAAGCTTTTGCTATACATACATACAGGGTGTCTCAGCGAGACATAAATTTGAAAATTTATAATTATATATAGTCGATTATGTTCTCTTCAATCAAAATATTATTAGATTTCTAGCGCTTCCGGCTATACCGGAAGTCGCCACCTACTCTATTATTTTTAATGAAACAACTTGTATATTTTTACGTAATTGGATTTCCCTATTTCTAAGCTTTATGAATATATTTACTTTTTGCAATTTGATTGGGACGCTTTGTAGTTATTCGATTTTTTCTGAAAAAAATTGCTATAGCAGACATTTCTTCAAAAGATCAGAGAACACTCGATTTTTCGGATATCAATTTAAAATTCGTATATACTTAAACAACATATTGAAGTATATTTTAGCGCCGAGAACAGCTATACCTAGTACACCCCATATTTTAAGTTAAGTCGTCTTCGGGGTCCAATTCTACATTTTTTATGTCCCACATGTCCTATACCTAAAATTGTTAGTTTAGGAGATAATTAGATTTTTTGGAAAATTCCACACATACATAGCTCATCGATACTTATCCAGTGTGCAATGGAAAATAAACATCCTCAAAGATTTATTTTCAAAATCTATCGTTAAAATCATACTTCGTCGTTTGATGCTTATTAGTTAATAATTCTCCTTTAAATGCCTTTACACTATTGCTATAGAGTTAAAATGGATAACAATAACGAAAACAATCTTTACACAAATCAAGAAATTCTTAATTTATTTTTTAAGAAATGGGTGTAAAAAGCTAGAAAGAAGTTATAATAATTGTTCAAAATGGTGGCCATTCGTATACAAGCAAAGTACTCAACGTGAAGAAACACCCTCAAATCTTGCTCTTTGTAGATCTCGAGAAGAGAGTCTGTCGAATGCTGCTCGCACACATGGTCCTCAAAGGAAAAAATCAACAGGTGTCATATCTGGAAATCTTATAGGTCAATTCCTAAACGCCTTACTCACCTGTTTTCGAATATTAAGGTGTAAATCTTGTTTTCATTATTGCTATCCATTTTAACTCCTTATTGCAATAATGTAATGGCATATTTAACGTATAATTATTAATTCATAAGCATAAGACGACGAAGTGTGATTTTGACGTTAGACTTTTACAATAAATCTTTGAGAACGTTTATTTTCCATGGCACACTGGATAAGTCCGATGAGTTATGTGTGTATATTTCAAAAAATCTAATTAGCTCCTAAACTATTAATTTTAGGGATAGTTGATATGAAAGATGTAGAATTTGCTATTTGAAAAAATGCTCTATGCTTCTTCAAAACCACGCAATGTAGACAGCCGTTCTCGGGGCTAAAATACTCCAACATGTTGTTATAATACATGTCTGCTATAGCAAATTTTTTCAGGACAAATCGAATAACTACAAAACGCCCGAATCAAATTACAAAAAGTAAAGATATTCATAAAGCTTAAAAATAAGTAAATCCAAATGTGTAAAAATATATAGAGTGTTTCATTAAAAATAATAAAGTGGATGGGGATTTCCGGTATTACCGGAAGCGCTAGAAATCTAATAATATCTTCATTGAAGAGAACATAATCGACTATATATAATTCTAAATTTTCAAATTTATATTTTGACCAGAACGCCATAAACTTCTAAAGAACCGTCTTGCTGAGACAGCTTGTATATGCTAAAAATAAAACATAAAAACGCAGATGAGAAGGATCACACCGTAGTATTTATTGTATGCGATTGTTGTACACAACTGATCAAATTTTCCTAAATACAAGATTGCAAGATTTGACTACCAATTCAAGGTACATACATAGTATATCGAATGTTACTTCGGAAATAAAAGTCCAAACTTTTTCAATAATGAACAGTGATACGCAAAATCTTGCGATTATATAATCTCTTAACCGATTTGATTCTTAATCAACGGATATTGTAAAAACAATGTTCGGTAAATGTAAACTCTACTTAAGAATTTTCCTGTTGCTCGAATACAATTAATTCTGAACCAATTTGCATATTTTTTCCGCGACAAAGGTTGATTACGAGAGGGCGAGATAATCAGTACCTTTTCAAATTCCAGTTTCAATTGCAACGGCGCATGAAAAGGTACTTCCACCTAATAGATTCGTATTATGCTCTCTAGGTAATGAAATGACGTATATTTTTATGCTTTTCAACGGTTGAACGGTCAATCGTGTTAGAAAGTATAGATGCAATCTGGTTTCAGCCCGCATTACGCCAAGTATAAAGAAGCGGGAGGGTAAAAAAATAAAACAAGGTCACGCAGGGCACTTCGTAATATTTTTAATGTTTCATCAGTGTTCCGCTAATTCTCCAGCGTGCTATAGAGACCTTAGCATATGTTAATTAAAAACTGAAACCGGTGGCTTCTTTTGGGATCGATCCTAATCGCACGTGAGGGACAAGAGGACACCTACCGAGGCAGTCTGATTCAGGTCGAATTATTCGACGGCTTCCCATTTACAAGATACCAACTGCGTAAATGAGAAGTCATTTCCGGTTATCTATTTAATTATTATATGTAAAATAAGTTAGAGTTAACGTAAATGATGATTGAATGGAATGATATACCTCTGTTAGTTGGTACGGGATATGCTAATACTTAAGAAGATTATTGCTACAGGCAGTACAGCTCGTTAAAAGATGAAATATATACATACATAAGTTATGGAATGCCAGCAGGATTCTGAAACTGTTGGCATGTCATCGTTAAGGGAAATTACAAAGACAGGTAGTTAGCTTTTTGGATAACGATGCCTTTATATGTAAAGGGACTACCATTGAGTAACAACTAGCATTATACTACAATAAATGTATACAGGTATCATTATATTTGCATATTAAAATCAATCCGTTTAGCTTCATTTATATTAAAGCTTGTGCGTTTGTTTTGCTTTTAAATATTAAATCTTTCACATTAAAGTGTTTCTATGGCATCTGGCGTTGTTGAAAAGAAAGAAATTGGTAAGAGTATTAACTACAGAAATAAAATAAATAATGAAATTGACAACAATCGAATGTTGTCTACAATGCATGCGTTGTATATCCATCTGTCTGGCAAAATTTTATTAGATGATCAAAGCAAGTTCTTGAGGTCTTCAATACGTATTTATAATCATCAGCTAAACCAACGAAATATTCGGTGGAATGGGCCTCACGAAATCCGAATTGCTCGTCCTGGAGTATTTCCTGGACGAAGATTTCCTCTTTGAGACGAGTCAAAATGACTGCTTCTGCCAAATTTCGCAACGCTTGAAATGAGGGAAATGGGACGATAATTCTGCGGAAAGAGGGGATCTTTTCCTGGCTTAGGTATGGACACTACGACCGCGCTTTTCCAGATGTCCTGGAAGTACTTTAGTCTAAAAATTTCATTGATGATATGTACGATGCGTTCGATTACACTTGGTGGCAATTTTTTCAAGGCGAAGTTAGAAATGCCATCAAGACCCGGGGCCTTTCCCGGTTTAAGGAACGAGATGAGAGAGTTAACCTCATCAGAGATGATGCGCGCAAGTGTTTCCCCCTCAAGGCCTGAAAGGGCCTCAAGGCTCGTCTCGACCTGGTCTTCGAGCTCTTCGTCTGAGTCATCATCTTAAGCGTGCTCACTGATCGTAACAATTTATATATGATTGGATTGGATATTAATTTGCAAGTCGAGATTCCTATTCTTCGGGCAGCTTGCCGTGCTGTGTCCGACCGTAAACCCGATAACTCTCGAAATAAGACCTGGCTATGCGCGTGGAAAGGATAGGCCACATTAATATGAAACTTAACAAAATTACACAAATCTCCAGAAAAACACCCTACTACTGCTTCATATCCGTTAGCAAATTTATAGTATGTATCTGACCTGCATGCACAAGCATGTTCTGTAATCAACAACAAATATTTTAAAGATGTATGTGTAGGCTATACAAACAGCATAACTCAGACACCGACAAAAATCAGTACTTGGAAATTCGTGAAATGTTATAAATATCGATAAATAGGATAGCTGCAAATCATATTTCAATCGGTTTTGAGAATCCACCGTATCTTAAACTGAGATAAGATTCGCATGTCAAGATTTCTCTAAGGATACAAATTTAGATCGCAAAATAAACAATTGAAGTCCATTATCTTTAAGGATTCTATGGCTTTTAAATACTTAAATTTGGATGCGACTGTATCCCGTGAAACATTAATCTCGCCTAAAGCAACGTTACGACCAGCGTATGTCCAAGAAGGCGATATGTCCGTATTTATGACCGTACGTGACTGCTACATTTTACACACGAATGGACAGAAACCACCAACCCATTTGACCTTATGAGACTGTTTACATGCAAGGTATATTTGATAGCTACATAAATTCACATCTTTATAATAGTACCGTTATCTGAAATTGTCTTTATGCTCAAGTAATTATATTCATAGTACCCCACGTATATAGGAACTACAAAGTTTTTATACGGCGGACTTCATACTTAAGATTGCAGTTATCCAAAAATGAAATCGCAAAAAAAAAGTTGATATGTATATACTATGGTTATATTAATTGCTTGTATGTACAAATTAAAAAGTATTCGTCCTCTTCATTTATTATCTTAAAATACAAAATAATAATATACATATGTGCTTCCTATTTATTATCTTAAAATACAAAATAATAATATCGCTCTATCTTTACAGCACCTGAATTATTAATTATCCTTTCAAATGTTTTCCTTCCGTTTAAAGTCTTTTTTCCAAGTAGCTATTAAGCAAGTTTAGTCATGACATAAACTAGACGAAACAATAGAAAAGCTGGTCTGAAATTTCCCAATAGACGAGACCAGAGACTGGTTTTGTATTAGTTTGCCAGACGAAAGGAAACTTTCTCTCGTCTCGTCTTATTAAAATAAACGGTGTAATCACGCTTGCTGAGTTCTAACATCATCAGCTCGAAATTAGTCTGGGAGTGCCTTAACAGACTAACCAACCTAGGAATCAGGATATCAGGATATACTGGAATCAGTGGCGACGAAGAAGCTGGCGAAGAAGGTCGCCACAGCTTTGTTCATGGGACTGGATTGCAGTATAGTTATGAGCACCTACAAAAAAGAATTTAAATATGGGGAAGAGAGGCTCAGAGTATCTTCCTATGAGAATCTCTCTGGTTTCTGACACTCCCAGATATTCATTGGAAACTACAACAAGCATAGAGCAAAAGCCTTGCTAAAACTAAGTAGAAGCAGACTACGCATCCTCACAGGCGTTCTTAACTTTGTCACCTTGGGGAACGCTTGACAAGGATAGGTTAGAAACAGAATAGCAACTGCAGGTTCTGGAGGGTCTAGGAAGAAAACCGGCAACACCTGACCACTAACAGCATCGCTATTACGGAAATTCGAGCAAATAAGCCATAGACGAAGAAGAATTTCCTTCTCTGAAACTATAATAGTTATTGCAGTTTATTAAAGCTCTTAGACTACAGTAGGTGTTGAATGAATTAGCAACCCTTAAGATTTCCACCAAATGTGGCAATAAAAGTCTTTGTATTTAAACATATCTTTTATTCCACAAAAACACATTTTATTAATAATCTTATATATGTACATCAATATTTTGTGCTTCCACCCTTAGCTTTCAGTACTTCCATGATTCGTTCTGGCATACTGTTAATACAGTTGGTAATGGTATTCTTAATATCATGATCATTTTCCCAAATATCTTGTATTCTCCCGTTCAATATATTTACGTTGAGATTATCATATTGTTAGATTTTTGTTTTTAATACGGCCCAACAGTTTTCTATGGGGTTTAAGTCCGGGTACCGCAACTGAAGTATCTGCGAACGTCGTGTTTCTACCTGTTGAGGAAGGGTAAGAAACGGACTTATTACGACAAAGAGTGATATTTATGAACTATATAATAAAGTATGTTTATCGTAATTTCTAGGAATTTTATTATCGACAAGATATATGTACATATATGGAAGAAAATGAAGTTTTAAAACACTTCGGTAGAAGTTTCTAATTCATTGAACATCTACTGTATATGAGGAGCTCTGAGTCCGCACGAACCTCAACAGCCTACAGATCTTGCAAGGGGGTACAATAGATCAATAGGTCGCAGTGCAATATCACCTTCAATTAAATGTAAATCTAATTATAATCGCGCCAATAATAATTACTTATCTTTATAAGCTGTATGATCTGTTTGGACAGCAAAGCTCTCTTAATCCTTTCGTTATTGAGATATTTAGGAATCATTTGGTCCTAAGCAGATTTTTTTAATACTCTTTTTTTTAAATTTGTACTGTGTATTTGTTACTTCTTAATTATTTTGGCTTTGGTACCATATTTTTTTACGATTGTTCAAATAAAATGAAGGGTTCAGATTTTAATTCGGGTTGACGGATGAGCAGAAGGTTAATATTCGAGAAGCCTTTGATCTATTCGATACTGAGGGTTCTAGGAAAATTAATACGAACGAATTAAAAATTGAAATTAAAGTGCTGAGTTTTGGGCTGGAAAAAGAAGTTTGAGCTGGAAGAAGCAGAAGTTTGTCGCGTGATAGCTAACATTGATAAGCAAGGATGTGGTAAATTATTCGGTGATGGTTTGCGACAAGTAATGTTAATTAAAACGGCCGCAAAAGATTCAAAGTAACAGATACTACAAGCATCATTCTTAATTTGAAGTATTACCGTGAAAATCATTAAGTATACAAGTTTTATCAATTAAAAAACGTTTAGCAATCTTTGGGGATCAGCGACCAATCTTTGATGTTAGCGATACAATTTATGATGATATTATTTCGCTGACGTCGTCAACCATCCCAAATGTATTTGATATATGTACGGACTTTTGTACAATCTACTTCTTGGATCTTGATATAATCAGGTTTTCATCAACAAGAATAGAGAGAGTAGAGAGCATTAGGACAATGCATCTTTTGCAGTTTCTTAGTGATTTGTTCTTAGTTGATACAGCTCTGACCAATCATATCTTGAATAATACAAATTAATTTCTAATCTGTTATTTCTAGGTCCTGATTCTCTGATAACTATGTTGTATATTATTTATCCACTAAATCAAAGCCTGAAGTAGTATGCAGGTAACCTATTGGTTACCATGACTACTAGCAGATACAGTGGATTTTACGCTATATTTAGCTCATGAACCAGTTGTAGCTGCAATCACTTCAAACAAAAAAAAATGCGTGTTCCTTTCATATCTACAGACTAAAAACTTATTTCAACAGTGATATTACACAAAAATATAAATTTTTATTTTCCAACTTTGTAGTCGCGTATATTTAGTTTCAACACAATCATTGAATTTAATTTGTCTGGAATCGTTTCAGTGGCCAATATATGGGTGGAATAGCCCCTTTTAAATGCGTATAATCGTTTTCGCTAATTTGTAACTATTGGTGTTATTATTCCGAGGATTTGATCGGACGTACTGACAATTAACGGTTTTGTTGTAAAACCGCGCATACATCTGTCGTTATTAGAGATTGCGGTCGGCTTTCCCGAGCTGGTCCAAATATTTATCGCGCCACTGCAGTCGCACTGAATCTCGAATGGGGAATAATAATAATGTGCGGTACTGTTCTAGCGTTGGTCCACTGGGTCAGCTGGCTTACTGTTTGCTGCCTCGCTGCGCTGACTGTGTACACTACGCATGTAAGTTTAATCGCATTTTGAAACATGTTTTACCGTTTTAGCGTTTAAACAAGTCAAATAAATACGTCTTTAGATAGTTGTCGTTTTCACATAGTTGCATTGCTTATCTATAAAATTAAATGGTTAACAAGTTTCATCTATGGATGTGAAAATGAGAAACGGAGATTATTTCGAACTTGCATTGTAGTGTGCGTCGCTTGGCATATACCCTATCAGTGCTTGGCAATTATCTGATTTTGTTTACGTCGTACTGACTCCCCAGCGTGGGCGGTATAATGGAATGACTAGTTAATTTACAAAATATCGATCGTTCTCTGGTGTGCATAGACAATTTTATCTTCAGTATGCGAATGTTGTGTATATAGAAGCTCAATTGATTGGAATATCTACATAAATTTTAATAGTTCGCGCTATGATAAACATAATATTAAAAAAAGCGGTGCTAGTAATATTACTGCATGTATAAATTTAATTATATAGAGGGACATGTCGTAGTTTGTTAGAATGCTGCGTAAATTTTGGATATACCAGAAATGTTTTTCTGTATAACTTCCTTTTCATGTAATCTGTTAAGGGAATAGATTTAAAAGGCTTTTCCAAAGTAATTACTTTCGATTTTACTATTTTTTTATCAAAGCTTTCAGTAATTAAAAGTAGTGTCTTACCATCTCGAAGCTTATTTTGGCAGGCGGCTGTCACGAACTATTCTATTCTCTCCGGTTTGAGATGTACAAGATGTAACAATGGTCTAAGTCTATGTTTGGAAGAGCTATTTCAAACGTGCGCTTTTATCAAGTGTTTAGTGGTTTTAGATCGCCATATGATAAGCTTGTCTTTACCAAAATCATAACAATCCTTCCAGATTCCTTCTATACTATTATGATTTTGGACCCAGTTGGTTTGCATTTGCTTGCTTCACCAATGAACATTTTCACGCATTTGTTCTAAAACAATGCTGTGTTGCTCTAAGTTAGCCATCGTATTTTTTATGTACAATAGAGCTCTGGGTCTCGGTAGATGCCCAGCTTGTTGCATCTGATCCATAAAAGGAGTAACGATGCAGATGTCGGCAGTATCAATGTGCAAGTTATATGCTCTTGCGGATAGGCACACACATTTTGAGGTCAGGTTATTCTGAAAGAGTTCCAATGATATCTTTGGATTCCTCAGTATGCATGATTTAGTAGAAGTTCAACTTTATTTTATGCATATCTGACGTCCAAGACAAAAACTAGACTCGCTTCTGATGTGTTTTTCTTTAAATTTTAGCAAATAAGAAAGCCTTGCACTCTCTTTTCGTTACTGCGATTTAATTTTATGTTTTAGGACGATCTGTTCCGAAATGCATTTTTGTAAATAACCATAAACTTATTCACCTAATAATTAAGATATGTATATTATCGCATTATATCTTCAAATCTGAATCGTCTATTATACAAAATAATTTATTTATGCACTGCAATAAAATAAAATGAAAATTTTTGTTAATTTGTACTTTCTTTGACAACAACTACGATTTCAGCCATGTTAGCTACGCACCCGAAAAATTTCGTCATCTGCAAGCAATCTCTACGCCATTAATCTTCAACATTTCTCTCACTTTCAGAAGTGAACCAATTTAATAGATATCGAACTTTTAGTCCTTATCACCTTATTCATCTAGTAATCATCAGCTTCATGTAATAAAGGATAGTAGAACAGATAGAAAGAAAGAAACGAAAGATAACAAGCAATCGTAATTAAGGAGTTCACGATACGTGCCTCGTTTGTCGAGCATGTTCCGCTTACTTGATGTTGTTGTAGGTAGGAGAGAGGCACAGCACCAATGGCAGCGTCGCAACAGCAGCAGGAGCAGTAGGAGCATCAGAGAAACGAGCATCCATTAAGGATAACAACTTCTTGGAACATTTATTAATTTCATTTGGAAACTTTCTTAATAATCGGTCGCGTAGATCCATCTCTGAGGAACAATAAAAAGGAGCCTACTCCGCAGTACCGTTTGTCCGCAATTTAAATGGACAACTTTTTTCTCTTAATGTGTTTGCTTTTACATAAACGTCACGAATATGCTGCGGCGCGCTACTGTACAAAATTGTACTTCGGAAGTAATTTAGCGGAGTTTTGTGTGTGCGCGTTTTCTTTTATGGAGACGGGAAAAGAATGCAGCAATAAAAAAAGTACTCTACATTAAATGATCGACATTCTTTCGCTATTTCTTCCTGGAGAAGTCTTATAACATTGATTCGGTTTTATGTTTTTCTTTTCCAGTTATGTTTGTAAGTAAATTTAAGACTTGTATATAAAAATACGCAAGGTCAATGTTCTGTGGCACTGCTTGAAAAGTAAACGTTTCTGCGAGTATTATTTATCCTCTTTTTTTCTGCTCGATATTCCATTTGTCGGTCAGTAAATAACGATGGGGTGGAATAGAATCATTTTATTCTATAACACAATTAGTTTTCGTTGTATTACTTTTTCGACAGAATAAATTGACGTGTGATAATAATAGCTGCTTAATCATATTAGTAATCACAATCCCCTTAAGAATTTGCCGGAATGTATCGTTTATGTGCCTACAGCTATAGCAAAATATTACTGTTTATGTGCCTACAGCGTAGCAAAAATATTACTGTGCATACGGTTTGTCCCAAATCGGGTGGGATTGCATGGGCATCTTCGTTATTACTATAGATAGAGATTAGTTTAAATGGGCAATTTTTTGCAGTTATATGCGCTGATTTAGAATCTGTTTGAAACAATTCAAAATATTGAACCATTCAGAAGTTATGTCAAAAAAATCAAAAATTGCCATTTTCTTCTAAGTCGAATATCTTCGTAAGTATATAAAAGTTATGGAAAAAAGTTTCATATAAAAAGCAATATGCTCGATACAAGCAATTCAAAGTCAATGTCAAACAGAAATCCAATATGGCGCCTATTTAACTTAAGAAAGTTGTTATGGTTATTTCGAAACCCGCCATCTTGAATTTCTGTTTGACACTGATTTTGAATTGCTTGTATTGAGCATATTGCTTTTTTATATGAAACTTTTTTTCGTAACTTTTATACTTACGGAGATATTCGACTTAGAAGAAAATGGCGATTTGTCATTTTTTTTAACTTCTGAATGGTTCGATATTTTGAATTTTTTCAAACAGATTCTGAATCAGCGCATGAAACTGCAAAACAGTTCCCATTTAAACTAAACTCTATCTTTAGTAATAAGGAAGGTGCCCATGCAATCCCACCCGATTTGGGACATCCTGTATTGTAAGGTACAGCAGCGGTAAAAAGTACCCAACCGATGCGAGTAAGAGCGAAGATATCGATGGACACTCCCCCTTACTTCACCGCGCCGCCGAGACCAATACATATTTTCTTATTTAGCAGCTCACGTTCGATGGGTGCACATCGTCGTTTACAGCAATATGTGTTTTGCGTATACTAGCGAAAGAAATGCAAAACTTGCAAGTGTATTGTTTATTTGTGAGATTCATTCTTTCATTTGCCCTCGTGCGTTCGAATGATTGTATTACCTATATTATATACACATTGTATACGATGTATACATTTTAACTTAACTTGTGGGGTGAAGTAAGGGGGTGTCCATCGATATCTTCGCTCTTACTCACATCGGTTGGGTACTTTTTACCGCTGCTGTAGGTCTTCTGAACTAATTTTACACGGTTTATTGCTCTTTCTTTTTAATCGTGCATTCCTTGTCCTTCTTACGAGTCTTTGTTTTACTATTTAACTGTATACTTTTCCATACATATCCGTCACATGGTCGTTGATGGTCTTATGCAGCGATTTCACTTACGGTCAAGTGAAATTCTTCTGGTTCGAAAAGTCTTGTTCTTGAAAAGTCGGGTAAAAATAAAAAATGATTAAATTTGGTGTTAAAATGGTTTGAAGTTGGTTGGTTACTTTTAGAATTTTTGGTCAGGTACGTTTACTTTGATTTTTGGGTTCCGTTTAAGAGTTAGATTGAGATATTGGCTTGGTGGAGTTAGAAATTCTTTGATTTTTAAGGTTGTGGTTAGGAATTAAAAAAAAGATTGATATCAGCTGGCTAGAGACATTTACAGCTTTTTGCAGGATTTCTCGATTTCGTATTACGTGGTATCAGAACTTTGCACGTTTTGGAACTTAATTTGGGTGTAATTTATATGCAGATTCGTTTTTCTTAGTTCGTTTTTGTTTGTTTTTTAGTCATTTTTGGATATATGTATCTTGTTTCAGACTATTACTGTTTTAAGTATTTTTCATTACCGATAACTTGTCTGCGTTAATTACTTTCTCAAAGCTAAATTGTTTTGGTCCTACTATGAAACTGACATCAGTCGTTTAATGATACATTTTGTTTCTCTTAAAAGGTTGTTATATTTATAATTTGTTTATCTTGTTTAGTGTTAGGTTTGTATACTTTATCTTCCTTACTGAAATCAAAACGAAACAGCTTTAAAACTGCAGAATAATATTGTCATCCGCATTGATCCTAGTTCTCCCACAGGGGTAAATTATTCGATTAGGAGTAAAATATTCCAGAACCAAGCGCAAACTCCTTAAATAAATGGACGCTAGGGAACACGTATTTTTAGCAATGTAGTATAGTATACAGGCTAACAACTTGGTCTACGAAAGCCTATTGATAGGAGAACGTGGTGGGAGTTAAAACTAAATGTATCCATTTTACTACTGTCAACTTGTTATATGACAGGAATGTCAGTGGTTATGTCAATTATTTTACCAAACCATCAAACTTTATCCTAATGGAATACACAATTTAATGAAAAAGTGCAAGTGGTTCTATAATTTGTCATAGTATTTGACATAACCACTGACATTCCTATCATACAAACAGTTGACAATATTAAAATAGATACATTTAATTTTACCCCCACTACCTTCTTCTATCAATAGGCTTTCGTAGTTCAAGTTGTTATACTGTATATTTATAATAAGAATGACTTTTGAATTATTTATATTTTGTGTGGTTTGTAGGTATTATGACTAATATTGTTCACCCTTTTGCGATCACTAATCTGCTATGCTCCTAGTTACTAGATCCTCTCAGAAATTAATATCCTACGCAGCGATAGCAATATTTTCTTGGTTTTATATTAGAACAAGTTTGTGGTTCTTAAGGCAGACATAGCTAGATAAAATGTTCTGACTTATCATAAACTTTTGAGGCATTAATCTATAGGTTGATCCTATCAAAAGGCTTTGCTGGTGTGACCGCACTGTGACCGTCTTTCATACCACTCAAGTAAATTAACTATGAAGATACATTTAGTTTCAGTGATTTTGTATATCATCAAACTCCCAATATTTTCAGTTTTTCATATATGATGTAATGTAATGTCTTCGCTTACATTGGAAATGCGCCATGTTTTCGTAACTGATGAAAGTGAATGTTTTTGAAGCTGATAATATCTTTTGTATTAATATTTTCGGTAAATCATACGCTAAAAATAGCTGTGCAAGTACCTAAGTTAATAATTTAATTGTATGAGTAAAAATCTGCGTAGATACAGAAGTTTTGAAATCCGTATTTATTTTATAACTACTTCGTAGACATAATAATACGAGTAAAATGAATCTTAATATTATAGATACGAATGTTTAGCATACACTGCATCTGAAAACTTGTACTGTATACTTTAGCATAGTTGTTTCAACTATATTCCAACATTTTGTTTTTGTTTCAGGTAAGATACAGCATGTAGTTCCCATCGTTACTTTCTATCGTGGTAAGTTTAAAAGTATTTGTATATCAAGTGGATTGTATGATGTTACATGACTATATGTATATACAAGTGAAGAAATTTGATAGCGTACGATTGATGCGAAATATAGATCTATTCTTGTTTACCGATACCGAGTATGAAATAAATTTCAGTTAGTTTAAATTACTGTAAATCTTTAACAACATTTTTGGGAAATTTAGTGGAGAAATATTGCCCTGATAGGTATGATATACAGCACAAGCTTAGTTTTCCAAAATATTGTAGTCGTCTGTATCATAAAACTTTTATTGTTCCACGAAAAATAGTAAAAGCACCGGTCAAAAACGGGCAAGAGATACATCGCTCTCTCGTCGGTATTGTCCTTACACAGAATCTTTCTACATTAAGGACGCCTCCTTTATCTGCACGCCACCATTATATCGGATTACGCTGCGGTCATTAATAACCTAAATCAAGTCGACCGTGAGTTATGTGCACGCACCGCTCCCTCTGGCGGCAGGATTTATATTTATGGTTCACCGTTTTTTGATTGGCCGTTCCTTTGTTATCGGAGGCTTTTTCGCTAAGTATTGTAATAAATTGACTGTAAACAAACGTTGTATTAGCCCTGACAGATGGATGGCGATCATTAATGTCTGCCGATTAATAATTTTTTCCGTCGTACGTTCGATCCCACTGCGAAATTGAGATAAATGCGAGAAGAATGGCGTGTGCTTGTCGTCATCGTCCCATCATTTCTTCTCAATCGCTCTCGCTCCATAGCACGACGATCCGATTCGAGCTCGTAGGAGCAGGATGCATGGGGAATTAAGCGTCGATGTATACAGGTCATCGGTAATTGATCGATTCCTATTAATGAGAAAATAATTGATGGTTGGCAGTTCTGTATAGTTAAAGGATAGATGCTATCAGATGGCTTTTTCTTCTCCTTTCAAGTCCGATGACTACTATGTATCGATTGCGTCATGTTTCGAGTTCACACAAATATGGTGCTTAGAATGATTGGTTATCTCCTTGTGTTGGACAACGATTTGTAATAAGATTGATGCGGCCGCTTGGCAGAAACATAAGATGCAGAAATTGCTTCGTTGTTGACAACTATGTATGCGGTAAATTTACATTGTATATATATAAACATATTCATCCGACTTTTGTATATTCTATGCACAAAATGTATAAGTTTTCAAGTTTTTGAAAGGTCACATCTCACTGGAACATAGTTCCTTACGAACTTTTTTGTCCCCGAACACTTTGTCCGTAAACCGATAAATAAAGTAAATGTATGTTATTTATTTCATTTGATCTTCGTTTTCAATTGACTTGATATCAGTCTTTAGATTGTGACAATGCAATCAAATAAACTATCACCTCCCCCAGCTCTCTTGTAGCTGTCCTTCTGTTGATGGGTTAGTTTTCTTAGAATCCGCCTGGTAAGTTTAATTTAATTAGATGTTAATTGACGCGTTTATATAGCAGAAAGATTTGAGAAAATTTATTCTGAAAACTCACATCATTTCTGTATTCCTGTTTATGTTTGTATGTTTGTTATTGATGATTTACAATTTGTGGTTTTAATATGTATATACAGATATTAGGAATCAATAATCTGGGACAAGGGAATACACATTTCATTAAGAGGTACTTGAAATTTGACGTGGCACTGATTGTTTATTAGTTTCCGTGAACCGTAACTTTGTACTATGTAGTAAACAATCAGATTATCGCTTCCTTGTCGCGATAATTAATGCTAGAACGGATCATATCTCTATGTATATGATTATCCAATCTATGCCTATTTTAAGAATAGCATCATACTAATTTAATGACAAAAGTAGCTAAAACGTTTGGTTTTTTCCTGTTTACATACATATTTTATCTTTTTCAAATTTGTCGTTTTCAAATTATTTCCAGTAGCATTAAACTATGCATATACAAGTTGCTGATTGGACAGTTAAAATGTTATTTATTATTCAGCTCTGTTATGTCATCCTTTACTTTAACGTTTTTCATTATCAGCAAGTCCCGCGAATTGGTCACATCATCTTGAATGACTTCTTATATAAACAGCGTAACTCTGATTTCTGACAGTTAGCTTTTACAAGATATAGTAATTTTAATATAACTTACTTATTTAGTGTTGTATATTGCAAGAGGCACGATAATAAACTACAAAATTAGTAGGACATATTAAATGTGCAAATTTTCCAGGCTGAAACAGCACCTGAAAACAAAATAAAATGTGGAGAGAAGAATACCCCACATCCCTACCATTTCCTGTCATGTTTAAATGTTTTTAAATTTATTATTATATTAAGAGTTAGTATTTGGGAGAATAATTTATTGTAAAAGTACATTTCATAGTAGAATTCATGATTATAGCATATCAATAAAATTTTATTGGAAAACAAGGAGGAGGATAGAAAGAACAACAATGAATCAATCAGTAGAACAATTTCAAATACCAGAAAGTAAACAAAATGTTTTGAGAAAAAATGTTATTGGCGAATATATTGGAAAGATTGTTCTTAGTTTAGACTAACTTCTATATAGACTGAAACATTAGGAATATTGAAAAGAATCCGAGTTCAGTTAGATAGAATTTCCACGGATTAGTGTAATATAAGAGGGTGATTTTAATTTAATTTAGTCGAACTCATTGTAAAGTGCTTCCCATAATTGTAATTTGTAATCAAAATATTATTATTTGTTTTGTTTGTGGTTGGTGCCTCTGTAGTTTCTTAAGCTGTATTTCTTTCTATGGTTACCGCTACAACTTTTGCTGCCTAAATTTCGTGTTCTATGACTTTGTTACTTCAAATCGTACCCGATTGGGTTCTAACTAGTGCTGCGAATCGTAATCGGTTTTATACCAAACCGGTTTTGCGTTAAGCGATTAACCGCCATCCAACGGAAATCGTAATCGAAAAATCGGTTTTGAAATCGATTTTAAAATCGGTTTCAAATCGATAATTTTTCTTTTGAATCCGCTCTGTATGGCTTTGCAATTGTTTTATTAATATTTATAATACATTCACGATGATGTCTAGATAGAGAATGTAGTGCGTTTTGTAAAAAAATACTGAAAATATAATGCTTTCATTCATTTGTGCTTGTTATGCAAAATATATTCGTTGAGATACTAAACAGCGACAGCTGTTATTTATCTATACATCATAAAGCATGTTGTGGTTAACGTGGATGAAAAAATAAATAGCGGTAATATGAATTAATGAAATTTAATAAAACAAGTAACAATCAGTATCCTAACATATACATATACCATAAAAAGACAATGTAGCTGCAACTTCTTTCCGCTCGAAAAAAAAAATTATATTGCGGAATCAATGTTATTGCTAAACTGGATTTATGTTTGACGATTTGTCGCCATCAAAACAGAAATTCTAATCGAAAAACTTAGTGTACCCATTTAAAAAACACATTTTAAAGCCAATTTCAAAATCGATTTTAAACCGGTTTTGAACCGATTTTTAAAATCGGTATAAAAAATCGATTAAAAAAATCGATTTTAAAGACCGGTTTCGACTCAACACGATTAATCGATTTTAATGAAACCAGTTTGAGGAAAAGTCGGTTAATCGATTTGTAATATTTGGCGATTTCCGCAGCACTAGTTCTAACACTTTCTTGGTTTCTTGATTTTGCACTTAATCGTACAGTAAGAGAAGAGAAGAGAGATCGTAAGTAAGAGAGTGTATGTAACAAGGACGCTCTTTACTCATAATGCACGGGTACTTTTTTGTCATACTGTACCTACGTGGGCTGTATGTGGCACATACATTCATTGTATGCACTTTGAATGCACTCTAGGACAATAAAGGTTCTGTAGGATTTGATTAAGGAGCCTCCTTCTTTCGCGTACTGGCAGGATACCTTTTTTCCAACTGTACTACTCAGACCGTTTCAACTGATTTGCAGAAAATTAAAACCGTGTAAAAACTTGGTTCCTGCTAATCATATTCAAATGTAAAGATATAGTTCGAAAACGTGTATTATTTTGTTAGTGTATGTATATGTAAAAGCTTTGTGTTAGCGTCAATTTGATTTCAACTGCAAAACTATACCTTGGTGACAAGCAAATTAAATTGTTATCCTCACGTTGATATACATATTATTTTAACTAGAGTGGGTACCGCTACGATGGCTTTGTAACTGTATTGCTTTGTATTATAATAGTGAAATAGAAGGGTATGGTCTAAAAGGGTGTGTATTAGTAGATATACAAATGTACATAGAAAGTAATAAATCACCAAATATTCATTGGTTATCATTCATTTCTAGGCACGGAGTAGATTTCGATTCTCACATACAGTGGCCCTAAGGTGTATGTAGTGCCTTTTATGGAGCAGTAGATTTATTCCATGTTCTAGACGTTTTAAAAAATCACTTTTTGTTCTAGATATGGAAATTTAAGATATTGAACGTTTGTAATAGGTAGCATTAGATTTAAAATATTATCTAAGTCGGATATTTTGTTGCACGTTTTAAATACACTGGAACCTCGTGTATATACGCGGTCTGGAAACGTAAACATTCACTTACATCCTCTCACGAGGGTTCCCCACTTTTATCCCGATAGTGCAGAGGAAAGGCCGTGCTACGCGCTGATTGGCTCATGTGAATACGTGCACTATCGGGTGGTGGATGCCGAGCGGATATATATGAAGGCTTTAGTGAGGAAGTAAGTGAGGGTGGATATAAGTGAGCGCGGAGATAAGCGAGGTTCCAGTGTACAACAACTGAAGTAATCGGAATTATTTTCTACAACTATCCTCTATCTTCCAGGTAATTGGTTAATGTGTTCTTGAGAAAATATTACAAGAAATTGTTTCATTATGAAAACTGGAAATGAAAAGTTGGAAAGTGCAGCTGCTAATCTGCTAAGTCTGCTAATATTTTTTTTAACAATATGGAAGCATGAGTTTAAGCGTTATGAAACTGCAACACAATACCATCGTATTGGCCGACACTGGCTGGTTTTCTGTAACTGCTTCTTGCAAATTAGTAGGCTGTTGGCAATAATTAATTGAGATAAAGGTTGATATTAAGCGGAACTTTACTTATACTACTGCACACAGTATTCTTTCAGTAGGTTTGTTGGAAGCGTCATTTTCAAACGCACTCCACAAATCTTCAATCGTAACTGTAACGTAACGTGTTGTTGCTTTTTTTAAATTGATACAATGAAGAATGTTTCAAATGCGCTTTATCGTCGGGCATATTTTTGTTTTGCAAACATTACAAGTAAGTACTCACAATATAAATTTTGTATGTTGGTGTGGATAAATTGGTTTTATTTGGAGAATTTCTTTGAAGTACTTTAACATTCATTGATACCTGTATCCAAGCAAATAAATAATATGATAGAACTTTCTGACAAACCTAATACTTATCCAAAAATCCGATGTAAAGCATAGAATTGAGTATATAGAAAAAATCGAGGAAGTAACGAATAATTATATATATTATTGTATTCAAATAACAAGAAGGACTAACATTACAGAAACCAAATCTAGAAGAATTAATGGAGATATGTATATGTGCCCCTATATTTTTATAACGTCGTTTGTACGTATTAGGAAGAGTAAAAATAAAATCATGCTTGTAAATCTGAATCATGCGGAACATCCGTTTCGATTGCTTACCTCTTCTATGTTTATTGTGTGAAGGTGGAATGCCTAGATATCGTACAACACGGATAATGTTTTAAAACTTTACGCTAGCATTCATGTTCTCTCGCACAACATTATTTAATTACAGCGGTGTACAAGGTAGTGACCTGGGGAAGCGTTTGATGTCAGGTATCGGACACAAAGCCGCCAAAATAAATTAGTTAATTCTGTTTACGCCAAACAGAAGGCCCGTCAACGTCTGCGCTCGCGAACAATATTCGCCTCTCATCATCTTTGCTGAAGCCCGGAAATAAAACACGAAACAAAAAGTAATTTATTGTTGTACAACAAAAGCAATCTTGTGTAAGTATGAAAACTGCGCTAAATTAGCGTCCGGTGAGTTGCTTTGAAGTAGTCTTCGCTTTGACGAGATAAACGTTTCAAGTATAAACGGCGAAAGAGAAATGCAGGAAGTTTCCCTCTAATAAACAATAAAAAAAACGACAAGAATAATAAAAGCCGGAGAAATATCAAGATAAAGAGCGATATTCCCTGTATTTTTTATCCTTCATCCTTTTATTAATTTTCCATTAAATTAAGGACGCATTCAAAAGGTTTTTTTTTCAATAAAGACCTCGCCGACATGTTGCGAATCCGTTTCGGGGTAAATAGGTCGAGAAAATTTTTAATAGATGTTCCTTTGAAATAAAATCCGATCGAATTTCTTGATTTTCGACTGATATTCCTTTGATGCTTAGATGGTCGTGATCTCTTAGTTTTCGTTAATACCTTTGAAAGCTGTTGGTTATTTCATATTTCTGAATAGTGTGTGCGTGTGTAAGATTTATACGGGAATCTATTAATGCGGTAATCATTTTTAATATAGCTATAATGTTTGCTAAAATTAAGCACTATACCTTTATTTTGGAAGATGTACTTTATTATATTAATAACTAAATTATATAAAATGTTGGAAGTCCCAAACATAAATTAATTTTGCGCTTCATAATTTGTAATAGTTTGCATCTTGTGTTTAGTTCTTTTCATTAATCCATGTTACAATATAATTTAAAATTTTATAATCTTGAATCGTTCCAAACAAAAGTAATCCGAAGGGATGAAATAGGATGATCTAGGTGGCCATCTACCTCAACAAATTATTCGATCGTCATAAAATTTACTTGAAAATTCTACGCGTAGCATAAACGCACACAATCTTCCTACCTTATCATAATAGAGTTTTTCCACAAAAGATTCAAGTAGAATGACTTGATACCATTCAGAGCTGATTGCAGGTATCATGGAAAAGTGTTGGTCTTCGGACTGGTTTCATGATTTAGGGAATGTGATTAAAAAACAGTTGAGTAAGCGCTTCCTTATTTTAATACGCCTCAAGACTCATCATATATGTTGAATAATAACAGCATTTGGGAAGTGTTTTATTGTATTATCAAAAAAGTGGTTGCAGAGCATAAATGTAGCTTTCCTCAGAATTGTGCGTGGTACTCTGAAAACAGACCATAAAGATGCAGACATCTTGGATAAGAAAAACCACCATTTTTAATCATAGTTCCTTACTGGATCTGTTGATGTAGAAGTTGAACATAGGAAAGGTTTTGTCTTCAATATTCGATGTTTTGTGGGTAAGATGGTGCTTTCTGTGTTGATTCTTAAATATGTCCTGACAATTTTTTACATACTCGTAGATATTAATAATCAGTTGACTGGTATCTGCCTTATTAGTACTTTTAACGACTGCAGTCCTTGCTAATGTAACATATTCCTTACAATTGTCTTCACTTAGTCTTGAGCGATACAGGGTTGTTGTGTATTGCTTAGACACACTCTTCAAGGTTACTGCATATCTATCGTTGATTTAGAAGGCAAACTGCTTATGTACCTAGCATATGATTTTGCAAAACAATTTGACATCTCCGGAAACAAACGATGACAAATGGGAAACAAAACTAGTCTTATCAATATATTTATAAGTGGTCTCCGTCACCAAAATAGAGCCACAGTCAAAATTCTATGGTTGTTGCCGTTTGGGATAAATCCAATAGTAATAACATATCCACGTAACTGAAATTTAGCTCCGTGTTTGCAGCAATGCGCATCTTACTACTTAGATGACGTCATTTATTATCAATGCAAATTGTATTATGATGCAACTACAAAATTTCGCTTTAGACGACAACAAGTCCTTTGATTAATAAATTCATATGGGCCGTCATAATACTTTAGTTTTCTCGTTTTTAAAACAGAATATTTTATGTTTTGGAGTATATTCTTCTGGGAACAGTATCATTATATCGACGCTCTAAATTGTTTTAGAAGATTGATGCAACGCCGGTCCGTTGATACTCTGTTAGCGGCGGTATAAAAGCGGATAGAGTAGTGGAAGGAAAAAAAAACAACAGGAAAAGCGAAAGCAAACACTTTGTGAGATGAAACATTAGGGGTGGAATACACATACATATATCTTGTTGAAGTGTAAGCGGCTTTACTTAACAAGCTTAAAATGATATATGCATGTGTTTATTCATATGAAAATTTTTAAAATTTGATGAACGCAAAAGCGCAAAAATTCCACCAGCGAAAATAAAGAAAAACAGTCAGAGAAAAAGAATAACTTTGAATTTCCAGTGAAAAATGGCGGTAGGATATTATTATTTATATCCTCTGGAGATTATATGCTTTATTTGTATTACTTTATTTGTTTTTATAAGACAAGTTTGGTGTTAACAATAAAATAATTCGATTTCTACTGTTACAGAAAATGATGTTAAACTACCTTATTTTAACTCGAATACTATGTGTAGGTTTACATTTTTAGAAAATTAATCTAGCTAGTTGTACATAATAGTATAGTTGAAATTGTGACATGAGTTAACATAGATATCATATCTAAACATGGACGGGTGGAATAATCCTGGCAACATCGTTGGGATGTCTATCACGTATGGTACGTTTGGTATGCTCGAATTGTATTATGTAGCTTCTGTACTGGAACATGTAAATGTGTAAATTTACTACTAGACACACAAGTTTCGCAGTAGTATCTACTATGCCTTAGGCACGTCCAAGACGACAGGACCGCACTATCAAACATCTCATCCCACTCTATTATGATATGGCGTACTGTAGGATCCAGTCTCTTGTCACAGCATATGCAGCACTCGAGCGGCAGCAATCGGATGTGTTTCAGACAGTAAAGAAGTTATATTGATTAAAATACAGCTACAATTTTGAAAGACACTTTGTAATTCATATGGAATATAAACTAATTTGATAATAAAAGAAATGGAGTAAATCTAGGAACCAATATGAAAGATAGAAACGTAAAATTTTGGAGTTCACTAAAAATACTCTGCCATTCTGCTTCTTCAGATCCCTCGAATGTATCTAATATTATTTGTTTAACGGTATACAAGCAAGTTGCATACATGCCTAATCGATACAATGGCGACTGAATCCTTAATACTTAATAATATAAACTTGTTACAGGAGATATAATTTGATATATTCGGTTATATTCGAGTTTTTAGTACAGATTCCAGGATAATTCTATAATAGAAAACGTATAAGAAAACACAATTAATTCCTGTACATTGATGGCTGATATTATGTAAAAATATATGCTATTTGCAGGATACTTTTAAAATTAATTTAAATATTTTATTCTATACTAGCTTTTCTGCCCGCAACTATGTTCGCGCAGACTATAAAGATCCGTACAATTTTTTCATTCTAATCAAATTTATATATAGTCACCATCATTATGCATGTATAAATCAACAAACTGTACAACTACTGTACACCAGAAATATATTATTTCCAATAAAAACTCTGACATTCTCACAGAGGTTGAAATTTAAAATTCGCTGGTAGTATAAATACCAAGTCTGAAATAAGTTTGACAATAAAAGTATTATTTCCAACACAAGCGGTATCACTTCTTATCACACCCTAAGGGATTGGATTATTAAAAACGCCACACTACGTATGGCATTAATTGTGTCAAAGAGCATTAAGACATTTTTTATTAATTTTCTCATATATAATCTGCCACCCTCTTACACGTGCTTTATTAATTTTGTTCAAGAGCATTAATACCATGTTTCAAGTAAATCTGGCAATTTTCTTCGTAGAAATTTTGCCACCCTCCTTTAGTTTCCTTAAGGACTGACTTTTAAAAAACATCGAAACCCTTGTTTCATTAATTGTGTCCAGGAGCACTAATATTAAGTTTAAGGTAATTCTGATCATAAAATTAATTTTTTTTTTGTACCAAAAGCTAAGCAAACAACTACAGAAAACTTACCACCTCTTTTCGCACTCTTTCAACCAGTTTCACACATTTTTGGGGTTGAATTTGAAAATACGCCGAAATGCCAAAGAATGTTAATACTAAGTTTCAACTAAATTTGACCATAAAACTCTAGTTTGCTACAAACTTTGACACCTCGTTAATGGTGGAATTTTCAAAAATCGTTTCTTAGATGACGGTTACAGTATAAAGACAATAACGTCTCCAAATTTCAAATACCCTTAACGGTTTGGGCTGGGCGTATATCAGTCGAGACAAAGCCTTGTATGTATATAGACTACCAACTATATAGTCTTGTGGACTGGAACTTTTCTGAACAAATAGCTTAACATTGAGTTAATTAATTAAAAACCATAAGTCGTAACTTCTTTTCAAACACATTGTGATAAGAATTTGTAGTATCCAAACGAGTATGCGTAAATTAATTTAAGAAGTAACCAAAGAAGATTACATTAAGTAATAATGACAAATTTTGTGCAAAATAAGGTCTCCACTTCATCGTTGAAACAAGATTTGCATAGACAGAGAAAAAGAACTTATTCAACAAATTCTGTAGGTGTATCACTTGTTTTTCCTGTATTTGTAAGGGGCGCTAGCTACATATACGTTTAGTTCGAGTTTGTTTAGTATTCTATCAAGATGAATACAGCGCTAACGCAATTGTCATCGTTTATCAGACTGAAAACGTCGATAATGTCGCAATAAAAATAAACAAAAAATGCCTGTAATAAATGCTGATGCTATATTGTTGGAGTCACCCTACATATGAGTGCCATGAAAATAAGAGAGGCATTCGGGGCAGACTACGTGGTTTCGACCTTATAAGGTTCAATTCTCCGAATGCATGACCGGATTTCATGGCAGTGCCAGTGCGCTCCTAAACCTATATTGCATGCACCTGCAAGAATGGATTAATTCCAGTCCTATTCTTTCTAGTGAACAAGGACCGTTTAATAGTGGACCGTTGTCGCTAAACGCTAAAACTTTTTTCGGATTTCGTCGTGGCCTCCTCCGAACGTCGACATTTCATTCTTCACACTGTCAGTTTCCTTAGAATCTGAAGTTTAATTTTAATCTAAGTTTCAGAAAAGAAAGATCTAAGTCAATTACGTTGTTTTCGAGTTTTTACGAAAGACTGTTCTCACTGTTCATTTACTTCTCTGCTTTTAGGATAAGGACGTGCTTTGAGGGTAGTTAAGGGAAACTACCTATATAGGTTTTCTGAATGAGACAGTTGCAGGTATATTTTTAGAAACCGCTCTTCGTGACTGTATTCAAACAAAACACGTGCCAGGGAAGATTCAATGCTATCGCTTAGTAAAAGTTACCCCTAACAATACACAATAGATGAATCTGTCACGTTTTTTCCAGTAGACGAAGTAGAATTTTTGTGTACCGTTCTATAACGTACCAATAGAACACGTTCAATTTACGTATTCTTTCTTTTCAACGACGCATCTACCCTTATAACATTTCCATACTATTATTTATTATTACATGCGTAGAACAACTTCAGAAATGAAGTCGAGTTTATTTAGATAACATGAATTTAATATTCCTACGCAGCTCTTCGAACCCCTCGAGCCATTTCTTTTGTGTTTTCCTTCTGCTATACATATTTCGTTTCGCCTAACGAAATCAGGCCTTCCACTTCGATTGCCCGCGTATTGTTTTACAAAACACACATCTCCATATAGTTGGTATGTATACAGAGCATCATATCAGATATTCTATTTATATGTATGTGTAAACATAGACATGTATGTACAACATACCCGTAATAGATTGGTGAGCCGATGTTCGAATTGAATGAATGAGGTAAGTTTCCGAAATCCATGTTTTGTAGATTTTACCATCATTCAATATTTCATAGAAGGATACTGGATACACCTAAATAATGTTTATCTTTACATTACCTTATAAATGAGAAAATTTGCTATTCGATTTTTAGTTGATATAAATACCTAAGCATAGTACAGGTTTTATAGGTTCGTAAAGAGATGTCAATTTAAATGTTATTTTCAATAAAGATGGCAATCCTTCACAGGTTTATCCGTATTTCAACACAAAGACTCGCTAATTAGGCTTTCATTCTTAATTGAGCTTATTACACCTTCTTTGCACTTTGTTTTTGGATATTGTATCCAAATCTTGTCAAAAAAGGTATAGTTTGTTTGTAGAACAGTAGAAATTCTTATATTGTATGTCTATGTAACATATGTATTTAGGTAAGAGAAAGAAGAGCGTTGCTACATTGCTCATCCTCCCTGCTCTTTCGTGCGAATTTTGAAATTGTTTTATTTATTATAAACTTCAAGGATCAGATCCTTGCCTAAAATAGAGTAAAATTCTCGACAAGGTGCACTACTCTAAGCAAACAGAAGAGAAAATGTGGCATAAACAATGCAAAGTTGAAGGTTTTTCTAGACAAACATATCTGAGAACTGTATAAGAGAGCCTTCCTACCGAGAAATTGCATATTTTTCCGCCTTTGTGAATGCTCCGCACTTCAAATAAGTTCAACGTGACTCGCGCACAACTCAGGTGTACCGTTGAATGAGCACATCGGTTGCAAGCACACTGCATTTAATATTTACGTCTATACATGATACACGCCTCAGTTCAGAATACTGAAAAATAGTTGCTGCTGTTACTGCAGTCGCCTTGCGCGTTCTAGTACAGTTGGAAAAATTCATTTTCCTTTAGATCTTATAATGTGTATCCGAAATAGAAGATAAGTGGAACAATAAACTACGCAGACGTGAATGAAATGCATTCGTGCATTTTTAGAATATTCCGAGCGTAAAATAGATATAATAAAGAAATAAAACGGGATGATTTATTTCAAACGAAACCGTAGAATTTTTACTAAGGGGCATTACTCAATTGTATATGTATGTATTTTTCTTGGAAAAATAAATGTGGCGTTGTACTGAATTGATGACTGCAGTTTTCTAGTTAAGCGGTTTCTTAAATATCTTTCTGATGAAATATTAGATCCGTATCGTAAGAAGGATATTCGACCCTTGGTCGAGTGCTTTGTTTGTTAAGGATTGTACGTGAATAGCTTTGTAGTATGAAATATTCCTAGAATTTTCAAAATCAATAAATCTTAAAAACGGAATTTTTGCGATTATTCTTAAACGTATGTTTATGTTTACGGTTGTGATGACATTGCTAAAAGGTAGTGGTAGTATCTTTAAAATGTGGTTTTTCTCATTATGTGTGTCAGATATCGCGATAAATTTTGTTGGAATATAATAAATAAGGGTTTACGGGTGGCGGACTGAACATTTGCGACTGAACACAATTTGTTTCTACTAGAGAATAATAATAATATACTTCTATATTTCCAATAACTGATTGCAAATTAAAGTTTGTACTGTTCATAAAGACTTGTGGTTCAAGGGTAATACAACCGTGGTCAAGATATACATATGTATGTATGGACTAGGTCGGCTTCGCTTCTACCAAGCGGGTGGTCGAAGCGACGCCCAGCGAATAGATGCCCAGCTTTGTAAAATGAACTAACAACTGCGTGTAAGATTATAAGTACATACATGATGTGTTATAGACTATATTGCATTAGTTTGATTAAATTAAATTAAAATTGAAAGTTTACTTTTAAAAATGCGCCAACAACTAAAACTTTTAAGTTCAAACCACATTCGTTATTAATTGAAAAACAGAACGACTTTAATTCGAAAGCATCGACTTTGAATAGTTTGCATTCATTTTGAAGTTAGATGCTTTTATTTTGAAATAAGTCAACTTTATATTAAATAAGCGTGTACTTGAATTGAAAGCAGCGCTCTTTTGGATTGAAAACAAATCGGTTTTCGATTTAAAGTACCGTATTCAATTTAAAAGTATTTCATAATCGAATTGACAGCAACAGTATTTTGTTTTGAATACATCAAGATCTTTGATTTTAAAGTATCGTATTCACTTTGAAAGTATTATTGTTGAACTAAAAGTTAAGCTCTTTAAATCGAGGTATGTTTTTAATATAAAAAGAAATATATTTTATTTTATAAAAGCTGTTATAAAATATTACAAAAGCTTATTTCTAAACATAAATTTATCATTAATTTTATGAACATCTAATGGTGGACTACTAAAATAACTGATAGGTTGCAAACAAATATAATGGCTGATATCACCTATTTGAAACTATTTATAGTGTTCTACGAAAGCAATTACATTAGCTTTTGACACAACCACATAAAGATGATTATTATCATCCACAATATTACGTAAAATTTTGTACAGCTTCACCATGTCATCGTTGTCGATTTTAGCCAAGAAGAACTTATCTTTATGAACTATTCCTTTGTCGTTTATTCTTGCCGGCAGGGTAGTAATAAAAGTTCTGAAATATGTTGAAATAGTACAGTATGCAACAATATTTAATGTATATGTCCTACAATATCTTCATTTGGAAACAAACGGACTATATCCTTTGCAATATTTTCAAAATGTGCCTTTCTCGATACAATACGTTCTTCAACGCAATAATCAGTGATCAATGATACGTACGATTTTCCATCTATTCTCAGTAGATAACTTATTTGATTTTAATAATTTTCATCCAATGATGTCTGACTTTAGAATATCACGCACTGTCTGCAAGATAAATCAGTTTAAAATTATTCACTATAATAACAAAACCATACTATATTCTCAGTATTACTAGACGGCGATGATGAATAAGAGCTTGCATTAATACTTAACCAATGTATTACATTAGCGAATGATGATTCCTGAATATTTCTTTCACCAAACTACAACACGCATAATTTGCAAAACGGACATACATATGTATAGACTAGTTACTTTACCTCAATAACTTTCCAATGATTCAGCTGCTGTCTAATAAAAATACATAATCCAAAATTTGAGGATAAGATTAGTTCTTTTAAATCGAAATCATTAATGTACCTCAAAGGGGACACCGTAATTTATTTTCCTAAAACAAAATACCGGTAATAATTCAACTTACAAAACTGAATAAATATTCTTAGAGAATGTGATTTTTGGGTACTTGCCTGCAAAGTATTGATAAGCTTCTTCAATATCTTCGTTTGGCGTTAAATTGGAAACGTTTGTATTTGCATTATCCAAAATATACAACGTATAAGCACCAGCTGACGCATTTGCGTCTATTTTGATACTGGATATATTACTAACCATATTCCTTTTGTTCATAAAACGCAATCACAAACTTCACTACACTGCTCGAACTGTATTCAAGCTATCTGCATCTGTCATGCATTTGCCGTTTCAGCATTTTTTATCATCCGTCGCCCACTTCTTCCTGCTTACTACATTGTTAGCATCCAAATCAACAGCAAATACGTTAAACCGAAAAAGAGTACTTTCGATTTAATTACAAATGTCATTCGATTGAATGACTCGTACTTCTTTATAAATATACCGACTTTTGAAAGGAAATTGAACATTTGATCTTACAAACAAGCAAAACGTTTGTTTTAAATGATATTTGCTTTTACAGTGCAATGCTACTTCACATTGAAAGCAGAATTTTTATATTGGGCGAAATTAACATTTAAAGCAAACACTTTTACATACTTTAAATCAAATGAAATTATTAAAAGTACTTTTTGAGAGTTGCCTTTAACTTTACTACTTTAAATCAAATGAAATTATTAAACGTACTTTTGGAGAGTTGCTTTTAATTTAACATTTAAAATATTTCATTTTACGAACTTTTGTTTTCATATTTTATGGTTTTTGATTGTAAAACTTAACTCTTTAGAATTGATCGCCTTATTTTTCTGAGTGCATGATGAGGATGGTTCTTCTAACCACAGGCTGGGTTACTCAGTTTGGGGACCATAAGTAAGAGTCGGTCGGAGATACACCACATAGATCATTAGCTTGAGGATCATGAAAATATGATGAGAATTTGAAATGAAAATGAAATTTAAATGCTCCGTTTGGGATGAAATTATAACCAAAAAGGAAAAAGATCTCGTGTTTTAGTTAGTATACACTTCGTCAAATTTTTAACTGTGTATAGAATAGGAGCGCCCAGTTGACTGAACAGATCTGACGAAATCAGGATATCAAAAATAATAAAAGTACATTATTATTGGCTGCTCATTGGTTCTCGAGTTCTCTGCCGTGTAGAAAGGTTGTGGTGCTTGACGTTTCGATCATCTTGTCGTGATCTTCTTCAGAAGTGAAGTGACTGGTTGGTCGAGGTTCGGGTTTATATATAGCCGTGCGTTGCTTTAGGCGTGACCGTTCCGGTCTGTTGAAGCGTGTCCGTAGTTCCTCGTTGCGGTTGGAAGAATCCTTTCCAAATACAGGGTAGCTGTAGTCCGTCTTCTTTGTTGTCTACAAACACCAAACACGGAATCAATTTCGACAAATGCAGGAAACTAGCAACGGAACCACATTACTGGAGAAGAGTCTACAGAGAAGCCATCGAAATACAGAAGAATCCGAACAACATCAAACGACAGACTAGCCGGCAGAGAACCCGAGAACCGAAGAGCAGCCATCAACAGCGGCCGTGAAAGCCTGAAGACTATATTATTGTTGCCAACTCGACAGTTGTCTTGACAAATTTTAACCCTAAGTTTAGTTTAAACCCATTTTTATGTTACAAACAAGCTTAATCGTGTCGCTCCGAAGATTCAAGTATAATCAGATCAATATATTCAATGGTGATAAGTTTCTTATTACGAATTTTATTCAATAACACGCATTTTCCGTCTAATCCGAAATATAATTAATACTGAATTACATGTAAGTTTCATTTGATTATACTATTTCCAAGAACTCAACTCCTAAACTTATCACATCATAATTGCTATCACTATATTTATCTAATTTCATCAATATTAATGTCACCGGAGATATGTTCCTAAGACATCGATCTAGATATGGGATAAAAGTCTATTTAGCGCGTATTATACACGATACGGTACTCCTACTAATGTGAATCCTTCTCATTCATCTAGATGTCCTTATCTTCCTCCCCAGTATATTTTCGAAGTAAAATCAGCCTTCTTTTTCTTCCGCGTGCAAAAGATCCGGGGAATTGACGGCTTTCGCCCCCATTCAATATAAGCGCATCTTGTTCAACTCGATAGCTGCTCCGTATGCTCTGTAGCTCCAAGGCCAGAAAGTAGCGAAGGGTGTCGCGGTTGGTAAAACGTTGCGGCTTAATTGTACAAGAAAATGCTTTCCAGTTGATGTAATCTTTTATTATTTTGTATGGTAGATTCGCACATTTGCCGCTTAATTAATGACAGAAGGGATTTTTATACCCGTAAGAGAGATTGTGCCGCGCTAAGGGCTAGCTAAAGTTACTGATAGAATAGGGAAAGGAAGTCGGTACATATAATATAGAGCATTAGTAAGTAGGTAGTTTTCTAGCTCGTTAAATAGTAAATATTTTTGTATTATATTTTTAAATTCTGTTAGTTTATCCAGTACTGCTAGACTTAGTTGTGGTTTTCTTTTAACTCGAGTTTTGTGTCGGTGCGTCAGTTCTTTTGTACTCGTACATGTTTAACAGAGCAACGAAACATATACACAAGTGATGCCTCTTACGGCAACGCATTATCTAACTCTCGATTTTTAGATCACTTTGGGCGGTAGGTATAGTACTTTCAACAATATAGCGACCCAACATTTTATTGCATATTAGGATTTACTCCAACCTTTGCAAAGCTAATGGGTAAGGAATGTATCGGGTAAATGATTAGTAGTTAGTTTCACTTTTTCCTACTTATTAGATATCAGTTTTAATTTATATATTTTGCTCAAATGGAATTAAAAAGGCGGAAGTGCTATTGTGCTCCTATGTAATCAGATGCACTTTACAGTTTTAATCTTGTAGTCAGATCCCTATGTCGTTGAATGAACTATGGATTGATTAATGGAACCAATACAGAACCAAGATGATTCATAATTTCCTTGCCACCAATAATATTGCGACCAATTAAAGTAAAACCGCCGAAATTTTTACCACGCCTGAACTTCTACAACAGGGAACTAATTTATATCGCAATTTATCATTATGTTAACTATACACTTCCTCATACTAATTCAAGAAGTAGTTATTTAATGATTACAATACCAGCGACAAAATATGGTTATAAGAGATATCCACATTCGAAAAAATTACCGGCTACAGTGTATGGTTTTTGTGTTACAAATTAAATTAGTAGCTTTACAGTAAATGCTAGACAAAACGGAATTACGTACTAATGATTTTTTAAGAACGGATGTACGACGTTTAATTGCAGGAAAGCAAATAAATCGGAGAATTACACACCGTTACGTAACAGTAACGTCGTCGCTACATTAACATTGTAATCTATTGTCCATAAATCATGTAGGAATGCGGATTTCCAGACGACTGTGTACTCCGCAGTAGGTAAACCAAAATGAATGTGTGTATTGAATGGTAACTGTAGTGGATTTTTATTGGGAGGCTTAGAAGTGACACGCAACGGTTCTGTAGCATCGTTTACAGGAATAATTTTAAAATGTAGACGCTAGTATTATCTCGGTATTTTCGCATCTAAACGATTCTAAAAAAATGTTTTATGTGATTATATGTATATGCAAAGTTTAATGACATAAATTCACAATAAAATAGTACTAACAACAGTTTTTTACAACAATACTAGTCTAACTAGGTCAATGTTGCAGTTTTCAAGAGCTCAAGAGGAAGAGAACGGAAATAGAAATGTGTTCAGTTACTTATGACAACTCACTGTTTACAATCCACATCATATCTCATCGAACTTCGGTTGGTATTCTCATAACAGTAATTCGACTGGCAAAAGGAAATGCAGTACGATTTGATTTGCGATGGAACAATATGCAAGCCGGCTGCCGCATTCCATTGACGTTTTAACAATATACCAAGATATTTATCTAACTTGTTTCATTCCAAGTGGTAAACTTTTGGTATTGTGACTTTCGTTATTGCTGGAAATGCATCCAATATTAGAATGTTGGATAGTCTCGAATGCAGGCAGTTGTGTGTGTCGAGTTTATGTGTTAATATCTAGCAATAGTTAAAACAATTTTAATATTGATTTACACATTTTAGACACTCGGAGCTGTCGTAAATAGACAATAAAAAAGGTCGTTGCATAATTTCTATTATCCGTTTAGTTTCAGGCATCACGTTGGTGATTTATTTACATTGATATCGCTAATGGTTGCCATATTTCGGGTTAAATTCTTCGAGGAAACAGTTATATTTTTATTGGAGAACTGTATTCCGATCTTTCTACCATGCCTAGTAATTAACAACACAGCATTATAAACGGCGAGATAGTGCTGTAACAAGGGCGTTGAGCGCATTTACACACACACAACAAAGCAATACAGTTTAAGAAGCTAGTGCAACTAGCACCTAACACATTTTAGAGAGGAAAACAGTTTGCCATGTAGGTAGGTTGTCGACAGTACAAGGACAACCGCTTCGAAACCATTATAATTTTTTTATGAATGTGTGCTGTAGCAAATCTGTTTTTATATTATTATAAATCACAATCTGATCATCGTATTACTAGTATGTACAATTGGAATGGAAAAAAATGATTGTTTTTATGGAAAGCTATAGCCAAGTCGTATATTCATAACCACCACATCAAGGGTTCAATGGGATGTCTATAAAATGTCATTTATTAACTTATGCATTTTGACCTCTTTCCGAATGGTGTTTGTCGTCTTAAAGAAGTGAATAATGGCAACCATGCGAGCTTCAAGATGTTGGGCAAATAACTTCATTCATCAATTCATTTGATAACCATCTCTCTATACATGGGGTTGTCTACAGCGTCGATAACTGAGAAGTTGTAAGCCAGAATCTCGTGCTTTTCATTTGGTCAGTAAGTAAATATGAAACATACACTATATGATTGTATATCATTTAGGAACTAAATCCGCCGTGGAAAGCCTTCTGGGTTAATGGTTTTTCTAACACAAATATGTATGCTTCGTAAGATTGTAAAAGGAAAAGATAAACACGAATCCTTCGTCTACTCCTGCCTTTCTGGCGATTGTGCATAACGATGCTAGTTTAGATGAATTTACTTAACTATTAAAACAAAAGCGAAACAAAGAAAATCAAAGTCACATAGTAAATAAACTACAACTCCCCGTAGTCTAACTTTAACATACCCTATACATTTGGGCACTATATTGAAGTCACAGTAGGTGTAATACAAATTTATGACTTTTTTCTCTAGGAGAGAAAGGATAGTATATATAGTTGCAACTTCCTTCCTTCCTCTACTTTTTTGGCTGCGCGCAGTAATCAGAAGTTGGATAGTTTATAGGTCTTCCGGGAGAGGGCAGACGTAGCCCGGTGCGTCGCGTTGCTTTTGTTTACGGTGGCAAAGTTCGTCGCCCCAGATCCTTACTTTACGGCCTATTTTAAAATGTATGAATTGCGGATAAACCGGGCAGCCTTCCGCTGTCTGTCTTCTTTCTCGAACGTTGTATGTATCTCTGTTCCGCAGCACCGGTATAATTGTCATTTTCGAGCTATACGGGCGGTTCACCGGTACTAAACCTGAATATAAATTTTTTATTAGGCCTCAAATTGTCTTTGTTACAGAGCTCACTTGCTTCACTTGCATTCATAAAAGAATTATGTTTCGAAGTAGCGACAAAGATGTAATGCAGACGTTGCTGATAAAATAATTGTGCACTTATATTACCGCTATGCATGTGTATTTTAGCGAAACGCTTTTAAACTGTTTTAATTTTCCTTAATGACGTGCTTAACAGTAATGTATGGTCTCTGGGATGGCAGTTGCCTTTTTAAGTAACTGAAATTGCAACAGATGAAGCTTTTCGAGTTAAATTTTTAGTAATATGAATTTATGAACATTGTTGTGTATAAAGACATGGAAAAGTGGTACCACATGTTTCAACCGTTACAAATTACTTTTATAATACTCTTTAACGTTACACCAGGAAGCCTATAATGTATGCTTTTCGATACTATTAACACTATTGATTTTTGTCGGTTTTTGCTGTTTCGTGCATAGTTTATATATGTTGAAACAGATAGTAGAATAAGTTAATTATATTAACAGTGAACTTTAGTTTAGTTAGTACGGTATCATGTACGAAACTATACAAACTTGACGCTTCATCAAATGTCTAAATAAACCCTCTATCAAAATATGGACTTCGCGAGACGTGCCACAGTCGTTTGTGGTCGAGCTCTGGACAGAGCTGTTTTTCAATCGATTGGGTTGTCACTATAACTAGCAAGCTGTTTAACTGACATTCTTTGCAAGTGGAATCAAATATAACGAGTAGTCGTTTCTTAGGTGGTTGTTGCTTATTATCTAGACAATTTCAAGTGGCCTGCGATCATCTACACACAATAGTCTCAATTTTCCGTTTACAGGACACAAGATTTATCTTCCGGTCTAAATTTAGACCCATTGTTGTTTTTCTAGTCCAAATAGGACTTCTTTATGAAGACAACATCAAGTCAAATTTCTAATGGACGCTTTTTCATGATTTATTGTACGTATGTCATCAATGATAAGCAGTGCAAACATTATTTTATATATATATATATATATCGATTCAGAGCAGCAATATCTTTCAATTGGTAGCAATTGTATGCCATACATATATATTGACATTACAGAACCATAGTATATAATGAGTCACAATTTTCATAGTTTTGGTGTTATTTAGGTGGAGGCGCCGGTTAGACTAATATATTATACGAGAAGCTATACATACTATGCTCGTACTTACAGTAACAAACAAGCTATGTATATCATGCGACAAATATGAACTCGAGAACATCCATATTAAACGTATAATTATTTTAAACATTCTATTTTGTTGGAATATGGAAAAGCGAGACTCCAATTTAAATCAGAGTTGTACGTAATACACATACCCGTGTAATGCAATATATATCGAGTAACTATAACATCTCCAGCGGGCCAACTGCAAATATTCACTGGGAATTTGATTTGGGAGAGAGTGTATGGTTCGCCTTACTACACATGAATATATCCATGCACATACAATATGTATAGGTGTATCACTCCATATGCGTCTATAGTGGCTAGATTGAACTGCGGGATGTGCTTTCAAATGGGGTCACAAACGCAATTTACGAACTTCTCTTGCTTCCATTTCGCATCCAGCCAACTAGAACTCATCCACTTGCACGCATCCATACCGAGAAACAGCAAATGCACATACGCTTACAGATACTTTCATCTTTCTTGCTTTTGATTTTTTTTGCTTTGGAACTTCGCCACTAAAAAAAGAAACTCTAGACATAAGATATGTTTATATGCAAGCATGTATGTAGGAAAGAGAATTTTGGATGGTATGTCAGAGAATGCGAATATTACATGCTTTCGATATATGTATGTTGGAATTTTACAATTTTTCTGACGTAGTTCTTCTGCTTTTATGTATTTATTTCTAAATAGTACAGACTTGGACTTTCCTTTGTAACGTAAACTCCAATTTTGTAATACATATATAACAAACATTATTGAAATTATTTCAATTTGTTGTTTGTTTACAGAACGGAAGTTAGGTAGTAGTAGAACCGGTTAGGATTAGTGTGGGAAATAATGGGACTAACGGTGAGAATATGCTTTTTTCGAGCATGCGAATAACATTAAGTCAATAAGTTAAGTCAACACTTCAATTTGGACAGTTAAATTGCACATTCAATCTTGTCTTGAGTAATCAGACACATGAAATATACACATTAGTTCACCTCAGAGCGGGCCATAGCAGTGTGAATTGCAACAGCGTATTCCCCCCTTCGCGTTCTGTATGCGTAATTTGCCCATATGTCCAGATTTCGTTAGAAACGATAGTAGTTATATCTCCAAAGAATTATTATTTTTGTATTCATAGTTGCTACGCAAACGGAAAAGTAATTCTAAGTAATAATAAAATAAAAACGATTCTTAAAAGATAAAAGTAAATAAATCTGCAAAATAACTTTAAATTTTAACAATGTCACTTTATCAAGGATTCGAAAGTACCGCCCTCTTCTACTAAACAATAGCCGAGCCTATTGTAAAACTCCCGCCTCACTCCCTCGAGATTTCTAGGGGTTATTGTCGCGAAAATTCTGAACAGTTCTACTTGCAACTGTTGTAAGTTCGCTATTGTTGCAAAACTGTAAAGACTTTCCTTGACATAACTCCACAGAAAAAAATCGCAGGGATTGAGGTGGGGTGATCGAGGTGGCCATATTATCGTACCCTTCCCGGAAATAACACGATTAGGAAAAGTGTTTTCTAGAAACTCTCTTATTAATCTGCTGTTATGCGCGGGACAACCGTCTTGCATAAACCAAATTGCATCAAAATCGACGTTAAGTTGACGGACAGCAGGAATAATTCGTGTTCGCAGCAAATCTAAATATTTTACTCCATTCAAATTGCCGTCGATAACAAATGGCCCTATAATGATATCACCTAAGATACCCGCCCAAACGTTAAGTTTCTCGGGATACTGAGTTTTAACATTACGGACTAGATGTTGATTCTTCCGAGACCAATATCGCACGACTGCGGGATTATGCTTGCCATGACGTGGAAAAGAAGACTCGTCGGTAAGCAGAATATTTTGTATAAAATATTCGTCCCTATTAGCCTTTCCATCATGGACTCACAAAATTCCATTCTTGCAATATTGACCTCGGGAAAAATCTCCTGGCACTTTTGAACTTTGTAACTTTTATATTTGTTGCGTTTAAGAATTCGCCTTACTGTACTTCTACTGACACCGATTCGTCTGCAATTTGCCGTGTACGCCTAAGGTCGCCCATTTCAACCAACGAACAAACCCTCACGTCTCTCTCCTCCCGCTCGGGGGTATGAGAGGGATATGAGGCTGTTCGTTGATTTGTTGGCACTTACGGCAATCCCCGACACAGCCATATTTCCTAAATGCATTTACGATCCTGTCAATCGTCGAATGCGAAGTAATAGGCCGATTCACGTACACAACAGCAAATAAATCGGCCGTGGTACGGCTGGAATTGCCAGCAAAATACCACGAAATGATTTGTACCTTCTCTGCGGTTGTATAAACTGACATGATAACCACCTTTACGGATGCATAGACAACACTAAATGACTCTGATGTCGTGATCGACGAGCGATCTTGCGTGGCTGCATGCCTACGCGTTGCCACATCGCACTGCATTCTATGCATCTAGTGTAACTTCCCATGGCCCGCTCTGAGGTGAACAAATGTGTATATCTCAGAATGTTAGAGACGTGGATGCTGGATCTTAGAGTTAAGTAGGTTGCAACTAGCTAAAGATAATTTGGGGAATTTTGTTTTTTGTGTTGTAATATTAAATATGTTTTCAAATTTTTTGTTGTAATATTAAATATGCAACCAAGATTCCATTGACCTACTACATTTATTTTGTTTTGAGTAAATTTGCAATTCACTACAAATTATGCAATTATTGTTATATACCGTTAATGAGCGAGAAATTCAACACTAATTATCAGATCGTCTGTACTGTAATTAACATCACTTCGCAGAATATTACTAATACACTAATAATGATAATAGTGCTGTATAATTAATTCCAATTGAATATTATTTTTATCGAATTTCACAAATTATGGTAGCGGTAATGAGACACTGTGTGGTAATATATTAAATTTTATGTTACTCGTAATTCTCTGTACCATTTCATTGTTAAACCGTATATTTTGAGTTGATCTTTAGTTTATTTGAAACATTTATTGCAAATTATATCATTATGTTTTCCTTGTTTTATTGTTGCTCATTTTTTGCTGGCTTTATCTACGTAAATTTATTCATTTAAAAGCCTCATTGTTTATAAATGTTATTTTTAAGTGTCGTTCACACAATTAATTTATGTTGGCGTGGACAATGTTTCTAGTGGTCGTATAGTCGTTAATATAAATTACGGGGCATAATGTACTAATTTCCGCCAAAAACAAATATTTATCAACACGGTAATTGGTACGTTTTTAAATCTAAACTAGCCAATATTGCTTCAGTAGAGCTTTTGACGTCATAAACGGCGCTGCACACGGAACCTATATTGTGTCAATTTTCTTTATCCAACTTTTTAGTCAGAGTTTGTAGTACCTACATATCTCGAAGAATATGTATTCCAATCAATTCACATATACATATTACATTAATATATTATAATACATTTGCCTCCTATAATTGGGATGATATCTTCACCTATCTACGGAACCTAGTTGTTACTTCCCTTGGATTAAGTTTTGAGTGCGTATGTAGAATATTACTGGATGGGGCAATTATACTAGTAGACTAGACTAGATCTAGGCATTTCATGCTAAGATATTACATGACCTGGATTTCCAAACTTTAAATTTTTATATATTATACACATTTTGAAGTGTATGCAATAAATTTCAAACTGGATAGTAGAGCTGAAGTATTGAATACAATTAAATATAGTATGAACTCTAATCACTGCAAAAGCGCGTTCAAAGTAGAGAGAAATATACGGAAATTTAAAACGGGTCAAATAATGTTGCGTTTATTAAGTTGTAGTTAAAGAATTACAAGTCCTATCTTGTCATATTCCAATTGCTTGAAAATTTCGTTACTGAAAAGGAATGTGTGATGGTGTGGTTTAGCTGAATAAGTTGTTGTAACTTAAAAGAAATTGTTATTAGAGCATAGCATTTTGAAAGAATACCGGTACCATTGATTGATTGATTGATTGATTAATATCAAGGCAGAGCAATCTTTGGTTATCCCTAAGACTGCGGTCCAGTGACCTTATTGTATTATTTTGTCTTGATTTCGATTTACTCAAACAGATTAGTTCCCTCGATCAGGTTTATATTTGATAAATATTTCTCCAATGGTAGATCAAATACGCTTTGCATAGCTACCCTACGTTGACTTAGTCCTGGGCATTCGAAGATATTATAGGAGGCTGTTTCCTCCTCCTCATTACAGAGTCTGCATAACGGTTCATCTTTATAGATCCTCATATTGTGCAGACAACGTCTTAGACAGCCATGTCCTGTTAATAGACGTGTTACTGCACTAAATTGAGTCCTGTTTAATGCAAGTAGGTCAGCAGTTAGTCGTGACGGTCGTCCCATCATCCGTTTGCTGCGCATGTCCAGCTAGATGGTTCCATTTTAATTAGTGTTGTTTTATGATCCCCTTATTAATTTCACCATGTACTGCATTCTTTATAATACCTACACCTGGCCCTCGTCCTGTAAACTTCATGTGGGAACCCTCCCTCACTAGCTGGTCTGCAGTTTCATTGCCTACACTAGGGTGACCTTGTTGTGCCTGGCCAGAACAATTAGGTTTTGAGGACATTCTCATACTAGGTTGGAGGCTATATAGTAAGATGGTGTGGCCTTTAAGTACCATACTACAATTCCTCTGTACATTTCACGCCATCGGAACTACTTTGAAGTAGAGTCTGTAAAACCGAAATACAGTTTCTGTGGAAATTTTGAAACCAAAACTGTATCAAGATGTAACGTATAAGTTAAGAAAAAAGCAGGAAATGAATAAGGAATATAATATTGCATCTAAGGCTCAGAAACAATTAAAGCCTATACCGATGATTATAGATAGATTATATAAGAATAATAATAGATTATATATGTTCATAAGGGCTGGGAACAGAAACGCCAATTTCTATTAGCGTGTGAATTCTTTGTATTGTCTAAGTAGCTTTAACAATTACTTTTAGCAATTTTTCTGGTATTCTGTTACTTTTACTTCGTCGTTGAGCGTTGCTGATCTAAGTTACAAAATTATCAGATAATTGCATCTCCTTCTTAAATTTGATTATATAAAAAATAACTTCTTTTTGGGTAAACAGTAACGTTCGAAGTTGTCCATGTTATCTTATGCTCTCCTGGTCCCTTTCTGTCACTTATTACAGATTAAACTGTGAGGCAGTTTAAATATATAGATTAGGCAATTTCTCGTTATATATTTATGTATAATTATTCCAAGATTAAATTGTGAAGCGGTTAACTTGTGCTTGCTATAAATGCATAAATGTATTGTAACATTTTGCAGTCAGGTTGCAGGCTTCCATGATTCACAATGCTTTCAATTTATTTAAGTGAATTTACTCAGACTTAAGTTCGCGGGGTTAACCGAATCAACAGCAAAGAAGTTACTACGAGAAAGCGCTCTCCAAATGTAGTTGGTAGATCGGCTAATTGGTAGATGGGAACTAGGTTTTAGAAGTTATCTTGCCATTCCCATAGGAAATTTCAGACCTTGTTTCTTTTCATTTTAACTTCCTTCACATAGTAGCGGTACATGCGAAGATACAATAGTAGTCGAAGAGTTCCGATTCAAATATATCGTTCCTCATCGTTAGTTTCCACCAGCAAATCTCGTTGCACGTCTTGTCATCACCACTTCGACGTATACAGGCAGCCGGGATAACTTACGTAATGAAATTTCCAGTTATCAGAAGTTTTACACGTGCGGATCTGTGAAGGTGGCGGATATTAGGTAGCCCGTTTCGTCCCGGTCTTTCGATCATCTACAGCATACCAAATTCTCTCGCTTTCTCACACCTATTCACATCATCTTCGAACTAAGTAATTGGATGTCTTGAGAGTTTTCCTTTTGCGGAAATGACCTGGATTACCTTCCACGGATAACGTTTTAAACCCTTTAATCACTGTCTAACAAGTATTTTCATAAACTTTGAATAAAATCTGAAACGATGTGTGATGCGAAATCTCCAAAGCGAAAGGTGGCGCACAAATGTAGTCGTTGTTTACCCCTCTTCCCGAAATAAGGATTTACATCATACTTAACGTATATTTCATCCACCATCTAGTACGTCATTATGCGATTCGCACTGACAGAATATCGTCCGCGTGTGTTTGAGAATGTGTTTTTAATGTGCGCAAATATGTTTTAAATACGATAGCGTTGGCAAATCTGGGTCGTAAAAGTAACATATTTACTGGAAACATTAAATCGATATAGATAGTATCTGCTAGAATACTTGTGCTTGCGGATGTGTGTAAATCGAATTTGAAATGTAGGCCTATATTCTGTCTAAGATATTAACAGGCGATGAGACTTGAACTAGTACAGAAATACAGTATTGGGGTGAATGCAATGCATGAATCAAAATAAAGGCATCATGTTGTTGATGACATATCAAAGAGGACTACAGTAACAGCAGTTTCCAATTTTAGAAAGGTTGTTACATTATTTGACTAAATCTTCCAAGTATGTATCATGAAAAGTTTTCTTTTTACATAACTGTGCTAAAGTTCACATGGTATCAAAGTCCAACGAATTATCGGGAAGTCCAAATTCTTCTATGTATAATTCAGATTTGTTTCCGTCCGAATTCTTTTTTCAAGTTTTGAAAGAACTCTTTGTGGTTATAATTTTCCAGGTGGTATCCAATTAGGACAAGAGATTGATGATTTGTTTTCGAGCTATCATCCTAAAAGCAACTGTAGTCTTTCGAAAATATTATACAGGGTTTCCACATCCAAGTGGAACATAGGGAGAATACATATAAAATTGATTTTCGGTGAATATTATCTCCCTAATACGACTTCATTCAAATTTAAGTGCCGCATATTATAACTGGGTTAACAATGAACATCTCCACAATCATAGTACAAAGAAAGTCATTTTAATAAAGCCAAAAAATTATTATTTTTAAATCTATTGTACGTGAATTCCTAATATGGCTTTTAACATGTGAGTTAGTGCAAGCGTCCGTGGCGTAATGGTTCACGCGATAGTTTAATGACGCAAATGCACGGATTGTTTAGGGTTCGAATCCCGGCAGATTAGTTTTATTTTTTATTTTTTATCTTCAATAATAATGCTACAAATTCAATAACACTACAAAAAATCAGAGATTTTGAAGACTATAAAATCGATTTTTTGAGGGTTAAGGTAAATAATGAATAATTTTTACAATAACAAAAATGATCACGTGCTATTATATTATTCGATTTTTAATTGTTACTAACGACGAATCATTTGTCAAAATGAACAACAAAACTTAATCAAGATTAAAAAAAAGATTCATTTCTCGGATTCGAACCTTAAACAATCCGTGCCATGCGTTATTAAGGCGTCGCGTGAACGTCTGCGCCATGGCCGCTTAGACAAACTCACGTGTTAAAAGCCTTATTAGGAATTCATGTACAATAGGTTTAAAAATAATATAATTTTTTTGACTTTATTAAAATGACTTTCTTTGTACTATAATTGTGGAAATGTTCATTGTTAAGCCAGTTATAATATTCGACACTTAAATTTGGATGAAGTAGTATTAGGGAGATAATATTCGCCGAAAACCGATTTAATATGTATTCTCCCTATGTCCCACTCGCCCGTGGAAACCCAGTATAAACAATTCCACTTTAGCCGTGTGGAATTTATCGTTTCAAATTAATTTGGAAATATTGTGCACTACAATTAATTCGACAATATTTTATAATTGAGGAGTTATGTGATAAATCTATAATGCTAATGTAATACAATTTGAATAATAAAACTTAAGAGCTTTATTAAACATTTTGCTGGTAACAATGTCGACCTTCTATAGCTTTTAAGTGCTCATCGTGCATTATAAAATTCCAGTTTTAATTAATTTTTTCATTGATCACTCACTATACACAACTGGAAAGAACATACGATCAAACCGACTACGCGTATCGGTTTTATTCATGATCATACATTTTCCATTCCAACGGTTTCGCCTACTATTAGAGAATATCCACAGGATACATACATACAAATGTACATATACATATATGTGTGTAAACGTTAGTTCATATTATGTATGTATGTACCTACATGAGAATAGTTTACGTGATTTTCTCTCTTTTGGCCGGGGCAGCACAATACAAATGAGTTGTAGTAGTGAAACAGAATTCATTCGACTCATTTGACGTGATATCTCCTACCAAACTGATTATTTTGCCGTGCAGTAACGGTACTACAGCCGATGGTTGATATTCCATCCAATTTATATGGCCGTTCGTTATAGAGGACGTTACGAACGCCATTACGATCTGATATGTTAAATATGACTGGACAAAACTACGAAGCAATATGCCACAGTCTAATCAATCATAGTAGATATGCATGAGTACATCAAATAAGTACTCCGAGTGTAGCTGGTACTCGTATGAATTGCAAACAATGTATTAGGAGCATTGTTGGAATTAGTTTGAGTTATATGGCGAAGGATAAATTCCATCTAATCTCCAAGATACTAACGCTAGGTAAACAGTGTAATACTATGTATGTATCTGTCGTGTGCGCTTTTATTCGCACATATTTACATTAACCGATGCGTGTTCTATGCTTCTTATCCTTAAATATACATTTCGTATTAATGACATCTTTTGTAAGCGTGTCTATAAACGATAACTTTTTAAATCACTATGCTATCAAAAATGATGTTATTACTAAAAACTTCATAAAGTTTCTAAATCTGTAGTTGCCGTTCAAGGTACATCGGGTTTTACATTCATTGATATTCCGCTGATATTAAATGTCTTCTACTACATACTGCTTTATTTCTTTCCTGTATATAAACTAGAGGAGGCCTTCTATATATGGTGTCTACTTCTTGTTCAGTTTGATTCTGCTCTACACAAGTTGTGGTATTTTTGATAAATAATATCTTTTCGTGCATGTTGGTTTCCTAGTGCTGCTAAGTGTCATATAATACCTAAGCAAACTTTTGCAATATTGCCGTGCCCATAAATGTGGTGTGTTGTGGTTAGGAAACCTATCCAATTATTACTCTGGTTACCTACATTCGACCTCTATTACTAATAAACGTTAGTCAATACTTCTAGATTTTGCTTTTGATGGCTTTTGGTCCTGTTTGCTATTGCTGTTCATAAAGATAATTCGCAAGCTGATATTGAATCCGTGAAAGGTTTAGTTTCCACTGTTTTTAGAGCACACTTTTTATGGTATCTTTCTGTACAGGAATTCTTAGAAGCCCAAATCAATTTTAGTGATATTATTTACCCGTAGCTCTAGCTTAAGCTGAGACACTCCTCAGTCAAAGCTGTAGACACAGCTGTAGAGGGTCTTAATACAAAAACAACTACTGTATTAGTATAAAGATCGTGCTGTCAGTAATAATTGAGTTAATGTATGCATTCTTCGTCATTCCGAATATTCTAGTTGTTTATTATTCTGTCAAACTACTAGATTAATGTAATGTTACTGGATAGATTATCCTTTATACTGTTTAGTTTTTGAACTGAGTTCTACTTTTAAGACATCTGCATTTACTAAAAATACAGAAAAGGCGCGTCAAGTTGTTGTCAATGTTTGAGATATGGCAACAAAGCATTCTCCAATACACTCTTATGTTGGTGGTGATTCATGCTACCCTGGCAAAATACACTGATTTAGAGTATTCTGCTTCTATACAAGACCACAGCATTGGTGACGGTGGGTGTTTAACCGTTTTCAATACGTTGAATTCATTAAACTGTTTAGACGGACGTCTTCTAATAAACTGAGCTCTTTCGGTCATAGCCTCCAATTTTGCGTCATCACTGAATATGATCTGTAATTTTCAGAAAATTCAGTGTTAAAATTGAATCAATGAATTTTTGTATTATCTAAAAATCCATTTAATTTACTTTGTCGTCGGTGTTAATTTGGAATTTTTAATGAGCCATCTGTACGCTCCTTGTTGAGACATTTCATTTCTGATTTCTTTACATGATAAAAGGATTGCTATTCTCAGGATATGACGTGTTTGTCGAGATACTTCTTCTTTCATTGCAATTGCATGTTGAGAATACGTTCCTGTGTCCAACAATGCCGAAATACGCAGTTTTTTCTCATTTGATATTTCCCGTCTCTTGCCCATAATGAAAAACAAGTTATACACAAATACCAACTTCAAATCCAACACTAACATATAAACATGTACAAAACGAGGTTACACAAACCGATAAATATCTTTTGCACAATAGTAATTGATTCAAACAACAACAATTACTGTGATTTTAAGCATTATTTCTACCCTTTTACCACATGGTAAACACTGACATAAGAGAGGGATAATAGCAGGTAAAGGGTCATAAACCCCCATCCTCTTAATTTTTTATAAATAAATATTTACGAACCGTACTTAAATTTCAGTGACTAGTCACCATCTAAATTCCTGCGTTGTTATATTAAAGAAATATACTAAAATTCTAATTCTAACGATAAACGTAAATTTAATTGTCTGTTTATATCATATTCCATCCCACATTTTTCGATCCTATTCAGATCAAAAAAGATCAAAATGAACTTGTTATTGAATTTAGTTTATAAAATCAAGATTTATGGTGTGAAGATAAAAACAGAGAATAAAAATAAGAGATATCATCATGTTTAAGAGTTCACGTCAATTTATATCATGCCGCAATTATTTTAAGTATTTATTACCCCTATTATTTTCTATGTAAATACAATAATGCATTTTTTTTTTTATTGCAGGTAAAAATTTGCGTTTTATCATTATGTATATTTTAGTTACTGACGAAATAATCTGAAAAATTGTAAGTATTTTATAAATTCTCTGACATATTTAGTTATCTAATGTATATCACAACCATGCAGGATGCTGGTAGTAGTTAATAATTACATAAATAACTTTTGCATTGTACAGTGTCCCAGATTGTTTAGAAACATCTGATTACAGGTTTACCCATAATACTCGTATATTTTTGCTTTAATAATTTATATAGCAATGGACATTAATATAATAAATAATTAAAACTTAAAAATTAATCTCGAATAAAAATCGTTAGGTATTCATTATTAATAATAATAATTACATGTCACATATTGGCATATAACTTGCGCGTGTACATGATATATGACCAGCATACTACGAATATATATGGATTTCATTGCATGTTTGTCGGGCGTCCTCTCGTAAATCAAACTCGTACACTTGCAATCCGCCTGATTTATCGGTATAATTCCCAAACAAAGCAATACAAGAGGATCATACCCGTGACTGGAGGGAGCTTCAACTGATAGTTTTCAATATAGAACCCTTTTGCTACACATTAACTTCCTGTTAGTACGTCATTCATATACTATGTGAGGCATAAAGGCAATGAAAATTATTTAGAACGAATGCAATTTTGATTTTCAATCGTTTCTGCAATTCTTCGGTGATGAAGGTAGACTACACTCGTATAAATTCATCAGTAATGGCAGTTGAATGGTGAAGACTTGGAACTGTTCGTAGACATCTCGAAATGTGATTTGCTGGCAATGAATTATAATTCGTACAATACACATTTCTACAGTTTTCTTGATATACCACTAAATAAACTGAATAAATGCAATACAAAAAAGGATTTTTCAAGCATCAGGATCTATACCCACACCGTATGATATACAACCTACATAATTTGATAAACCATTGTTTTACAAGTCAAGGATATCTTAGTTATTACTCTTCCATTCTTTTTGTCTTACTCACCAGTAATAAAGCTTTAAATTAACTGGTTGTGTACGTCTAAGTGCTTCCTTAACCAAGTAAAAAGTAGGAACTCCTACGGCGTAGTAAATGAACTGTATAACCAGAATTTAATCACAGTTGTTAGTTAAACACAAAAGCAAGAACATCAAAAGCTTATACGAAAGCTTATCATTCTATAAGAATTTGTACGGGAAGTATTACGCGAATAAACAGAAAAAGGAGGTCGTCTTTACGATACACATAAAGTTATGAGAAGCGGAGTAGAAAGCGTTTAGAGTCACTCGTTGTGTTTTTCGTTTGTAGATGTCGTTCTCGTCCCTGATTCATATGTAACGGTTTTACGATAAAGTTCATCCCAACGTTATACTGCCATTACGATGTTTTTGACGGTGACACAACGCTTTCAAAAGCAAACTCTGAGTACGACGTTTTACTACAAACCTATTTGTAAAGCTGCTGGTGACATTATTGCTATAAAGTCAGTGTTAGATAATATTCTATTTCCCGATTTATATATGTTCCGACCAGGGTTTGTAGTACATAGATACGGATAGTGAGATTTACATATGCAGGTTCTAATATACTGGAAACTACTTTTGAATGCATGGTTTTAAATACCTTTAATATTCTCCTGCTTTCCTGGATGTCAACAATAAACTTTGTGCAAACATTAAACAGTCTCTTCTAAGTTAACCGAATATTGAACAAAGTCCTTGATTTGTTGGATTTTTATTCATATAAATCTGTTAGTGTTCAATTATTGAAAGATCTGGATTTAAGTATTTTCTACAGAGGCTCATGTGCGGAATAATCACAACAGCTACATAGTAAACTAAACAGTTCATTTAGTCTTCTGTTACATCTTGTTGAGTTACGTCCTCTATTATTGTATGTATGTACACCTGTTTTCAATTTTTTTTAATGAGATTTATATTTTCTACAAACAGCTAGGCAACAATTTTGCTTTTTTCATAGTTGAGCGACCACACTAATATTTTCAATAAATTGTTTTTGTTTTTATCAGATTTCATTACCATTTTTGACGGAGTGTTCCACAAATAGCTCAAAAATATTTATTAACAAACCAAGTCGTTAAATATACAGTAGAACCTCGGTTATCCGAGGTAACGTGGGGGACACCCTCCTCGGATAACTGAAAACTCGGATAATCTGGATTTATTTTTTATTTATTAAAAAAGTTGTTAAATGTACTTTAAAAGGTTTATGAACGTTCTTAACATGTAAATAAGAATGAATATTATAAAGAATATTATAAAACATCTTCTTTTATCGCTTCCATGTTTCTCCATTTGTTAAGAAGAAGCAAATCCTCTGGGCTTGCCTCTGATTGTTGTTCGATATACCTCAGAGCTTTTTCCAGAGAAGCAAAACATTCTTGATGGGGAATGATCTTAGTGGGAGGCTGTTCATCCATCGTTTCGTTGTCGTCGTTATCTGATTTTTCGGTTACCTGAAAGGCATTTGTTAGTTCCTGAAAACTCATTTCTTCTTCTAAATCATCTGCTGTAACCCATTCAACAACGTTTTGTCTTGTGACATATTCGCAAACTTTTAAGTGTTGCATTAATTCAAATAAATTTTGTTGTTCTTCTTCTGTCTCGCTGTCAAAATTTGAAGAGGGCATTTCTCCACGACTTCTCCATTTCAAAGCCAATTCGTTTAACGGAATATCATCTTCATTGTCATATTCTCTATAGCATAAACTTTTGACCCAGATTTTTTAATAGTGGAACCACGTACAGAACATAAACAACAACAGTAAATAACATTTTTCAGTATAATCTTCCTTATCCCACTGATAATATCCCCTTCTTTTTCTGTGTATTCTAATACATGTTCAAGATATAAACGCCTATGATTTTTTTTAATGTTTTCGAGGACGCATTGGTGCATTGGTTGCATTATGCTGGTTACATTTGGAAAAAAAATTACAACAATGTTGCCTGCGTGAAGTTCATCCCCAGGTGAGACGGAGCATTGTCCATTAACAAAATTGCTTTAATAGAGACCGTTTCTCTTCAAAAATTAAGTCACAGATGGTACGAAATCTTCTTTAAACCAGTTAGTAAATAACGTCGCTATCCAAGCGCTCTTCTGACTTTTGTAATAAACTGGTAGGGCTTTGGGTGAGATCTGTTTTAAAGCTCTTGGACGTGCTAACCTGCCAATCACCATCATTGGGAGTTTGAGCTTGCCAGATGCATTGGAACATGCCATTACGGTTAAGCTTTCCTTACTTCGTTTATGCCCAGGAGCTGATTTTTCCTATCGAGATGTCAGTGGTTTTGATGGAAGCATTTTATAATTCAAGCCAGTTTCGTCACAGTTGTAAATTTGATCGTACGTATACCCACTATCTTTGATTTGTTTTTTAAAGTCCTCCTTAAATTTTTTAATTGATGACACATCAGCAGAAAGTTTATTTCCACATACGGTCAGTTGACGTACACCGTATTGTTTTATCCAGCGGTCAAGCCATCCTGAACTGCCGGTAAACCTATTTGTCTCTAGGAATTGCCTACTAATCATTATTGCTTTCTGTTGTAAAATTGGACCTGACAGAGGTGCTGGTTAAACCACACGAATAAAGCTTCGGTGACCTTTTCATAGTCGCCTTTTTTTGATTGATTTTCTTCTTGAAGACGAAGAGGCTTGTTTTATACACCAATCTTCTATTTTCGTGCGGTTTCTTTCCCAATCTCCAACTGTTACGTCACCAACTCCATAATCTCGTGCAACATTTTTAAGTGGCTCTCCTGCTTCAATTCTTTTTATGACTTTTAATTTTTCTTCAATAGGAACGACCTTTCTTTTACGCTTATTTTGTTTCATTATCAGACGGCAAACGAATATCTAAACAAAGCAGTTCGTATACACTTAACTAGAACTCCAACAAAATAATTATGCGAGTACGTATACTTCTCTATAGCGAACGCACAACGAACTGCATTCGCGCAAATTCGCATGCTAGAAATAGTCTAAAAACATAAATAGGGGAACCACCCACACGGATCAAGAGGATTCCTCGTCGGCCGCGACGAGAAGCTCGGTTAATACAGATTGGATCTTTTAGGTCGGCTCGGTTAATCCGGAGCTCGGATAATTGCGATTCGCAATACGTAACTTCGTTGTAGCTGGTTTGGAATGTATAACATGCAAGCCAGGCGGCTGAAAATGTGAATAGTGTTTATAGCCCTGATACTGTAACAGTCAATCACGCGCAATTTTGGTTTCGACAATTCCGTTTCGGTAATTTCGATGTCAAAGATGCACCACGCACTGGAAAGCCAATTGTCGAAAATATCGACAAAATCATGGACATTGTCGAGTCCGACCGTCATGTAAGCACTGTTTCGATCGACCAAGAGCTAAAGATTGAACAAAAAACCGTTTGGAACCATTTGACTAAGGCTGGATATAAAAAGAAGCTCGATGTATGGGTGCCACACGAGTTAACGGAAAAGAATCTCATCGACAGGATTGACGGTGAAGAAAGATTTTGCTGCCTGTTTGGTGGGATTGGCAGGGAGTTATCTACTATGAGCTGCTCCCCTACGGCAAACTTTGAACTCGGAATTGTACTGTCAACAATTGGACCGTCTGAAAAGAAGCAATCGCCCAGCGACCAGCTTTGGC